>JAAALK010000287.1:35821702-36316707 GCA_019279435.1 Zizania palustris | reverse complement strand
AAATCAAAGACCCTCTAATCAAACACAGAAGAATTGCCCTTCTTAAAACCGCACCTCCAAACCATCCTCAAGAAGTTGCGAAACAGAAATCAAATTGAAGTTCAAGTTTCCAACCAAAGCAACGTTCTTCAAAGAAAAATGGTCTGAAGCGAATTGAGCCAATGCCACTTACTCCTTCCCCTTGACCACTGTTCCCGAAGGTGAGTACTCTTTGGAGCTCGGGGAGTGAGACTGGGAGAACCATCTGCGATGTCCCGTCATGTGGCGAGAGCATCCTGAGTCCATGATCCAAACGTCCTCCAATCCCCGATCCTGCACAATCAATGGTTGTAAGTGGGAGCAAATGGTCCGGCACCGGGTTTAGCAAAAGAGCTAAACTAGTGTCGAGCCATTTGCTCAAAAGACGGAAAGCAGAAATCATCAGAAAAGTTTGGACCAAAACGCGGCTCAAAACGCGGTCCTCGGTTCTGCCTTAAGCCTCGGCCACGAGATCCAGGACCGTAGCCAAAACGGTCTGGAGCTCTGCCAGAACGACCACCACCAACTGGAGTACGAGCAAGAAAGTCGTCTCCTCTACCACCACCTACACGACGCGGCCTGGCCTCCAGCCTCTCCCCGCGTCGAGGAACACGCAATCTACCACCCTGCGGTAGAACTGCTCCTGACCACCACGAGCTCTCTCTTCTCTCTCAACCCGCTTCCTCCTGAAGCAAAACTCCGCAAGATGCCCGTCTCTCTGACAATACTCACAATGATAGGTGGGCTTCTTGGGATGTGGTTGAGGCTTGGGATTCTTGGGCTTAGTGGTGTTCAGTGTAGTCTTCTTGGGTTGAGAGGGTCCAGGAAGAGAGTCTAGAGAAGTGTGGAGGAGTTTGGGCTTTGGAATCCAGATGGGTTTCTTGGGTGGAGCTTTGGGTGGTTCATGGATCACTCCATCCTTGGGCTGAAAAACCTGGGAAGACTCAGTGGAGTGAGTCTTGGGATACTTCTGCTCTGGAGTCATTTTACTCCACTCCACTGCCCGGCTAATGGCACTCTCAAAGTCAGCCTTGGTGTAGGTGTAACCTACCCCAAACCCATCCTGCCTCTTGAATTGCTGGATCATCATGCCGAGCTGAGGCTCTCTGGCACTGATCCAACTCAAGATAGAACGGAGGTAAAAGTTCTCATTCTGAGAATCAGCTAACTCCTCTCTCAAGGCAGCTAGAACCTCCACCTGAGACAAGCAGGTCTCACACTCGCTATCTATCTGGACAGACTTCTCGGCCTTCAGCTTAATCAACTCCATTCTAAGAGATAGACAGTTCTCACAGACAGTGGGTGGAACTGACAATGTCTCAAGCTCTAGCCTAGTCTGCGCAAGCTCAGCTCTCACTCTCTCCAAATCACCCAAATGCGCATCGCCCTTGGCTTTCAGCTCAGCTAAGACAGCTAGATGAGATGGGCACTCAGCACAGGGTGCAACGACAGTGGCTTGAGCATCTTTCAGCTTCCAGCTGAGCGCTTTCAAGCTCAGTGGCCAAAGCGTTCCTCTCATCAACCCTTTCTGTGTACCTGGACTTCAGAGTCAACAGGTCACACAGAAGCACCTCACACTTTGGGCACTCACTGCTATCACCCAAGCAAGGGGAAGAAGATAGACTCTCAATTCTGCCGTTGGCCACGGCAAGCTCACTCTCTAACTCATCTATCCTCTTCTTAGCCCCCCTAAGAAGTTTTTCCCGATACTTTAACTCCTGACGATTGCTCTCAAGTAAATCAACAATTTCTCGTTCATAGGATGATACCTTGTTGTCGTCGTCGTCGGAGTCATCGGAGGAGCTCTTTTCTTCCTTATCCCCAAGAGCCATTGAGCAGAAGCTCTTGCGGGATCTTCGGCGCTGGTGTGAGTGGCTCTTCGGTCTGTCCCCGAAAGCCATGAAGCAAAGTCCCGCTGGATCGTCCTTGTCCTTCCCCTTCCTGATGATGATCTCCTCATCGCTTGAGCTCGATGAAGAGGAAGAAGACGTGTACCGCTTGGAGTAGCTCTTCTCCATCTCAGCAAAGAAGGCCTTGTCGCGCTTCTTGTTCTCTCGCCGGTAGTCCTTCAGGGCCTTTTTGAAGAATCTGGTCTTTGGCTTGCCCTTGTTGAAGGAGGAGCTGTCGTGCTTGCCGGAGTCGTGGAAGCCACCACCGGTGCCCTTCTTGTGGCCATTGCGCTTGGGGCAGTCGGCGATGAAATGTCCTGGATCACCACACTCAAAGCACCCGGTTTTTGTGCCGTGTCTCTTGAACATTCTTTTGTCATAAACACGACGCACCCGGTTGTTAAACAGACACAAATCATCATCTACCAAAGACTCAAGCTGGTCCTCAGTGATAGACATCAAAGAGAACCCAGCACAGCTCACAGAAGAGGGATCAACATAAGGTGTAGCAAGGGCCAGAGACTTTGATCCAGAGCCAGTGAGATTTGATCTCAACTGGGTATCAACCTCGGTGGCCTTCAGCTTGCTAAACAACTCAGAAATGGTCAAGGTATCATAAGATGTGCTCTCAAAGATAGAGGATACCTTGATCTCCCAGATCTTTGGGTCCAAGGTATGGAGAACCTTGAGGGCCTGCTCGTGATCTGAGACTAACTGAACACCCTCACCCTTGTTGTCCCGAAGCTTATTGATGATCGACTGAAAGCGACCAAACAAGGCTTCAACAGATTCACCCGGCTTCTGTGTGAAATTCTCATATTCACGCCGGTAGTTCTGATAGAGTCGAGCCTTGACCTGGGCTGTCCCCTCATGGTGTGCCTGGAGGGTAGCCCAGATTTCTCTCGCAGTGGAGAGATGGCTAACCCGCTCAAATTCAGTGGGACCTAAACAGAAACAGAATATTCACCGCTTTGTTGTTGTTCTGATGTTGGGCAATGATATCCGGAGAATCACGCTCATCAACAGGCAACACTGTGAAGTAGCGTGAATACAGATGTCCCAAATGTCCGAGCTTTGGCTCATTAGATAGGCTCGCATGCGAGTCTTCCAATAATTATAGCCATAAGCTTCCAAGGACGGGACCTTTGCCAGGAGACGTCATGATCACTACTAGGGTTTAGAACCGGTTAAGGTATGGAAAAAACCCTAACCAGGCTCTGATACCACTTGTAGGACCGAAAGTAGCGACCAGAGGGGGGTGAATGGGCGCCTAAAAATTCTTTCGAATCAATGTCCTATTCCCAACACCCAACGCACCTCAGCGGACTAACAGCGAAAAATAAACAGATCAACAAAGCCTCAAAATATTTAGCCTAATAACAACCGGTGTCCTAATCGGCAAGACACCAACACAGTGCTAATAGGCTACTTAATTAAAGCATTCAAAACATGGCAGATTAAACTTCACAGAAATAGATCATCACAGCAATTTATCTGAGTGCACATGAAACGGAAAGTCTTACTGTTCAAAGTTGTCTCCTGTTCGGTACTTGACGAAGCCTGTTCGAAGTGTATGTGCGAGGCTTGAAGATTTCGAAGCCTGACCGCACTCTTTGGAAATGTCGTATGCAGTACTAGCCGTCGAAGTATACTTTTGCTGACGAAGTATAATATGCGAAGTATGTTCGAAGCTAGCAAGTACTAATTCATATGAAGCCTGCCTTTCTGCAGGGCTTCGTTGAGACCTTCGGTATGAATTCTGACCCAGTCAAAAACACTAGACACGAGGCCAAACTTCGAAGTAAAACAGTGATCAGTTCTA
The DNA here is from genome assembly GCA_019279435.1 of Zizania palustris. Taxonomy (NCBI): domain Eukaryota; kingdom Viridiplantae; phylum Streptophyta; class Magnoliopsida; order Poales; family Poaceae; genus Zizania; species Zizania palustris. Next base: position 36,312,978 of record JAAALK010000287.1, on the reverse strand, counting down.
ACTGACGAAGGTTGTTTTTACTATTGAAGTATGCTTAGAACATTCGAAGCCCCTGTATGCTTCGGAAAAACTGAGACGGTTCGAAGCTAATGCATGAGCTTCGTCATGAAACCGAAGACCAAAAACCAGCTACGAAGTACCTTCGCACCAAAAGAAAACTAAATCCTGATGCAAACACGAGCCCAGCAACCTTCGAAGATACACAGGTGATAAAAGCAGAAACACACACGTAGAGCTGACAGTCTACGGACAAAACTAGATGAGCAGGAAGTGGGACCCACACGCATGTGACTGCAATTTTTTCGAATGTACTGAGTTCTTTTCTGTTCCCTATGCATGTAATAGGACATGTAGTCTCAAGACTATGGGACAATGACCTGACACGCAGAAAAACAGTATTAAAAATTGTTGGCTGAAGTAAAACGCAAGCACAGGATCTGGTCCCAAGAAAAAACAGAGCACACGCATGGAATAAAATACAATTCAGAAAAGACAACACATGTATGTGCCTGTTCAGAGGATTAATAACAATCCTACAGCCCTAGAAGACAGGCCCTAGAAGCTATCAAAACGAATTTTGATGGAAACAACTCAGCAGAGCTACTGCGTCAAAGAAGCTATTTCTAATCTGCTGGCTAGCCGGTAACAGGGGAATCAAATGCTGCCAAAAATCACAGTGAAAGACTTTGCAGGAACAAAAACTTCTGTAACTCAAAATGAGATGATATCCACCGAAATCTCTCTGTAGCAGACTAGAAGCTCAAAACAAATCCAAACACATGGATCGAGAAACTAAAAACCGCAGCAACGCACGAACGTAACGAAATAAATCTGAACAGCGATTTCTTAAAGTGCCTGATGAAACATATGGCGGCGGATGAACTCACAGACAAACGGAGACAGTAGAAACCTGGCGGCGTACACAAACAGAAGTAGGTAAGGTGAACACTGAGTTTTTTAGATTAAAGTGTGTTACCCTAACCCTAGGGATTGGGGCCGATTTATAGGCAGCCCAATAAATAGGGAAAATGCAGAAATACCCCTAGGGTTTTTACAGGCGCTGAAATAAATGGAAAAGACCAAACTGCCCTTAGGATATTTTTACAGACTCGACTGACTGACTGTGGGCCTAAGGACAAAATAGAAAACTCCTATTTACAGATAACTTGTCCGGAAGCGGAGCTTTCGTGGCGACTACGGCTTCACTCCAGGACGGTCCGATCCGAGATCAGCGGTCGTCAGTTTTGCGCCGAAACTGACAAAGCGTCCACCGTCTTCGCACCGGGTACCCGGATTGGGTCGGCCCGATTCCGCGGCTCCCTCAACCCGGTAATCACTCGCCGCCCGTGTACCTGAGTCAATCCCGGTCAACAGTCCAGTGGATCCTCTGCTGCTCCTAGCCCATGTACCCAGATTGGGCCCGCCCGACTTCGCGGCCCCTCTGCCCGACAGTCGCTCGCTGCCCGTGTACCTGAGTCACACGCGGCCCAGACGCAGCAGGTCTTCTCTCTCTTTTCAGTCCTCTTTGACTATCGTTGACAATGACTCATCACATCTGGAGACATAAGGCCCACGCTATTCAGCATGGCTCCTCAGTCGATATAGATATAGTTTTGTCATTTTCTAAAATGGTATACCAAAATGTAATTTAACCAAAAATTATTATTATTTCAAAAAAAACTCTTCACCTGACAAGGTTTGCAGAGCAGACAAACATGAAACTTGCGAAAGTCTGAGCGGTCAACGGGATCAATGGGGGCACGAGAATATTTATTTGATAAAGACAAATGGTAAAAATACCTAAAAGTTATAAATAACTAACTTTCTAATAAATTTGTTTAAATTGATTTCTTATTTTTTTTTATGCACAAGTGTAAAACGACATATATAAAAACTATCAAAAAATTAATTTAAAACCCTTTATCAAAATTTTAGTATTAAATTCTTTGTTGGAACTCTTTAAGTAATTATCATAAACATCAGTTTCATCCATCTTCTATAACGTCATGGTTTTTTATGTGGTAACTAGGATTTGAAAAACCTTTGGTGTGGTGACTAGGGTTTGAAAAATCATTTTATGTTCGGTATTAACCAATCACAATCTTAGCTTGGTAACTAGCGTGCAGGATATAATACTTGTGACTGTTGGGTAGCTTAGATCGACTCGTTTCAGCTTTTATATTAACGAGCTAGCTTATAATTAAGCGAAACGAGCCGAAGCCTTGCCAACCCTAAACACTCGTGTGCTAGGGTAAAGTCACCAAGTTCCAACAGTGAACTATTAAGAGTGAAGAGACCGAACGCTATTTAGTAGAGCTTCAGATCTTGGAATTCGTATTAAAACTGAAGTGGAGCACTTGAAGCTAGTTAGACTCTGCTCCACAACTTTAGTTTATTTTTCTGGAGTACTCTCAGTAAGATTCACTCCTCAAGAAAAATATTTAGCTTGGCTCTAACTCTACAAAACAAAGAAACTGGAGTTGAAGTCCTGCCAAACACACCCAAGACTCAAGTGCAAGGCTCCATCACTCGATATCCAATCCTATAGGGATAGAAAATATTTTTCATTTAACACATGAACTAAATGAGCTAGATCAAGCTATCAAACGAGTTGAACGAACGGAGCTAATGTTGTGACTCGTTATTTTAACAAGCTTCGCTGGCTCGTTAGGCTAATGAGCCAGCAAACCGTTAACCGTGGAAAACCAGCCAAAATCAAAATTCCAAATTTGGAATCCAAAATTTATCGATCTATTTGTCATCGCTTGGTTTGGAACAATAAACTAGCGGCAACCATCAGTTACTTAGGCTAGTTTATGTCCAATTTATTATCGGCAATCAGTCGATTAGCCTTTGTAACCCATCCAAAACTGATCAGTTTTTTTAAAAAAACAATTGTAGAAAATCATAGAAAATGTATGTGTTGGGGTTTTGCCGAGTCCAAAAAAAATACATTCGGTGATGATTTGTATGATAAGAGAAGTGTTGGATCCAAAACTAGATGGTAAGATGGATAAAAGCATGCACAATTCACTCACGGAGGCTCATCAGGTGTCTTACTGATTCATGCCCAAAGCACATATCATGCACAGCTTGGTGAGCAGAGCTACAGAAGCAAAGAGCGAGCATGCCATTAAAGCAGGAACTACAATGCCTGTTCTGGAGAAAGGTTCGGGAAAAATGTCCCAAGATCAAGTCGGATTTGAGCGATAGACCGCAAGCGAAGGAGCCAATGCAACCAGGCCGTGCGTGCATTACAACACCGCTAGGCAGCCTACGAACTTCGATCTGTTACGTATGACAAGGCAAAAAATCTTATTACAACGCCCAAGGTCTCTCCTCAAAACTAGCTGCCATCTCTAAAAGCAGGGCAAGTTAGCACATGCAGTTTTCACTTCTTGACCTCCTCGTTCTTGACCTCCTCGTAGTCGGCATCCGGAGTCTGGTCGCCCCCGCCCTGTGATCCTGCTTGTGAACCGCCTCCAGACATGTGCTGCCCAATCTTTGAGACAGCCTTGTTGGCTGCTTCAATCTTGGACTTGATCTTCTCGATGTCATCTGAGGCCATTTCAGTGCGTAGATCGGCAATTGCTGTCTCAATCTCGGAGGCAACCTCGGCGGGAATTTTGTCCCTGTACTCTCCCAGACTTTTCTCAGTACTGTAAATGGTAGTGTCAGCTGTGTTTCTGATGTCAATGAGGGCTTTCCGCTCCTGGTCCTTCTGGGAGTGCAGCTCAGCCTCCTGGACCATCTTTTGAATCTCTGCCTCTGAAAGCCCACCGGATGATCGGATGGTGATTTGCTGCTCCTTCCCAGTAGACTTATCTTTTGCTGAGACCGTTACAATTCCATTGGCGTCGATATCAAATGTGACCTCAATCTGTGGCATACCTCTCGGTGCTGGTGGAATGCCGACAAGATCAAATTCACCAAGAAGTTTGTTGTCTGTCGCCATCTCACGCTCACCTTGCAAGACACGAATGCCCACTTGTGTCTGGTTGTCAGCAGCAGTTGAGAACGCCTGCAGAATGCACAGAATAATTAAAAGGCTGAGCGCAAACGGGAACACCATAGGGGGATATAAGGGAGCATGCAAACTATCATCGTATAACTATATATAGAACTACAAAGTTTGGCAATGATATCACAGGTTCACAACAAATGTCAAACAGTAAGGATCTATTGTAGAATGACTATGTCTCTGTCATGTAATGCATGAGATAAGACTATCCAGGAAACCATCACAGAATAATCCTACAAATTCGGTTTTGTATAACAATATAATTATTTAGTATAAAATCTGTATAATTACTAATTAGATTCATAATCTTTGGATCATACCAATATACTATATTTAGAGTTTTACTTGTTTTAATCTTGCTTTGAATTAATGGCCAGTGTCTACTTTCAATCAAAACTGATAAGTATTTGCAAACAGGAGATGATAACTTGATAAGTAGAGAGCAACCCTATGTAATGCTACAATTCCATGAAATGAAAATATATGCATTCAACCATATGCCAATAAAATAGCTGCTAGGTCATCAACTATTGGGGTGCTTGCTAACCTGACTTTTCTTTGTGGGGATTGTAGTGTTCCTGTTAATCAATCTGGTGAAGATACCACCAAGAGTCTCGATACCAAGTGAAAGGGGGGTAACATCAAGGAGAAGCAACTCTTTAACATCTCCACGGAGAATACCACCTTGTAAAGCTGCACCCATGGCCACAGCTTCATCTGGGTTTACTCCTTTGCTTGGGGACTTGCCAAAAATTTCTGAAACCACTTCCTGCACTTTTGGCACCCTCGTCATTCCACCAACAAGAAGGACCTCATCAACCTCCTTGATAGTAATACCAGCATCCTTCAAACAATTCTTGCATGGCTCTCTGGTCCTCTCAATGAGGCTATTCACTAAAGATTCAAATTTTGATCTTGTAAGTGTAATATTCAAATGCTTTGCTCCAGAGGCATCAGCTGTGATGAATGGAAGGTTAATCTCAGTCTGGGCAGTCGATGAGAGTTCAATTTTAGCCTTCTCAGCTGCTTCACGTAACCTCTGCAGAGCCAGCCTGTCCTTTGACAGATCAATAGCTTCAGTTCTCTTGAATTCACCCACTAAGAACTCCAAAAGAGTGTTATCAAAGTCTTCTCCTCCCAGAAAAGTGTCACCATTTGTTGCTTTGACCTGACAGTAACATAAATGAGTGAATCAGAAGGGGGGAAAGGAATATTATATAGCAGCATTTCAGTGTATAGTTTACAAATACTGACCTCAAACACACCATTAGAGATTTCAAGAATTGAGACATCAAAGGTCCCACCACCAAGGTCAAAAACAGCTATCAAACCCTCCTTGTTGTTTGTTCCATAAGACAGAGCAGCAGCAGTTGGTTCATTTATGATCCTTTGGACATCAAGTCCAGCAATGCGACCAGCATCCTTGGTTGCCTGGCGCTGAGCATCATTGAAATAAGCTGGAACTGTAATCACAGCCTTCACAACAGATTTGCCAAGGTAAGATTCAGCGGTTTCCTTCATCTTGGTCAAAACAAAGGCACCAATCTGGCTTGGCGAGTACTGTTTGCCATCTGTTGTTTCCACCCAAGCATCACCATTTGGAGCCTTCACAATTTTGTATGGTACCATTTTCATCTCTTTCTGTGTTTGTGGGTCATCAAAGCGGCGCCCAATCATACGTTTTGTACCAAAGAAAGTATTTTGTGGGTTGGTCACTGCTTGTCGCTTGGCTGGAGTTCCAACAAGTCGCTCTCCTTTCTGATTAAAGGCCACAACCGATGGTGTTGTCCTGGTGCCTTCTGAATTCTCTATCACTTTTGGGTTCTGCAGTAATTTGCTTGTTAAATTAAGTAGATTGAAAAAGAAGTTTAAAGAAGGCAGTGAATGAAGAACACACTGGGTCACTCACCTTTCCCTCCATAACAGAAACACAAGAATTAGTTGTTCCCAAATCAATTCCAATAACCTCATTTCCAGTTGGTTTTGCACTGGGGGAACAAAAAGAACACATAAAAAGTTAAGCACATGCTTCAAACATCCCTTCAAAATTTTGCGCAAACCAAAATCGAATCATTACCTGAAAGTTCTTGCAAAATTACCCCATCTTGAACAAATATTTGCAGAACATTTAGATTGAACATTGGCAGTCAACTGAAAGGGAAAGGGATTATTTTAGGATATGCTGACAGATACAAGACACCATGTGTCCAACAAACTAAATTGACAGAATACATGAGAAACAGAAACACATAGTTTTAGACTCATGAATATGGAGACAATGATAACACTCTCTGGTCATAAGCTGAAGACAAACAGAGATTTAGCTTTCCCATAAATGTATTGCCCTGGTAGACAAGAGGAATACTTCCTAGTAATATGGTGCACGCAGATGGAGCTCCAACTGAGTCGTTGTACTCATGCAAGAGTAGTCTTATGAAGTATACAAGAAATGTTGCGATCACAACCTGGACATTCAGGAGGTCACAATGGTACGTCTGCTAGCGGAAACAACATAAAGAGGCCCAATTTCCTTCATGAAGAATGAGAAAATCAATTACTTCGCCCCATTCTCTCACACCGTGTGCTAGACACCGTGTCAGACATGCTAAATTATCCATTCGAGCGGAGAATGGCACACAGATCCAGCCCACACTGTACACTACTGGCGGTAAGAGGGAAAGAACATAATTTCAACTTGCAACTGGAGAACAAATTCATCATCCACTCTACACAATATATAAACAAAACGAAAATGGTCGATCCTAAATTCCTAATCCTCTATAGCATCAGGTATGGAACTACGACGTTAAATCCGCCGCCGTGAACAATAACTACCGCTGCAGGAGTAGAGTATCGTCTATGCAATCGAACAAGGCGGCCAGCGAGATCCGCGCAAAAAAAAATACAGAAAACATGTCAGCCCGGAGCATCAAATGAAACACGAAAAAACAGGCGGGGGTGGGGAACGGGGCAGGAAGAGAGGGAGAGAGGGAGCGTACGGTTCCGAGCAGCGAGGCGAGGTCTCGCCGGCGCGCGGCTCGGAGAAGCAGCGACGCCGCCATGGCCGGGACCGGGGCGGAGGGTTTAGGGTTTTGGCTGAGTGGGTGAGGGATCGACTGGGCTGTGTCGTGCGGCGGCGCGGCCGCTGGGATATATGGCTGGGCGGTGGGCCGCCACGTCGTCGAGGGTGGCGCCGCGCGGTGCGTGTAGACTGTAGAACCTTCTCGAATCGAATGGAACCGCGTGGCGTGCGAATGGGCCGGGCCTGGTTACTGGTGAGGACGAGATCGCTTCTGTTTTTCGCTGGGCTGCCGACTCTCGCCCAGTCCACACCGTGCACAAGTTTTTTTTAATAATATTGTTTTTGAAAAAAAATCAAATCCGATATACCAAATAAAAAATTATAAAAGTGGACTATCGGACGACCATCGGCCGAACTAGGAAATGTCAGCCCTGATTCAACCCAGGCTACGTCAGTCTATTTCGGCTGATGGTCGACCGAAATAAAATAGTCGCAACAGCTAGTTCGACTGAACGTGCAACAGCTAGTTTAGTCGAACAAAACCATGTCAGTCTAGTTCGTTCGAACTAGGCTCTATAAAAAGGGGTGTTGCCTCCCTTCTCAGCACATTCGCATCCCGGTTTCGTTGATGGTCAACCAAACTAGGCTGACGTGTTCTGGTTCGGTCGATGGTCAATCAACAGGTATTAATTGTTTAGTAAATTTTTGAATCGTGTACTAGATTTGAAAATTTTTTAAAAAATATTATTAAAAAAATCCACAAGTGACCATGTCAGACACGGTAAATCATCCATACGGGCTATTATATATTTGGATAGTGAAACATTACAATTATTTCAAAATGAAGTATGTACGGCTATAATTTAGGTATAAAATGACAGTATAATTTCTATAAAAAAATACAATATGAATTTTAGTCTTTTTAGAATAGTAAGCTTTAAAAAGTTGGATTTCATCACCTTTTTTAATTATTACAATTTGAGTCTGTTTGCTTATACTTTTAACTAACAAGTCAGATTATTAAAATTTAAACTGAAATAAATACGACATATTGCCATGTACCTCTCGGTTCTTAGCAGTGGCGCTCCGAGGTGTAGTCAGTGGACTCCGGACTACCTAAAGTTTGATTCAATATATGTTTAGATTTTTTATTTAAATATTAATTATGTTTAGATTTTTTTAAGGGTTGATTCTAGTGGATTTATGATATTATGAGATATAAATATGATATTTATCATATTTTGAAAAAATATTATACTTTGAGTTTATAACAGTACAAAATTTTAGGATATAGAACAGGAACGATCATGAAAAAAAATCCTGAGCTGCTGCTTGTTTTGATTCGTTCGTCCGGCAGTTTGCTGGCTGTTTATTTCGAATGGCGAAGAACTGACACGTTTCAAAATCCAGTGCCATTTGACCCTTTGAAATGACGAAGGATTGACAACTCGTAATTAATCAGCGTTCATTATTCGAAGAGAGGAAATTGGAAATTGATTATGTATCCTCATCAGTCAATTATTAGATTAAGCTATTTTGTTTTGCATTGGTCGTATTTTCTTTTAGTTTTTTAGTTTCATTTTACTCCAAGGAATCATGTTTAACAAGTAGTGAAAGTTTTGATTGGCGCATGATTTCCAGTTAAATTTTATCACACAAGCGCGCTGGCTTCCCCGATAAATCAGTAAAGTGTCGCGCACACAGAATGAACTTGTCATGCCAGCATCGAGTGGAATTAGTAATTGGATCTAAGGCTAAGGCTGGACAAAAAACTCATAGCTCGTTAACTCGTTCGGTTTGTGACTAGCTCGGCTCGACTCGTTCTATTTTCCTAACGAGCTGAGCTAGTGTTTTAGCTCGTTAGTATAACGAGCGAGTTCGAGCTGGCTCACGAGCTTAACGAGCTCAGCACAAGTAGTCAAGTCAACCCATTAAAACAATAATAAAACACTATTTTAGAGTACGAGACTCATTATTTTATAATTTATTTGTTAATATCAAGTTATTACTTGCTATTATAAATTTATTATTATGGCCTATAGAATTTATCATATAAAAGTATATAGAATTTCTCATATAAAAATACGAAACAAATAACATGTGTGATGAATTTGATGGAATCATAGAAATAACGATTAAACTATGGATGATTAATTTTTTAAACCTTATGTATTCTATTTAATTCATATTTTGATGTTTGATATGTGATTATTTGAATATTTATTATTTAATCATCTTTTAAATAGTTGGCTCGCGAGCTAAACGAGCTAGCTCACGAGCTGGACCGAGCCGAGCCGAGCTGGGTTTTCTGCTCGTTATATTAACGAGCCGAGCCGAGCCGAGCTAGCTCGTTAACATAACGAGCCAAGCTAAACAAGCCGAGCTGGCTCGTTATCCAACCCTAATTGGATCTTGTGTTTGCATTCGGTTAACTGGATATCTCTACGGATAAGGTCATCTTATCAAGTCAGCTATTTAGTTAGAGGGTGAAGATGGATGGAATGACCACTGAAAAAGGATATTCCTTTAATATGTTGCATAGAGTGATTCAGAAAACTTTTGTGTATAAGTTTATTTAATATTAGATGAGATAATGTGTCATCTCCTGATTAGTTATTACACATTTAATTTTTCGTTTATAAATATTCAAATGATTTTACTCCTAAATTATTTATCTAATTTATGATCTAATTACATCATTGTAATGATTATAATTTAATCTATAAAATAAGATCTCGTATGATTATATTTTTGTTAAAAAATATATTTTTCAAGCGGGTCCCACTAAATTTAAACTTATCTCATCCAAATTATATACATCTAGTTAAACAAAAAATCATCTCATACTATCTATCCAACCAAACACAAGACAGAAAGAAACGTCACTACCACTTGCTACTACAGTACTACCTCCTCCAACCTTTTCACCGGGGGCTGCAGTGTTCTTCGGGGCACCGGTCCATGGCGTGCCTGCAACAGCGAACCTCCACGGCTCCACGACATGCTCCGGTGACGCGTGTTCGATGCCTACACGGCCACCGAGTGACCGACCGAAGTGTTCTCCTGTTCCGGCCCATCTCATCTAGTACCTCTCCGGCGGCGACGTCAAGCCGCCAACGGCGAGCCAATAGGCGACTGGTGCTTCCTTCTTTGGGGCGGAGCGCTTGGAGACGCCGGGAGGTGGACGCCGCAGATGGAACGAAGGGACGTTGTCCTCAATGTCAACTGCTATTACGCGTATAGCCCATGCCTCACGTGATAACTGGCATATTTCTCGTACTGAACTCAACGTCAACCATTGCTTGCGGTTACGCTAACAAAACTACGGCGATTAGTGGTAGGATCGAACCGACGAACTAAGCTCGTGATCGCTGTGGTTTTGAACAATACCTGCTGCCAGCATGGAGCCCCCTGAGAATGGACCATGGAGGTAGATCGAGCTGAGCACCACGTTTCTGTGGCACGAAGGTTTCAAGGGGATCTAGAGACTAGATCACTAGAATGAAACCGAGTAAAAAATATTAAAGACATCGAGAACTTTCTGGAGACCTGGCCAATAAATATTAAAGAAGCATTGCTGATAAGATAAACAATTTTTAGTGTAAATTACTACTCATCAGTCTCCAAACAGGAAGCTCCAGATCTCACTGGCTCACTGACGTAAAGTTGCATAAAACCAACCGGAATTTTCCGATGGACGGGCGAAACCCCTGACGGCTGAGGGCTGACCGGTGACCACTGACCAGCCTTACCCCCCCCCCCCCCCCCCCCCCCCCCCCCGAACGGCCGATGGACGGCGCCGACCGGAAGACCCCGCTGCTGCGCGGCGAGGGCAGCAGCACTCCCACGCCGTCGCTGCGGCGCCGGGACTCGGCGCGGTCGCTGCGGAGCTGCTTCCTGTCGCGGCTGCCCGACAAGGTTCGAGTCGGGCTCGACCCCGAGCGCGCCGCCGACGCCGACGTCGACCTCGACCGCGCCAAAGGCCTCTCCCAAGGTAGCTGCGGAAAGTTAGCTCACTAGCGCTTAACCCATGGAGGAAAGTTGCAGCCTTGCAGGCTCTGCTCCACTTAGTCAACTTTGTTCCTCCCTTGTGACGAGTAGGTGAAAGAGAGTACTATCAGAAGCAGCTCGCTGCACTGAGGACCTTCGAGGAGGTGGAGAATCTGTGCATGCCCGGCGAATTCGACCCGGGTGCCGATGCCCGCGAGGTCGTTGAGGACAAGGAGCAGAAGCGGAGCGAATCCGCCATGAAGATATCGAACTACGCCAATATTGTCCTCCTTGTTTTCAAGGTGCGTGATTTGATTTCTCGCGGCATAGTACTACAGTGCCAATGCCCAATTCTTCCACAGTTCAATGGAACGCATATGCAAAAGTCTAAAAGGCTGATCCGTTTGACTTGATGGTGGCAGGTGTATGCTACGGTCAGAACAGGTTCCATGGCGATTGCTGCATCCACGCTTGACTCCTTGCTGGATTTCTTGGCCGGGGGCATCCTCTGGTTCACGCATCTTTCAATGAAGAGCGTGAACATTTACAGGTATCCGATCGGGAAATTGCGCGTTCAGCCTGTTGGAATCATCGTCTTCGCGGCCATCATGGCCACTCTAGGTTGTCAGCTCCAGCTTATCTGTCAACTGCAGTGTGGGCAACTGAGCATTAGAAGTTGGAGTGATAGCTCTTTAAGTACAAATTTCAGGTTTTCAGGTCTTGATCCAAGCAATTGAGCAACTAGTGGAGAACAAGCCTGGGGCAAAGATGACATTGGACCAGTTGACATGGCTGTACTCGATCATGCTTTCAGCAACTGCTGTGAAACTCGCCCTCTACCTGTACTGCAGGAGCTCAGGGAATAGCATTGTCCGAGCATATGCAAAGGTACATCTGCCTTGACTGTGCATGATCAAATTTGGAACAACGGCAAAAAAAAGGGGGCACTTGAACGAGCTCATGTGAATTTGCCTTGTTGAACTGATGGAAAGCTTTGTTGTTCAGGACCACTACTTTGATGTCATAACCAATGTTGTCGGTTTAGTGGCTGCTGTTCTTGGAGACAAGTACTTCTGGTGGATTGATCCTGCAGGGGCTGTGGTGCTTGCTGTGTATACCATAGTGAACTGGTCTGAAACTGTGTACGAAAATGCAGGTTGGCTCCCAAATCCCTAAACACTCCATTCTCCAGATCTTTTGCCAGCTCGTCATTTTTCTGTCTTCAGAAGAGTAAGATTGAAATGACTGATAAAACAGTGAAACCACTTACCCAATCTGATGCTGGCAGATGTTGTTCAGCCTCACTTGAGGCACAGGAGAATTAAATGTTGCCATGCCACCCCTACTTGTATGTGACTCTAGCCCAATCAATCTTGATCAGTAAATATTTTATGCAGTTACACTGGTGGGTCAGTGTGCTCCTCCAGAGATGCTCCAGATGCTGACATACCTGATCATGAAGCATGATACTCGTGTGAAGCGAGTTGACACGGTTCGGGCTTACAGCTTTGGAGCTCTCTACTTTGTCGAGGTCAGCAGTCAGCTAGCTCATCACACAGCCACACAGAATTATAGACTGTATAGCCTTCTGCTGCTAGCTCATCTTGTGTGTTTTTTTTTTCTGCTACTCCAATTACACAGGCTGACATCGAGCTCTCTGAGGAAATGCCATTGAGGGAGGCGCACAGCATTGGCGAATCGCTGCAGGATAAGATCGAGAAGCTCCCAGAAGTTGAGCGCGCTTTTGTTCATGTGGATTTCGAGAGCACTCATAAGCCGGAGCACACGATTCGTAGCAAATTGCCTGCAGCTGACGCTTGACAATCTCCAAAATTTACCCTTTTGTGCGGTTGTACCTTAATTTCTTGTACGGAGAGCAGTGTTCCACCGGCTCTGGTAGCCGCTGAGGCAGCGAAAGAATCACAACGTTTTGTTTCAATGGAATAATACAGTATTCGCCGTTTTGGGGGAAGAAGCTGATACCGATTGCTCATCGGCCCTTCCTTTTTGTTTCCTTTGCTGGCTTGTGTTTCTTGCTTGGCCACTTGACCTCCATTAAAAGTTCTGGCCGCCGCCAAAAGTTGAGCTACGGATACTTTTCCTACTGCATCATGCATCCCTACACTAACTTTTTTAAGTAAGCGAAAGTAAGCGAGAGAATCGCTGCTATATATTAAGGTGGTGAGAGAGGAAGAAAGTTTTTAAACCTGATATATATAGACGGTGGCAAGAGGGGAGTAAAAATAAATGGACACAGCTCGAGTCTATTACATAGACCATAACTATACAGACATCATTTGTGATAAGCCGTACGACATAGGATATTGAGTCAAAGGAGGTTACGCTTCTTCCACACGTGCCACCGAGTATAAGAAGTCCACTGAAGAGCTTTCAATTATCCCTAGGCATGATCTTAAGTGAGAATCCACCAACTTTGACAATCCCTTAGATAATGAGAGGTGGGATGCCAACGATTTGATGATGAGCTAGGACATGCGACTAAACCTGCGGTGTGAAAGGGCAATCAAGCATTAGGTGAGAGAGATAAATAGTAGGATGAGAGATTAGATTTCTTTCTTCTTCATTGATTACTTGATCAATACAATTCTATTTATAGAGCCTATATCTACTAATTAATATGACTTCATTACGATGCTATGACTCTCAATTACAAACCTAGACTCTTATTAACTCTTTGGACTCTAATATGCCCTAAACTCTAATTAAACTTAGACTCTAATATGACCTAGCCTCTAATTTTCAACGATGCTACAGTACTCAGTACTGTTCACGTGGTTGGGCCAAGACTTGGTAGCCCTGGCCCATAGCTCATGACACTACATCCCTCTTTTTAGGCAGTTTGTTCTCGAGTTGTAGAACAACCTCAAACTTAACTCGATATCTAAAATAAGACTCAAACCTTTTACATCTTAGCTTAATACGTTATTGAAAACTAAAAACAAATCTAAGACTATTATGGATCACCAAGCCTTTCCTTCTAGCTTGAGGTGGATCTTCTTCTCAGCACGATAAACATCAAACACAACATCAAACACTTGATGAAGTATCTCCTTGGTAGCTAGGTAGAGTAGATGACGCACTGCAACATGACAAATAACTTACATAGTTTTAAGATGAGCACCAAAAGTTATGGTGAGTGGCTCTGATACCAAGTTGTCATGAGTTGAACCCATAACAGGATAAAACACCTCTAGAAGAATAACTAGGCGACGACAACTGCTTAAGATGAGAAGTAGACTTAGGTGAGGGAGACGAATATTAGGATAAGAGATTACATTTCTTTCTACTTCATTGATTACTTAATCAATATAACCTTATTTATAAAGCTTGTTAACTAATCTGACTTCATTACGACTCTAGCACTCTCAATTACATATATGAACTCTTATTAACTAGCGGACTCTAATCCGCTCTAAACTCTAAGTAAAATTGGACTCTAATTTGCCCTGAACTCTAATTTACCATGATACTATGGTACTGTTCACGTGGCTGGGCTTGAGCCTAGCAACCTTGGCCCAGCCCATGACATTTATCTGTAGTAAGCACCTTGTTCTTGAGTAAATTAAAGTCCAAACGAAAATTTTGCATTTTGTCTCATCTAAACCATGCCAAAACTCATGGCTGGTGATCAGACTACTACAACCCACAAACTGCACCCCTTAAGCTGATTTCACGGAGAAAGCGTCATTGTTTGTCCAGCGTCAAATGACGCAGTCTGGTCGATGAGGAAGACAACTTGTTGTAGTGCTATATATGGCCATGTCGATAATAGCACCCAGGCATTGTTTTCTAGCGCCTGCTTGACCTTAAAGTAACTCTCTTAGTTATATTGCCACCCTAGCTATATCACTGACATAGTATGTAGATTAAGAGATAACATTCAGTGCAGAGCATGCACACTTAAAGGGTATGCACGGTCGTCTAGAGAGTAGAGAACTAACCATAACGGACAGCACTGGCACGTGTGGACAACAAAGATCATCCCCATGTTGATGCATCACGATGAATCGTCAGAAACATATAATACATGAACCCCATGCCAAGCAAAATCCTAATGTTAGAGAACCAAGGCAAGGAGTTCTCAGTCAATTTTATCTTAAAATGTATGTGCATCATATGGAAGTAAACGGAGTGCATGCGTATGGCACAAAGCAAACATTGCATTTTCCAAAACCATCGCCGGACCGCAAAGAGGTCAGACTGTTACATTATTTAAGCACCTCACAGGGGGAAAAGTTACACAGGTTGACTGATAAAACAATCAATGTGAATCACACACGCTCAACATATTCACAATCGATGCTCTTCCAACTCCAAGTGCAGGACGAGAAGAGATAATACCTGTTAGATATTTGTGTTCATTCCTTCAACCATGTCACAGGAGGATCCAGAAACCCATTGCGGCAATAATGGAAGCTCCCAGCACATTGGCCCGAAAAAGATCACTCACAACTTCGATGAACCTGTGAATATACAAGGTGGGACACTAATTCACACTGCAACAGGAAACCTGGTACAAATCACTTACATACATACAGACGTATCCAAGCCAGGCACACTGCTGATAATTAGCCAAGTTATGTGTCACGACTCACGAGCCATTATATTTGGTGTCAAAATCCTCATGGTCACTGCCTTGAGATTTCTTCAGTTTTGCCACTAGAAGCCACATGTTTGCAAGCTCACTTTCCAAGAAGGCTTCCTTTTGCTTTGACTCCTCAATTTTCATTTGGAGTTCTGCTTCTTTTTGTTCCTTCTCGATAAGCATAGCTTCCAATGCCTTTTCTTTCTCATAGCTTGCGTTGTTGTCTCTTCTACTAGCTGGCTCATGTCGTTTACTGATGTTATCCCTCCTATTACCTCTCAGTCCATTGTTTCCTCTACGTGGGGTTGGACTTCTCACAGACGCCAACTCAGAAGCAAGCTTCTCATTTTGGTTCATAAGCTTGCTGACTTCTTCTGACAACGCTTTCAATTCAACTCCAGCAGCCGAAGCCAAGCCTTTTGCATACGTACTTTCCTCTAGTAGCTTCTGGTTGCGAGCCTCAAGTTGAGTTTTTAATTCAGTGAGCTCACACACCTTCTGCTTCAGCTCATCAATCTCAATTGGCTGAAGAACACCCCACAAAAAAGAAGTAAGACAAAAAAAATACACAAATATGCTGCTCCATATGGACTGTAGCACCACAATGAAGAACAAAATTACTTAAAACCTCATAGCCAAAGTTCATTTTGAGTCATATGGTGATACTTAAACAAGAATAACACAACAGATGCTGTGGTTGCATACTTGCATGAAAGTGCTTGATCACACAATTTCAGAGAATGTTGCCTAAGAACAAATCAGTCTAAACAGAAATCCCATCCTCACCCACATGGGGTCAACCAGTCAACATAAACTTGGTTGCTGAAAGAATGTTTGTTCTGATTTTTGTGTTGCTGCAGGAAAATAGAAGTGTGCATAGTTGTGATAGATACTGTGAATATGGCAAGCAGACATTGATTAACTGAGAGGAACTTAGATTTTGAAGGACATTTCAAGTGACCTACGTTCTTATCTGTTGGTCCAGTTATGAAGAAAGTGGAAGAAAGGCAAAGGAAAGCAAGAAGACAGAGGTAAACCTGTGGTTCCTTTTGCAACGTTTCATTACAGACCTCTCTGAGAACTGATACTTCTTGATCAGCATGATCATCAGTTTCATGGTTAATTCCTGCATTCTTCTGCGTCATAATGCTATTTGACAGTGAATATTTAGCTTGAAGAGCTTGACAAAGCTGCTCCTTAAGGTGAGCAACTTCCTCTTGTAATTGCATGCATTCAGTTGTCTGGCAAAAAAGAAAAAAAATCAGATAGGTGGTATAAAACGATTTCAGTTGTTCCAGCAATCAACCAAAAATATTTTCTAACACATCTAACCTTTTCATTTAGCTGATCCTGTATTACTCTGTTATCTGCTGCCTTCACCTGAAATAAGAAAAGGCAAATGAAGCTTCACAGACAAGATTTGTTCCACACGTTCACATGATAGAGACAATGTGTTGTTCATAAAATAAAAATGTTGGAAAAAATTTCTACCAAAAGAGTGCGAAGGAAGGTATAGGGCAAATCCTGATCTGAATTAAACCATACTAGGGACTATTGGACTAATACATACAATTTGAAAATTATGCACAAAAAACAATTAATCAAAACATATATTTTCCAACATAGAAAAAATCAATTGGTAAAGTAGTATGCTAAACTCAGTTGGAATTTTGAAAGGAACTAGTTTTAAAAAGTGGGTACTGGGTATCAACTGAAAAAGAAATTTTGGGTGATCACTTGTCAGATATGCAGCATAGTGATGAAAACTAAGCTTAAAACGTCATAACATGGGCTGTACATCAACACCTCACATAAGTGTTGATGTACAACCCGTAGAATTCATATCTACAAGGTCCTCTTTTCTTTTTGGTTCGTGACTTTTTAATAAACACCTGTATAATATATATGAAAGACTGCAAAGGGCACAGGTTTTTGCAGTACCTCAAGATCGAAAGATTTCTCATTGAATTGCTCGAGTAATTCAGCATAAGACTGAAAAACCAATAATAAAACCATCAAACTGGTTAACAGAATGCCCAGAAAGAAATAACATGAACCAAAGCAAACACAGGATGTTACCGGCGAAAGTTCTAACTTGTCAATAATCCCTTGATTATTTGAAATGGAATGAGGTATCTGCCTTTCTAAAGATGCTATCTGATGCTTCTTTCCCTTAATTTCATCACTAACCTTCTTCATTTCCATCTTTACATGCCAAAGAGGTAGAGTTTCCATGGTAAAATATTTTAAACAATGCACTAAATTGAACATCAGGTAAGGATAGTACCTGAATCTTCTCACTGTTCAGGTTCCTTCCAGCTTCCTCCGTAAGGCGCTTTAGAACACTGGTCTGAAGTGCAACCTCCCCTGATAAAATCTTCAATTGCTCTCTCACTAGGTCAACATGATCTATTGTTTTTCTGATGGTCTGTCAACACATCATGCATCAAAATCATGCCAAAAAAGCACCATATAGGTCTGATTAAAAAAGCAGTGAACTCTAATGCCATGTGATCCAGAACATGTAACAATATCATAGTTCAACCAAATGTTTTTGCATCTGCTAACCTATTAAGACACCATGTTTCTTATATTATATATTTATATCGATCAGTGTTCGAGTAGGCGCTAGGCGCTAGTCGGGCGGCGACCTGGCGCCTAGCGCCTAGAGCCGCCTAGGCGGCGCCTAGGCGGCGCCTAGGTCTGTGCCCCTTCAGTTCTAAGTTCCTGTTCAGAGGGCTGGTTTACAGTGTTTTCCCAAAGGTTTTTCCTGTTCCAAAAGTCAATCACTGCTCCTCATGTGTCAAATACTAGTCCCGAGGCGTTTTTTCTTGGACCAAGAAGTCCTTTTCTTCTCCTTTCCCGCAGTCCAACCGGCTTTCTTCACAGTCCTTTTCTTGGTCCCGAGGCGTTCTCTTCCCCTCCTCTCTCTTCCCTCCCCTTTCTTCCCCCTCCGGCTGCGGCAGGCCTTCGTTGCTCTGCACCGAGCCGGATCGCCACTGAGACTGCTGCTGCTGGAGCGCGGCGTCGCGGCCTCGGCGGCTCGGCCGGAGCTCGAATGCTCGATGCGCTGGACCGGGGGACGGAGCACGGAGGTCGGAGCACAGCGCACAACGCGCGAGGCCCTGAGCGAGGCGTCGGCGCGCGGTGAGCGGCGCCGGAGCACAGAAGGAGCACGGTGACCTCTCCCCTCGCCGGATCTGGCCGCGACGCCATCGCGCCACGCCGCCGGATCTGGCCGTGCGCGCGCCGCTCGTCGCCGGTCGCCGGATCTGGCCGTGACGCCATCGCGCCACGCCGCCCAGGCGCCGCCTAGAGCCGCGGTCAACCGCCCAGCGCCGTTGTTGACCGCCTAGGCGCCTGGGCCGCCCAGCTCGCCGCCTGGAGGCTCCGCGCGGCGCTGGAGTGGCGCCCAGCGCCTAATCCCGCCTAGGCGCCCGCCTAATCCCGATTTTTAGAACACTGATATCGATTAGGATCTGCAACTATAGTAAACTTCTACCCTTCTGTCTAAAAAGAAGTCCATAGTAGCACTTACATCATACATATTTGCACTGTTAGTGATTACCTCAGTAAGTCAGTAATGATACCAATTTGTTAAGTTCCCTACACGATGTGCCATCCAAGTATAGCGCTTCAAATTTTATGAAATAAATGGTTCTAAAATTGAAAGCAAAATTATGCTCTTAGTTATTATTATGTATTGTCAAGTAAAATTTACTACAATATACAAACCTTAGCTGTTGGCCATCAGTCCAAAAAAGTGCATTCATAATCCAGTATGTCAGTCATGACTTGTGAGTCCATCAAATACCTTTTAAAGACAGTTTACTTGTTTAAAACTTCAACTGAATGAAGTCATCACAAGCCATATTTTTCTGTTGTAGATGTATTTATGCACACTTCAATTATCATTCAGTGTGTAACTGCAATTCCACATATGATTACATTTGGCCTTTACTTACTAAGAATGAAGGTCACATACCAGAGGGGTTTCTTCTCCAGGAAGGCTGTCAATAGGGAACTCCCCATGGCCAATGCTGAAGAGATCAACTGATGCACTCTCACCAACAAAAGAATTTGATATTCTTGGTTCTGCAGCAAAATTAGCACTCTCCCCAATAGGGGTTGAAGGAGCAGTTGATTTAGTTAAGCTGGACTTGTCACCTTCTGAACTTGTCAGAATAGAAGCTCCACCGTCACGTTTCTGGATAATAGAACCACAACAAAAATGTCCATGTGAATTGATTGTTATTTTCAATTTCAAATCAGGAATCAGCATATGAGTTCAAATACGTTACAAAATTCCTAATGATTCCACTTGCATCTAAGTAAAAGATAAGTTCAAACAGTTGAATATATGGAGTGTATCAAGAATTCCCAAATTTAACCAATTAACCATACCCGAAGTTTGAACCAATTAAGAAGTCCTTTCCGATTCTTTTTCTCCTTGGAAGAATCTTCAAGTGTCACACCAAATCCTTCAACAGGAGCAAGCAATTCATTGCTTTCATTATCCAACATGATATCTCGTCTTTTGTAAGGGAGGTATGCAAGCTGCAATTTTAGCAAGCAAAACTTAATCACAGAGGAAGTTACCTATACTATCTATATAATGAAATCTATATAATGAAAGCACCAGCAACTCTACTTTTCTGCAGAAACACTGAAACAGGGTCTGCCCATTTATTGTCAAAAGTATGTCAGGGACAAAAGTAAACTAATATCAAAGTCTAACTAATGCATCTGACATCATAAATATCTATAACCAGACCTCCTCTTCTCCAAAAGAATGTCTTCTTCTTGGTCCAGGATGTGGAGAAAATCTGGAAGTCTGGGTTGCCTTAGTGGAAACCAGGATAAGTTTAGTGAGACGTTGTATCCTTGCAAGCAAGGCAGCTTTAGCTTCCTCCTCTTGTTCCAGCCTAGATTGCAGCTTGACGTTACCATCTTCTAGCTTTTCACATGATTAACAAACTACAGTTAGGATGATACATCAACAAAACAAGCATAGAACACTCATTTATAAATATAGTTATTGTTAATCCACAGCACACTCCAAGACAAAGGAAAAGCTGAAGACAAATCACTAAATAACTCAGTTAATGGCATAACAGATCTACAGTAAGCTCTTCTATTCTGATTCATGGCTACTCTATATATACAGTTGAACATTATGTCAGCAGTAAGGGGTCAATTGCAACGAAAAAATATTGCACCTTCTGTTTCCAAATGATGATATTATCCTCTCTGGCATCTTTTAAGGGAGTGCCAGTAACAATACCCATTTTCAGCTGTTCTAGTTCTTCCTTCAACCTTCGAATCTCATTCTGGTATTTCTTTATTAAAGATTTTTCATCGATAATCTGCAGAACATAAAGAAAGATTCATGAGCATGTGTCAGAAACACTTCATATGACACTGGGAACAAAAGCACTGGTCAATAATTCCTGCAAACTAAACATAACCTACTTTGTTTTGAGATGCTTGGACCTCAATGCGCTTTGCACGGTGGGCAAATTTTAATGTATTGTGGGTCTCTTCTGAGTTGCTCGATGCTGGGGTCACTGTACAAATCAGCTGAAAAGAAAACAGAATGAAGTTGCCAGGAATTCAAATCACATGAAATATAAAAATAACTGGTCACATTAGCTTTAACCACCATCCCAGAGGACAACAAGCAACTTACTGAAACACGTCCTTGACCACTCAAGGATGACTGAAGTAGACGTGTTAGTTTTGAATCACGAAATGGGATATGTGTAGCTTTTCCATCGGTAAGTTTCGATATCACCTGAAATAGAAAAAACTGCTTGTCAATTTCCAACCCATGATGGCCTAAATCAGACATGCAAATAGAGTTCAGAAGGAACTAAATGCAAAGCCAGATTACTGGGAACAAATATGGTGAAAAGTAAATGGCAAGTCATTTCCTTAATGAAACAATTTAACTTCTTGGCCATAAATAACTAGGAAACATGTGTTTAACTAAATCAGACAAACCATATACAGACACCGCTTAGCATAGAACAATATGATGCAATCAAGTAAACAAACAAAGCAATGTATCTATTTCAAGGCATACTATTTCATATCAAGGATTTCATGTGATTGTGGTTTATGGCGTTATGTTATATATAAATTAAATTCATTTAGCTGCATGGTCTATGTGAACATATCAACATAAAGTCAAGCAGCAGCACAACAGAAAATGTTGGAACTAGGAACATGTTTGGTAGAATGAAATGAATATAACATTAGCAAAGCAGATCTACCACTCAATATGACAGGAATACAGGATGTAAATATCTTATGATGTAAAACCAAGCACTGGACAGTAATCATGAGACTTACTGTTCCAAGCGTTAGCAAGCTCTTATTGATATAAGATCCTTCTTTCCGGCGTACTCCAGTCGTTTCTGCCTTTGAGCTCTCTGAACCTGCCAGATCGATGAGGTTCTGCAAATGAGTGAGACAACTAAATAATCAATAAATTTTTTTGGCAATATGGTCAGGAGATTAATTGATAACCTAAAAATTGGTTAAATTTTAGAATAGGAAAATAGCAGTAGCCAGACCCACCAGCTGTGATAAGGTAACTGCCTCCCCTTCATTAGACTCACCACAAGGACTACTCTCTATAGTCTGTCAGATAACAAAACAAAAGGAAAACAATGAAGGAAAATATCCTGATATCAAGTGCTCTTCCACTAGCAAGTATGTTTTTGCAAGTTCAATTTAATGTTTCATTATTTTGCAATACAGCAGTGCAAAGCAAATAACAGTGTTTACTTTAGTTATTTAAAAATATCTAAAAAAGAAGCATCATTAACCATTACCAGCGTGAAAATTGTATGACTTCTGCTACTTAGAATATTGAAGTTAGTGGATCCAACATGTCTATGCTCTGCAAATCAGAATAAACACACTAATTTGTGAACATACTGATATGCAATAGTGAGCAAAAACTTTTCTGAAACAAAATAGTAAAAACGTAATAAATTTAAAACTCAAGAAATAAACATAGATAAGCCAATGGGTCCATTCAGAATTCAAAGTCGATAATTTTTTACAAGGGGAAACAGGTTTGCTCCGCTGCAAAAAGTGAAGGGCTAGATTGATTCCTCTCCCTAGGGTTGGGAGGATAGAAAAGGGGAGCCTTACAGGAGGGGCCCACACACAGGGGGCCCACATGACAGACACACACACACACACTAACACCCCCCCGCAGTCGAAACTCCGGCGCAGCGGATGTTGAGACTGGAGCGGAACTCGGAGAAGGTGGAGGAAGGCAAGCCTTTGGTGAAGATGTCGGCGAACTGGGAGGTGGTAGGCACATGTAGAACACGGACATCTCCCACGGCGACATGATCACGAACGAAGTGGAGGTCAATTTCCACATGCTTGGTGCGTTGGTGCTGGACGGGGTTGGTGGAGAGGTAGACGGCGCTGACGTTGTCGCAGTAGACCAAAGTACTCCTGGCGAGGGGGCTATGGAGCTCCCCGAGGAGCTGCCGGAGCTAGGAGACCTCGGTCACCCCATTGGCAACCGCCCGGTACTCAACCTCGCCACTGGAGCGGGAGACAACCGGCTGCCGCTTGGATGACCAAGACACGAGGTTGCCACCAAGGAAGACGGCGTAGCCGGAGGTGGAGCGACGCGTGTCCGGGCAGCCCGCCCAGTCGGCGTCAGTGTAAACCACGAGCTCAGCAACAGGAGAACGCCGAAGGTGAAGCCCAAAGTCGAGGGAGCCGCGCAGATAGCGGAGAATCCGCTTCATAGCGGTAAGGTGCGGGTCCCTGGGGTCGTGCATGTGAAGACACACCTGCTGCACCGCATAGGAGATATCCGGCCGAGTGAAAGTGAGGTACTGAAGGGCGCCAGCAATGCTTCGGTAGGCAGTGGGATCATCCACTGGTGCGCCCTTGGTACCGGAAATCTTGGACTGAGCATCGACTGAAGTGGCACAGGGCTTGCAGTCAGTCATCCCGGCGCGTTGAAGGACATCCAAGGCGTATTGGCGCTGGTGAAGGAAGAGGCCATCAGGGCGGTGTTCCACTGTCACTCTCAAGAAGTGATGGAGCACACCAAGGTCCTTCATGGCAAACTCCTGCTGCAACGAGGAGACAATCCACTGAAGTAGAGATTGGCTGGACGCAGTGAGAATAATGTCATCCACATAAAGCAGTAAGTAGGCTGAGCCAGCACCGTGGTGGAGGACAAATAAAGAAGTGTCACTCTTGGCTTCGCTGAACCCCACAGACACCAGGAAGGAGGCGAACCGACTGTACCAAGCCCGAGGAGCCTGCTTCAGACCATACAGAGACTTGTTGAGCCGACAAACACGCTCAGGGTGAGCGGGATCCACAAAACCTGCAGGCTGGCTGCAGTACACAGTTTCCGTCAGGGTGCCATGGAGGAAGGCATTCTTCACATCGAGCTGGTGAACTGGCCAGGAACTCGAGAGAGCCAGGGAGAGCACGGTCCGGACAGTAGCAGGCTTCACCACTGGGCTGAAGGTCTCATCATAGTCAATTCCAGGGCGCTGGGTGAAACCCCGAAGGACCCAGCGAGCCTTGTAGCGATCCAGCGAACCATCTGCCTTGCGTTTATGTGTCCAGATCCACTTGCCGGTGACCACATTGCAGCCAGAGGGGCGAGGCACCAGGTCCCAGGTCTGATTGGCCAGAAGGGCCGCATATTCTTCCTCCATCGCGTGGCGCCAGTGTGGATCCGCGAGGGCCACACGAACAGTGGAGGGTATGGGAGAGACTGGCGGCTCCGTAGCGGCGGAGAGGACCAGGCGGTCAACTAGACGGAGGACCCCCGCAGCCCGCCGAGTCACCATCGGGTGAGTGTGGTGGGATCGCGGTGGAGGATGGGCGGGTGGTACACCGGCGGCTCGGCGCGAGAGCGGGCCGGTGCAACCCCCCGTTGGGCGGCGCTGGTAGACCCGAACAAGGTTGGCGTAGCGGGAAGATGTCGGGGCCGCGCGTGGCGCGGCAGGTGTCGCGGGGACACGGGGCACGGCCGGGGCCGTGTCCGGGGTGGAACACGGCGCCGACGGCAACAGCGGGCCAACCCCGGGCGCAGGAGGCGACAGGGAAGGGGCCGCGTGCTGCACGGACGAGGACGCCGGGGCCGCGCATGGCGCAGAGGGCAACGCCGGCTGGTGGGGAGTGGCCGCATGTGGCACAGCCGGGGGCACGGGGGCCGCGGGCGGCACGACGGGCAGCTCCGCTGCCACACACGGCTCATCAGATGGCGGGAGAGCCACCGGAACAGCCAGTGAAGAACCTGCAGAAGACAAAGGTGGCTGAACCACCGGGTCAGTATAAAACAGGGAGTCCAACTCAAGGCTGGTGGTGGGTGTGGAGTCAACGGAGAAAGGAAAGACGGACTCAGTGAAGATGACATGTCGTGAGATAAGAACACGATGAGAGGAGAGGTCAAAACAACGGTACCCCTTATGATCGGGGGAGTAGCCGAGAAACACACACAGGGTCGAGCGGGGCGCAAGCTTATGAGGAGCAGTGGCAGAAGTGTTAGGATAGCAAGCACACCCGAAAACACGAAGGTGAGTGTAGGAAGGTGGGGTACCGAACAAGGCATGGTGAGGGGTGGGAGCGCACGTGGCCTTAGAAGGCAGGCGGTTGAGCACATAGGTGGCAGTAAGGAGGCTCTCAGCCCAGAAGCGAGCGGGAGCCGAAGCCTGAAAGAGCATGGAGCGCATAACATTATTAGTGGTACGAATCATGCGCTCAGCCTTGCCATTCTGAGGGGAGGTATAGGGGCAGGACATGCGCAATTGGACTCCCTTCGAGAGGAAGAAAGCCCGGGAAGCAGAGTTGTCAAACTCACGACCATTATCACACTGGACGGCCTTGATAGTAACCCTAAACTGAGTAGAAACCCAAGCAAAGAAGTGAGTGAGCGTGGGGAAGGCATCCGACTTGGACCGCAAAGGAAACGTCTATGAGTAGTGAGAAAAATCATCAAGAACAACCAGATAATATTTATAACCAGAAATACTCATGATCGGAGAGGTCCACAAGTCACAGTGAATAAGGTCAAACGCATGAACAGCATGCGAGGAAGAAATAGGAAAAGGTAGGCGAACATGATGACCTAATTGACACGCATGACAAATATGCTCACTAGTAGCCCTAGTACAAGGAATGGAGGAGCTACGACAAAGCTGAGCCAAAATGTCGACACCGGGATGACCAAGCTGGCGGTGCCAGAGTGTGGAGGACGATGTGGCGACAAGGGCGGACGAGGGTGGAGCAGCGAAAGGTGGAAGACGAAGCGTGTAGAGGGGTCCGATGCTGTCACAGCGGAGAAGAGGACGCCGGGTGGCCATATCCTTCACAGTCAAACCAAAAGAGTCAAATTCAACAGAACAGGAATTATCAGTGGTGAATTGACGAATGGAAAGAAGGTTGTGAACAATGTCAGGAGCAACAAGAATGTTTTGCAGACGAAAAGACCCACAAGGAGTCGCATCACCCACGGAGGTGACCGGAAGACATGAGCCATTCCCAACCATGATGGAAGAAGGGTAGATGGGTGGGGGGGCCTGTGAGAGGAGATAATACCATCATGGGGAGTGGTGTGGAAGGAAGCACCCGAGTCGGCCACCCAGTCCGTGGCGGCCGGCGGAGTCAACGCCATGGTGTTGAATGACTGCGCGAGGGCCGTCTGATCCCACCCACCGGACCACGGGCCCCACGCCGAAGGAGCAGGCGGGACCGGCCACCCGGTGAGCATGGCCGCAGGTGGGGTAGGAGGCCGAGGAGTGAACTGTCCCGGCCACATGGAAATGCGCCCCGTCCATGGGTTGGAGAAGGATGGCCAGGGCGCACTCCCGGCGGCAGGGGCTAGTGTGGCGGAGGTAGGAGCCGGAGCGCGACCGGTACCACCACGGCGCCCCCCTCCCCGGCGACGACGATCGCCACCACGCCCCCCCCCCCCCCCCCCCCGCTAGTGGTGGAACCGGCGGTAGGAGTACCAAGAAGGGAGGGAGCCGGCGACGGCGGTGGGTGGGAGGCCGGCCGGTTGGAGCCGAAGGTGACTAGAGCAGTCGCGGTAGTAGATGTGGGAGCGAGCCCCCGGGTCAGCTCCTCGAGGACAAGGTCATCACGAACCTTGTGGAAGGAGGGGAACGGCACTGTCCTAGTGATCCATGTCCGGAGATGGGCGTAGCTTTCTCCGAGACCGCGGAGGATGTTGAGGACAAGAGTGCGGTCTGCAACAGGCTCGCCAAGGTCACGAAGAGAATCCGCCATCCCCTTCATGCGATGGCAGTACTCCGAGATGGGGAGATCCCCCTGGACGAAGGTGCGGAAGGCAGTGTCCAACTGGAGAGCACGAGTCTCGCGGTTGCCAAGGAACTGCCCCTCGATCGCAACCCAGGCCTGCCGAGCGGTGCCACCAAGTTCCCGCACGATGTCTTGGAGCTCGACAGTGATGGACCCAAGGATCCATGACAGCACCACGCTGTCCATGCGCCGCCAAACGGACCCCTGGGCGACCACCGGAGTGTCGATGAGGACGTGGTCATCCAAGGCATAGCGCTGGAGGGTGAGGAGCACCAGGTCGCGCTAGCGTGCGTAGGAGGACGATGAGGGATCAAGGGTGACTGACACAAGCGCCCGGATGTTCTGGACACCGGCCGCTTGGGCGTGGAGCTGTGCGGCACCCGGATCTGCGGCGACAACTGGAGTCGCGGTGGCAGTGGGGTCAACACCCCTGAGGTGATGCTCGGCCTCAGCGACATGCTGGGCCAGTGCATCAGCGGTCTGGCGAGCATTCTCCCAAGCAAGAGCGGCTGCCCGCTCGCGCGCCCGAGCAGCAGCGGCAGCGGTCTTAGCAGTGGCAAGGGCAGCAGCAAGGGCAGCGTCGGCAGCCACCACATCAGTAGGGGCCGGCCAGAGGCCACAGCGGTGGGGAGGAGGGGCGGCGGCCCACCCAGGTTCGGCCAGGCCATGGCCATGGTGGGGGGAAGGGGGGGCGGCGCCCCAGGGCCTGGGGGAGGCCGGCGAGGCCGGCGGCAGCAAGAGGGCCCCCCTCCCCATGGTCGGCCAGTCCATGGTCGTGGCGGGGGGGAGGGGGGCGGCACCCGAGGGGCCAGGGGAGGGCCGGCGGCGCCAGATCCGGCCGCCCTGGCGTCGGGTTCGGGCGGGGCGGGCGGGGCGGCGGCGAAACCCGGCGAGAGGAGGCCGGCGGCGGCAGAGCCGGCCACGCCGGCGTCGAGGCAGGGCGGGGGGAGGCCGGCGGCGGCGAAACCCAGCGGGGGAAGGCCGGCGGCGCCAGATCCGGCCGCCCCGGCGACGGATCCGAGCGGAGGAAGGCCAGCGGCGCCAGATCTGGCCGCCCCAGCGGCAGATCCGGGCGGGAGAGGGGCCAGGGGAGGGCCGGCGGCGGCGAAACCCGGCGGGGGGAGGCCGGCGGCGCCAGATCCGGCCGCCCCAGCGGCGGATCCGAGCGGGAGAGGAGCGGATCCGGCCATGGTGGCGGAACCCAGCCCACGAAAAGTGGAGGAGCAGGCCGGAGACGAGAAGGAGAAGGTGGTGCTCGCCGGAGAAGGCTCGCCGGCCATGGAGGCGGCGCCGGCGGCAGGAGAGAAGAGGGGGGGAAGGGGGGAGCCTAAGGCTCTGATACCATGAAGGAAGGGCTAGATTGATTCCTCTCCCTAGGGTTGGGAGGATAGAAAAGGGGAGCCTTACAGGAGGGGCCACACGACAGACACACACACACTCTAACAAAAAGGAGTGCAGTTAGGCAGGGGCTGAGCTTCATTGGCACCAATATAGGCCATGACTCCCCTGTGTATGCACCTTCAGCATACAAAATAATTGTTAAATTCGGTATCACATTGTCATCCCTTGCTGGCATAGTTAATCGGTTTCATCCATTACTTGCTACAGGCCCTTCCTGACCTTGGGCTCAAGATCCTGCCACTGCATTCAGGGGATATTAGTCCAAAGTCCAAAACAGCAATGGTCTTTTAGTGCCACCGCAAAAGGTGGAGTCAGTCAAACGACACTAACAGTTTGATTCTTTTTGTTTGTATTGACTAATTTCTCTTCTCAGCAGCAGTTGAAATCTGGACATTGATGAGCAGCTAAACTGTCTTATCCAAAAGCTCATGAATAGCAGGGGTATGTGGCATATGTCATCCTCCAGACCTCCACTGGAGTCTGAACTCTGGACAACATAGATGACAGGGGTACTGGCAACCTCTGTGGCTGCGCCAGTAAGCTCACATTCAACGACTAAGCACAAGTGCATTTAGTTGCCACCAGGAACCAGTAGGAAGTAGCAAGAGTAGAGCTGGCATACCCTTTAGTGTGGGCATTTTGGCAGCAAAATTAGTTGAATTGTGCCCTCTATGTTTCTTCAGGAGCATTGACGGGCTTGTCTATTTTTTCAGCACCATGTAAATTTAACATTCTAGATGTTTCCAAAAAAACTCCAAAATACTATCTAGACTTGTTTAATGCCATGCTATATAAGTATTTTTCACTTAAGCCTCAAAAGTTTCAATTTATTGTGAGGGCCACTTTTAAAAACAAATCCTAGTGCGAGATGACATGTACTAATATTCAAACTTTATGGCTTATAATTTTCTGGGAAGACTTAGACAGCATGGTCAGAGCAGTACCAACCAATGAGAAGCTTTTCATAGGAGGAGATCTCAATGGTCATGTAGGTTCAACAAAGGCAGGTTATGAGCTGGCTCATGGAGGTTTTGGGTATGGTAGTAGGAATCAAGAAGGAGAGGTTATTTTGGACTTCGCTGTAGCCTACAACCTAGTGATAGCCAACACTTTATTCAGAAAGAGAGATTCTCATTTGGTGACTTTTAGTAGTGGTCATCGTTCGAGCCAGATCGACTTCGTTCTCACTAGGAGAGAAGATAAACAAGCATGTTTGGATTGTAAGGTGATACCTGGAGAGAGTGTTGTGCCCCAACATAATCTTGTGGTGGCTGACTTTCGTTTTCGAATCCGTACCCATCGGGATAAACAAGCCAAAATTGCGAGGACGAAGTGGTGGAAA
This sequence comes from Zizania palustris, assembly GCA_019279435.1. Taxonomy (NCBI): domain Eukaryota; kingdom Viridiplantae; phylum Streptophyta; class Magnoliopsida; order Poales; family Poaceae; genus Zizania; species Zizania palustris. The sequence goes on along the minus strand of JAAALK010000287.1, from coordinate 36,283,274 downwards.
CTCAAAGGGGAGACATCCGAAGCTTTTAAGGAAAGAGTTTCTGTGGAGGGCGCTTGGTCCGAAGAAGAAGATGCAAACAACATGTGGGTAAAGATGGCAACTTGTATTAGGAAGGTGGCGTCAGAAGTGTTTGGAGTGACCAAAGGGAGCACAGGTGAACCTAAAGATACTTGGTGGTGGACCGAGGATGTTCAAAAGGCAATAAAGGAGAAGAAAGAATGTTACAGGAGCTTGTTCCATGACAGGAGCGCGGTCAACATAGAGAGGTATAAGGTAGCAAAGAAGACTGCTAAGCGAGCTGTGAGTGAGGCAAAGGGTCGTGCCTATGATGATCTTTACCGAAGACTAAGTACAAAAGAAGGGGAGAAGGATGTCTATAAGATGGCTAGGATTCGGGAAAGGAAGACAAGGGACCTCAACCAAGTTAAATGCATTAAAGATGAGATGGATCAACTCTTGGTGAAAGGACAAGACATCAAACAGAGGTGGCAGAGGTATTTTGACAATCTTTTCAATGGTGAGAATGAGACTATGGACACCCAATTGGATGACTCATTTGATGATTTAAATAGATGCTTTGTACGCAGGATCCAAGAGTCAGAGGTCAAAGAAGCTTTAAAGAAGATGAAAGGGGGCAAGGCGATGGGTCCGGATGGTATCCCAATAGAGGTGTGGAAATGCCTTGGGGATATTGCTATCGTTTGGCTAACCAAGTTGTTCAACCATATTTTTCGATCAAACAAGATGCCCGATGAGTGGAGGAGGAGTACATTAGTACCAATCTTCAAGAACAAGGGAGATATTCAAAGTTGTACCAACTATCGAGGGATTAAGCTCATGAGCCACACTATGAAGCTTTGGGAGAGAGTTATTGAGCATCGCCTAAGAGGAATGACGCATATCACCATGAACCAATTTGGATTCATGCCTGGAAGGTCAACCATGGAAGCAATTTTTTTAATAAGACAGGTCATGGAGCGGTATAAAGAGCAGAAGAAGGACTTGCACATGGTTTTTATCGACTTGGAAAAGGCGTATGATAAAATACCTAGGAATCTCATATGGTGGGCATTGGATAAGCATAAAGTCCCAACAAAGTATGTTACGCTCATTAAGGACATGTATGACAAGGTTGTGACTAGTGTCCGAACAACTGATGGTGATACAAATGTTTTCCCGATTAACATAGGACTACATCAAGGTTCAGCTTTGAGCCCTTATCTATTTGCCTTAGTGATAGATGAGGTCACGAGGGATATACAAGGAGATATCCCTTGGTGTATGCTTTTCGCTGACGATGTAGTTCTAGTAGATGAAAGCCGGGAAGGAGTAAATAGAAAGCTAGAGTTATGGCGTCAGACCCTAGAGTCAAAAGGATTTAGAATTAGCAGGACCAAAACCGAGTATATGAGATGTGACTTTGGTACTACAATTAGCGAGGATGGAGATGTAAGCTTGGGAGGCCAAGTAGTACCAAAGAAGGACACCTTCCGTTATTTAGGATCGATGCTTTAGAGAGATGGTGATATTGATGAAGATGTTAGCCATAGGATCAAAGCGGGGTGGATGAAATGGCGTCAAGCATCGGGAGTCCTATGTGACAAGAGAGTGCCACAGAAGTTGAAAGGCAAGTTCTACAGGACGGCGATTAGGCCTGCTATGTTATATGGGGCTGAGTGTTGGCCTACTAAGAGGCGGCATATCCAACAACTATGTGTCACAGAGATGCGTATGTTGCGTTGGATATGTGGGCACACAAGATTGGACCGAGTGAGAAACGATGACATACGCGATCGGCTAGGAGTAGCGCCAATTGAAGAAAAACTTATGCAACACCGGTTGAGATGGTTTGGGCATGTCCAACGGAGACCCCCAGAGGCACCGGTGCACAGAGGTATCATAAGACGGGTCAATAATGTGAAGAGAGGTAGAGGGCGACCAAACTTGACATGGGAGGAGGCAATCAAAAGGGACTTGAAGGAATGGAATATCCCAAAGGAGTTGTGTTTGGATAGAAGTGCTTGGAAAGAAGCTATCCACGTGCCCGAACCGTGATTAGGCCTTTTCCCTTTTAGTGCTCTTAAAAGCTTTTCCCCTCCCCTTTCTCTCTCTCTCTTTTTGGTGACTTCTTGTTGGGTTTCAACTCTAGCCTACCCCAACTTGCTTGGGACTAAAAGGCTTTGTTGATGTTGATGTTGATGTATGGCTTATAATTTTCTGTGATATAGGACTTATCCTTGATGAATGATAACTCATAAGCCTGATAGGTTGCTGCTGCACACAGCCAAATGTTAACCACTTGACCATGCTAAAAAAATAATGAGAAAGCTGTAGTAGTCAACAAGACAGCAAATAGGTTGAAAATTCCAAGATGGTAATCATAAGGGAAAAAAGACCTTCTCCAGCAGCAATGAGGGATAGGGCATGTGCAGGAGATAATACTACTTCTTCTTTCATACCCTCTACAAATGTTCCCTGAAAAGTTAATGCAGGTAAAGGAAGTAAGGAACTATCAGCCAGTTGTACAAATTGATACATTACATTCATTCAAAGTTCAAGTAACTTGAAAAATGAGTTCCAATGCATAGCATACTACCAAATGAAGTGTGGAGTAACTGAAAGATCCACTTCCCACATAGGGGAATAATGCATGACAGCATTGTCTCTAATGATTAAGGACATGCATGACAATATTTAGAGTTTACTTTGCCGTGCTTTTTATGCTACACATTTGAAGGACACAACATATCTATCTTGGGAGGAAATTCTCAGACACAATTACACAAATGCCAGCAATAACCTCCAGAAATCAGAAATGTCATTGATTTGTTTTCCATTATTATGGAAACAGTAGTAGTGCCTTAATGTTTACATGAAAGAACTCTTAATTGAGAAAACATAAGTTAGCACCTGAGGATCCTCTCTAATTCGTAAGTTCTGTCCAGCTGGATTGAGAAGATCATTGACGACCTAAATTCAATGAGCCCTCATTTAGAACAGCACACCAAATGAATATGTGGACAGTACGATGAAACAAATATGATTGTGGCGAGCCAGTGACAAACCTCATTATAAATTTCCAAGTATGACACACGAAGGAGAAACTCGCGATTTGGTGTCTACAATGAAAAGTCAGGCAGCATTATAACACAAGTGTATAATACACCATTGCAAGTTTGTTTCTTTGGGTCATTATTTAAATAGTACCTCTTGTATAATGCTAAATGCATCTTTGACAGCCAAAGGTATAATCCCTGGGGATCTTTGATCTCCCTGGCCAAATAAAACACATACATCAAGATGCAGAGCAGCATTCCAAGTATAAAGAAAATAACTTATGTTGCACAATAGAAGTCTAATGAAAAGGAAACTTTATCATGAATAAATTGCAACTCTCAAATCACATATTTCAGACTAGAAATAGATGTTTCCTATCACCAGGAATGGTAATCACACTACATTTAAATAATGTGACGATGTCAGATTATCAGTGGCATTTAGCACGTGACACCTTAATTCCTTCTTTTAGTTGATGGATTTGGGACTTAGAGGAATAGATAAGTCTTAATTTTTGATAGAAAAAGGCTACATAACCATAACGTTGCAACTCCGCCTATATTGTCTCAACATAGCAGGTCCCAAGCCCTAAAAAGGAGAGAGGGACAGAGGGTCCCTTTCCCTTAAAAGGTTGTGTTTGGTTTGACGAGCCAAAGGAAAACTTAGCCACTTACATGGAGATGAAACCCAAGTTTGGGTTTCAACTCGAGCCTACCTTGACTTGCTTGGGATTGAAAGGCTTTGAAGAAGAAGAACCATAACATCGCAACTAATATCTAGAATTAAATAAATAATAAAAGAATGAATCTATATAAGTGTTCTCACATGCATTGTATGTGTCTTCCCACTGCTTGTAACACCATATGCAAATATTGTACCTGTGATGATAAAGAAAAAGATATACATTCCAACATCAGTTTTTACTTGAAACAAAACATAAGAATCCACTATTGCATCGTATCAACATGGTGTGAAACAAAAAATAAATTCTGAACCTGACTGTATAGATCTATATCACACTATAATGCTTAGAAGATATCTCATACTCATAGTAAGTTAGTAACACGGTGTTCTGTAAATAGAAACTATCTCCTTTTCTGACAAGTTAACTTGAAAAGGAAAAGGTTGTCATGAGCCCATGAGTCTATATAAGATAGCAAAGATCAACTACCATTTATTCCCTCCATGGCACCACTGATAACGTGTTGAGCAGCAACATCATACACATGACGGGTTGTAGTAGTTGGTGCAAAAACCCGATCTGGACAACATACAATATTAGTCTCTGAACAATTAAACATGAAAGGGAATAAACTCACATACTAATAGTCCTACAATATCAGCTCCATTTTGGTTTGGCCTTTTGTTTCTATTGCACTGCTAAGAACTGTTGTATGCCCTAGTCGCAATACAGATTTCAGAAGCATTTTCGGAACACTAATTTGAGCTCTAGAAATCAAACTGGCATGAGATAATTTCAGGCGTCCAAGGTAACAAAACATCGAATCACGTTCCCAGGATTCCTCCTATATATAGGCTAGTAGAACTCTGAACTCCCACAAAAACATCATCTAATCCGCTCCAGCCTTTGTGAGAAAAGTGATCGTTTCAATAGAACTCAACTAATTTCACATATACCAAACGTGGTGATGATTAGCGTTCAGTGAGCAGAGTGTCAATGTCACAATATACAAGTAATCTAACAACAAATACCACATAAAGCAAGCACGTACCATAAGCATAAGCGATGCTGGTGTGCTGCTCGCTCCGCACGACTGTGTCGCCATCTGCATACCACGCCACCTCCTCCCCCTGCCGAATCTCGCGGGGGCTTCACAGGGGAAATCAAAACCCAAATGAAACTGCACTCCCCAAATCCAAGCTCAACCAAACGAAGGACCACATAAGAAGCAAAGCGAGCCGGACCTGAGCGGCCGGAAACGGACGGTGACGGTGACATTCTCCTTCGGCGCCGGATCCTCGTCCAGCCCAGCGAACAGTGGGGACGCCGGCCCGTCGAGCGACAGCTCCGGCGTGAGCCGAGACGAGGACGTGGTGGTGGTGGTCGTCGACGTCGGCGAGCCCGACTGCGGCTGCGGCTGCGGCTGCTGCTGCTGCTGCTGCGGCGAACTCCTCGCCGCCTTCCGCTGCCGCGAAGCCGGCCGCGTAGCCATTGCCGCCACAGCCGAGATCTAGCAGCACGGGGCGCCCGGCATTGGATCCAATCCAATAAGCTAATCCCCCGCTTTACGCGAGTAATTTGTAGGGCCCTTTCCCCTCTCAGCTCGGGACACCCCCGCACGCGCTCGTAGGCGACTTTCGGATGGCTTTCGCACTCGATCGGCGCCTTTTTGCTTCCGCCGGAAGCAATGCAGAGGAAGGAGGAGGGGTCGCCGCTGCCAAAATGTACAAGGAAAGAAAGCCCTCTCTCCCTTCTCCAATACTCCAACTGGCGCTTCTGGTGGTCTTATTACGCGGCGGGGGAGCAGGACGGCGCGGGTGCCGGGTGGAGAAGAGTGGCTGGTGGGGTCGCGCTCTCATACGTCTATAGATTGCCAAACGGCCTGAGTCGTTGGGGTGTTTTTAGGTAACGGCTTAGTCATTACTAATAAACAGGTTCCTCGTTATGATAGGGATCGGTTTAGATTTTTAGGTATGGTCTGCACATTACTAAATGGGTTCCCCGTTATGGTATGAATCTGTTCGGACGCAATCTGTTTAACGGGTCCAATCAATTGTTCGGACGCAATCTGTATAACGGGTCCAATCAATTCGCTAACCATCGCATATCCATAAAAATTTCCCTCCCCACCGCCCACCTCACGAAACCTAACCCTAATCGTTCCCCTTCCTCACGCCTCTTCCCCTCGGTCTCTTCGCCTCCGTCGTACTCACAAGCTCACAATGTTGATCTCCTCTCTATTAATCACTCCCGCCGTCAATCTGTTGTCATCTGTTCCTTACCCTCGTGCCCTCGGACGTAGACCGTAGGCCTCCGCTCGTCAGTTCATCGGCTCATCAACGCTTGGCGGCAATGCACCACTGCACCAGCATCCAAATCTAACAGTGTCCAATCTCCCTCTTCGATCGATGGTTGATGGTCGATGCTCGTTGGTCAGATCCAAAGGTCCATCACCAGATCTGTCATCTCTGATCTCTCTCTCGGTTTCTCCATTTCTAGCCAGCGCTTAGTGTTAGTCCGGTTTGTGTACCTCTCCCCTCTCATCCTCCTCTAGTCAGCTAGTCCTCTCTAGCTTCGGTAGTTCAGTGAGTAGATTCATCATCCATGTGATAACATGTCGTTGCGTACGAACAACAGTACACTATGGGAGTACCCGTAGTGAGATTTATATAGGTATAAGGGGGATCTTGACTATGATTCAATGGTTACCTCAAGATATGAGACAAAAGAGAAAATCAAGATATTTAGATAGGTTCAAGCCCCCAGAGGATAATAGCCTACTCCTGTGTGTACTATTGAGAGAAAGGATTCTCTCTGGAAAAACATGACCTAACTCACTTGAACGTGTGTAGGACATGCCTTTTACAAGCTCCCTCCAATCCCTTTATACAAGAGGGATCGGGGTTACAAATGATGATAAATGACCCCATTAACGACTAGAGAAATGGTCGAGTAGTGGGGAGTAACTAATGAAGATAATTGATATCCTTAATGATGGTCTTCATGGTGATTGATGATCGCATGGCCTTTAAAGCTGACCGTTAGAATTTTAGTTGTCGGGAGGCAACTTCCCCGAGTGCGAGACTTCGGGGACTCGGGGCCCCCTACCGCCAGTCTTCTAGAGAAAGCTGACCGCTGGATGACTAATGCTTAAAAGTACTCAAGAGGGAACTCGGGATCATATTATCGACATAACCCTAGTATTTCTTATTCTTGTGGTGTTACTCGTTGCTATCTCCTGGTTGATTGTTGTCACCAGTGAAAGCGAGGCTCCGACTGCATAGGTTAGGGTTTATACTTTATTGCAGTATTTTTGTATTGTCTTTGTTGTGTATTACACTATTTAAGATTTATAACAGCTAATATTTGCTTACCTGCATGTCGTTGAGGAACCATGAGCTCAACCTATTGGGAGACACCGAAGATGGTGACATTGGGTGTGATGATCTATTCTGTAGTACTATCGGCAATGTCGACTTCGATGATTTGAATCTAAATATGAATGTGGCTGAGGGTGAGTGGGAGGATGGGGATGAACAAAGTCCAAATGTGGCAAATTCTAGCCAAGCCGGCAGCAAAAAGAGAGCAATGGCATCCACCTCTTTCGTGTGGCTTGATTTCAAGCCACTGTACCAAATGCAAATGCAGGATGGTGTGAACGTCATGTATGATACTAAGTACTACCATTATAAAGCTAAATTGTCTGCTAGTTCTGCTTGTGGTACTGGGAATTTGCTTCGGCGCCATAAAGCTTGCAAACAGAAGCATGCTCATTCGGCCATGGCTCAGTCCAAACTTCAATTAAATCTTGATGAATTTGTTCATGGGTGGGATTATTGTCCAATCATTGCTCGTACTCAATTGTGTAGGTTGATTGCTAGAGATGATCTTCCTATTGCCTTTGGTGAGTCCGATGCATTTGTTGAGTACATAAAACTTACTCATAATCCTAGATTTATTATTGTATCTAGGCAAACCATTGCTAGAGATATTGCCAAGTACTTTAGCAAACGTCGTGGTAAAGTTATAGAATCTATAACTTTTTGTTTCATTTGTTGCTCTTACAACTGACATTTGATCTGGTAATATTAAAGAAGATTATGTTAGTGTGGTAGCTCGGTATGTTAACAATTGCTGGCAAATAAAGAAGAGGATTATTGCTCTTAGACTCATTGATTTTTCACACACTGGTGAAAACATTGTTGAGTGTGTTTGTATTGTGGTAGTTGATCATGGTTTGTCTTAGAAAGTATTCTCTGTTACTTTAGACAATGCATCTTCTAATTGTAGTGCCATGGAAAAAGTTGTCACCTACATTATCTATTTATATTGGTCCTATGTCCTTACATCTACGTTGTGATTGCCATATCATTAACCTGCTAGTTATCAAGGCTGGCTTGAAATAGCTTAAGCAATGTCTTGAAGCTTTTTAAAACTGCCATAGCTTTTTTGAACTCTTCTAACCAGCACATCGTAGCTTATAAAAGCTATTGCACGAGTATGGGTGTTCGCCCCAGCAAATTTAGAACGTTAGGTGGAACTTTACCTACCTCATGTTTAAGCACCTCATTCCTTACAAAAGCACATTTTCAGTGTTTATACAAACTCAGTACCACTTGGCAGAGGGTGAGACTCTTCTTTCTGATGCACATTGGTATATTGTTGAAAAAATTCTTATATTCCTTGAGCAGTTTTATGATTCGATTGTTTCTCTTTCGGGTGTTTATCAACTAACTTTTCCATTAATGTTGCATCACATACTTGAGTTTGTTGGATACCTTAACAACTATGAAAATGGTGATTTTCTTAGAGAAATTGTTATCCCCATAAAATCTAAGTATATTAAGTACCAGAGAAATATCCCTATGTTGTATTCTTTTGCATTTATTTTGGATCCAAGAGCCAAGATGAGATGTTTTACTAACGTGTTCTTTCTTTTATCTCAATCAGTTGGTATTAATTATTCATTTTATTTAAGTGATGTTAAGGATAATCTAACTAACATGTTTAAGAAATATGACAACAAATTTGATTTAGTTAGATCACAGAGGCTTGATCATCAGTCTACTTTCATCGTTAAGAAAAAACTAATTGATATAAGATCTTTTGTCTTTCTAGTATTGCATCCTCCTCCTAATAATGGATTTGGTACTGCATCCTCCTTCTCCCCATCCCCGTTGTGTATGATAACTTTTGCTAGTGCGCGCATCGTTATTGGTAGCAACATTGGGTACTGCTCTTGGTTTTGAGTTGTTGACTTACCTCGACGGCGTCACTGTAAACCAATATGATGATAGTTTTAATATCTTGAATTGGTGGAATGACCACAAGCAAATATATCTGGTACTTTCAATCCTAGCTAAAAATATTATTATTATTATTGTGCCTATTTCTACTATATCTTTAGAATATGTATTTAGCCTAACTAGTAGGGTCATTAAGGAGTGATGACGTCATTGAGAACAAAGTTATTGATGATTCTTACTCAAACTTCTATCTTGATGATGAAACAAGTGTGCAATGCTAAAATGCTCTGTAATGATTTATGTAAACTTGATGATGAATTGTGTTAAATACTTCTAGAGCTAGGTTGTACTCTTTTTTTCCTATCTAAGGTTTTCTCACGAGATGTGAGTTTTTACATAGATAGGTTATTAACGAGGCATATCCACTATGGATAGCTCAGATATATTACATATTTAATGTTTCAAATTCTATTCTGTGTTGGATGTGTTTGTGAATTCTGGATGTCAACTTTTGTAAGTTATGTGAATGTTTGTGAAATTCTATAAATTATGTTAATGTCTGTGAAAAATATATGTTTGTAAGTTTTTGATCCAGTCTAAAATTCTAGAATTCTGAAATTAGATGATGAACTTGTCAGTTGTGTGAAATCAGAAGATATAACTTGTAAATTCTGAAATTCTGAATGTTTGTTTGTAACTGAATATAAAATTTTGTGAATTATAAGTGAATGTAAAGTTCTGGATCCAGTCTAAAATTCTGGAATTATGAAATTAGATGATGAACTTGTAAGTTCAAATCAGAAGATGTAACTTGTAAATTCTGGAATTATGAATGCATGTTTCAAACTGAACTTTGAAATCATGTGAATTTGTAACTGAATGTGAAGTTCCGTGAATTGTAACTTGTAAGTCGTGTGAATTCTTAACTGTTATCCGAAAATTATGGTTTGATGTACATTTTGGCTGAATTCTGTTTGTTTTGACCATTTGGATGAATTCTGGAATTTTTTTACCATTCGGATGAATTCTAGAATTGTTTTGGCCATCTGACTAAATTCTGCAATTTTTTACGTGTATCTGCAATTTTTTAAGTTACGTGGCTGGCATGGCCATTAACTCAACAAGTCGGACCGACGTGATTAAACTCCTCCGTCTCGTGCTTAGGCTAGCTATCTAGCTGATGCACGAGCATGGTATGGCTGTTTATTAACCGTGTTGGGCCGAGCCATCAGTTAACATGCCGTGCCTCAACGAGCCAGTGTCGTGCCATCTACGTATTGGTGGGAGAGAGGATGTTGACACGTCGGAGTTTACTTAACACTGAAAAATATGGTATCTCCTGGTATCTTTTTAAATACCGTAAAATTTCTCTTTTTTATAGCTAGCCAGTTACTTCTGGCTATGGTCTGTTTCACCCGAAATGTTTGATGCAGATGCTCCGCTTAACTGCACAAGGACCAAACACTTATTAGAAGAGCGCATTGTTTGGTTGCGGTCGTGCTCAGCTGGACTGCTGGACCAGCACTTTATTGTTGTGCACCATTCTTCCAAGCTCCCGTCTCGCCTCTCCCGGATCGACACGAGTAGACGACGTCACTCCGCGCGCGCGCGCGCGTGTGAGAGAGATCGATCTCACCTCTCCGGCTCGCCGTTGCGTGCGTGGCCAGACACCGGCGATCTCCTGTAGCGATCAGCCTGGCTTGGCCGTACGTGCTCGTGGACGGGACCGTAGCGTACGTAGGTAGCAGAGCTTAACCGCGCGCCGGCCGGGGCGTCGCGCGCGCGAGCGGAAGCTGCCAGGACGACGACGCCCGTATCCGCGCGCGCGCGCGCGCCGCGGTCCCGCCGAGCGACAGCCATGCCTTGCCAGGCGAGGCGCGAGCGCCCCCCCCCCCCCCCCCCCACGTGTCCGGCCAGTCGTTTTCCAACAACGGGGCGCCTCGGCCGCATCGGCGGCGCCCGGTCCTCACATCTTCACGCCGCGACAGGCCGGCGCGCGCGGGACCGCGCGCGCGGAGATCCACCGCGCATTCCCGTGAGCCGTGACCGGCGAACGCGCGCCGCCCGCCTCCATCCATGCCACCTGCCTGCCACCCTAGTAGACCTTCTCAGGTGACGGCTCTGCAAGCGCGTGGCACCGTGGGCGATCCTGTGCACTGTGCGATTCGTCTTGGTAGCCCCAGATCTCTTCCGAGATCAAGGTCGTGGAAATGGAATAGTTGGTCAGCTGCTCGTGAGTGGCCAGGAGTTGCATCACATGCATTCGCCCCGTTTTGACTACTGTACACCGCTACTTGGCGAGACCTCGACTCGATCTCGAGACTTCAGTATAGTGGCCGATCTACTGGTAGACGAGACGAGACGAGACGCACATGGCTCAACGTGGCAAGGCAACGACTGCTAGCCAGCGCCTAGCTGCTTGTGAGTTAATTTTTTTTTGGCAAACATGGTTAAAAATCAAAATCGGTTTTTTAAAGGTGTGTTAAAATCCTTCACAGTCCGATGAGCATGATGGAAACGAGTGGGCACGTACGCATGCAGGCGTAGCAGTTTGGATGATACTATGATATGATTACGTCCTGCACTTAGCATAGATTCGATTTGCAGGTTGGAGCAATTAGCATCCTACTCCAAGAGGGTTAAGTTGTCTGGATTCTAATGTCATCATTAGGGCTTATTGAGTTATTGTCTGGTCCATTTCTCATACAGCTGGGAGATGCTCTGCACCTTAGCTTGGACTGAATAGTGTTTTTCCTACATGCATGTCCTGTACTTCGTGCATTTGGAAAAAAAAATGCATCTCTTGTCAGTTATTAGAAGTACACAGCTAAATTCCTAACCTGTTTCATGCAAATGAGAGTGCAGTCGTTCCTTTTTACCGTCGGATTTTGATCTAATGGATGTTGAACGAGGGCTCTTAAGTAGGCTTTGGAAGTGGTGGGGCTCATGAAGCTCCAACTAGAGAGAGCAGTCTAACTAGAGAGAGCAGTGGGGAACTCGACTACAAAGGGGAAGAGAATCAGGAACTAGCAGAGCGAGGCAATATGAGTTCATATGACATTACCTGTTTTTTAGCATAGAAGTCGGTCTGCAACAATTCTTCAGATGGATGTGGAAGGCTACGCACCAAATAAAATCTGCGTGATTGGGACACTTTAATCGCGTGCCACACCAAGAAAGAAACCTAAGAAGCCGTATGATTCTAGAGCTTGAATCAGGATCTTAAAATAAACTACAATCAGTGTGAAAACAATTTTTTAGTTGATTCTCTCTCACAGTATAAAAAGAGAAATATTTCTGATTTGAAACACATCACATCATAAAAAAACACAATTTGGATGGAATTCTAGTCAGAAACCAAAACATTTTGAGCAGGCTGATGACTCACCTTCTTTTGTTTTCTTGAACCTTGCAGAATAATAATCCTTTTTCAAGAAGACCATGTGACATGTGATTTTATTTTATGCTCAGTTTTGATTGAAAGCCATGTAGTAGGAATATGATAAGAGTATTTTCTAAAAAGTTGTTTATCCTAATACTACTCTCACTTAAATACACTCAACATCAGAGTTACGATAAAATACGGTATCAACTTGCTCACATCCCTTTCACAATAATCATTTGCCACGGAAAGCTCTGACAAGCCGAAAAGGGCCCAATTCATACACCATGCACATATAATCAAGGCTAAGGCCTGTTTGGTACACAGGTACAGAAATGCAAGCTTACTATTCTTTAAAAAAAAGTTTTCAGGTAAAACTTATATATATATATATATATAAACATCTTTAAGGCCTGAAAAAGAACAACACAAACATTAATATATTCTAAATTAGTTTTTTTTGATAAAACTAGTGTACGAAAGTCCAACCATATATTTCGGTGACTAATAAAATATTCCAAAAATTTAAAATATGTTTGGTTGAGACATAGATTTAAAAAAATTGTTGGAGAGCTGTTGCAAGCCCTCAAGTATAAAAATCCGTCACTGGACAAAGAAAATTATGAAGTTATTTAGTTTGTGTAATTTATAGATGTGTGTTAGAGCAATTTAATGAAGTAATAGAACACGTTGATTTTATACCTTAGTTTATAAGGAACATGATAAACTCTCGTTCTGAACACAAACCGCAAAATTATAGAATCCCTGCTAGGGGTGGTGTAACGACCTGTCCCGGGACTTGGAAATACCATCGAGCGGGACGAGCCGATACTTCATCGAAGACGAACAATATCGTCGTTGACATTGTTCCATTCGACAGTAGTACATTGCAGAAGGAAAATTACAATAATTAAATATGACAAAAGCTGCTAAGGAGGCATACCTCGCAGCAACAATCATTACAAAAACACAGCGGAAGCATTTCATCACTCAAACATGTACTACTATCCAAACACCACTTGGGGACTAGGCCCAAAACCCTAATCTTCTATATCTTCATCGGCAACAACTTCATCTTCGCCTTCAAGGTTCTTGACGTCCTCCGAAAGATTTAGCGAACTCTGGGGTGGGGATGTAAAACAACAAGGGTGAGTACTCAAGAGTCTTGGAAGTAGTATAGATGCAGGATACAAAGAGCGGCTATGGTTCTCAAGGGAATATTTATAGTTTATAAATTCTAAGTATTTAATACCCACGGATAGAGGTCCCAACCTTTAACCGTTCCCACATAAAGTAGCAATAGTTCAAAAGCTAATTCAACTCTCACATTCTCACCAATCAGGATTGCTTTGCAACAAATCCCACCATCATTTTCCATCAATTCCACAAGTCACATTTCTTTTCATCAATTCCACATATCACGACCATCATCTTATCATCATAACTCATCATTATCTCAGTACTAGCTTACCCATCCATCGGGGAAGTGTTCCCATTATCAACATCTCATCCCAATTCATTTTAACGCTCAACTAGTTATCACATCTCGCATCGCTCCCTATGAAGCCTTTCGACTTCTCGCTCCACACAGGAACGTTATCCAACCACACAGGCTAGTCGTATACCCAACGGTATACTCTGGTAACGTCCCAACTCATTTCCCATTTAGTTGAAAACAAGTAAACACTACGCTAGGGAAGATACATGAAATCACTTGCCCATATCCGTGGGCACGACTGTTCGAACAGATCATACTTCAGCTGAAGGTGCGCACTTTACCCTTGCGACTCAAACTCTACTCCATGCTAGCTAGGCAAGGAGGTTCGAGACAAAGACTTTCCAAAGCAAACCTAGGATACCCCACTGCCACCTAGATGGATTCACAGTAAGGATCCGAAAAGTACGTCTTCCTTCTTCTCCCCAGGCAATCACACGGGTGCTCCACTTCCAACTCCTCGAATCACAACCACAATCTCGTGCCCGTTAGGGACTTTTCAGGTAATACCACGAGCCACCCGGTGATTCCACATCCATCGGCAATCAGGCTATCCCAAACCCACTAAGTACTAGCCCAGGGGCACTTCTCACGTACCCACAAGGTTGCATGATGTTGTGGTCATGCTTTCCCAAGGAATCGGTCCTTAATAGTATTTGTAACACACACACAATTTCATTTCACACAACACATTTGCAAAATCACATCATCATCACTCATTCTACATCTAGTCGTTATGTTTTGATATAAGTATGTAAGAGCATGTGTAGTGCACCCATTTGACAAGGAATGTGCTAAAAGCAATTAAAAGAATAAATTAAATCATGGATGTAAAAAAAAATCCTAGAGCGACAAGGTAAACATGATATTCAATTATCAAGGAGGCTTGTTAACAAACGTAGGTTTTATTTGTCTTAATTGCCCAAGCAATTGACTAATAGTGTACGTGAGTGTTTAATCCTAAACATGCATATATAAATTTTGTGGAACAATCAATGCAATAGGATCAAGGATGTTCAAAGGAAGACTTGCCTCAAACCATATAGTACTCGGGATCTTCGGGTCGTAGTCTCACGGGTCTTCGGCGACGGTAACTATAGCACAAATAACGTCACATAAATAAAAACACTCAAAAAGTTTTGGGAAAACAATTTTATACTATTCTAAATTAAAGGTTATAATTTTATAAATTTATAGAAATTTGAACAGAGCTAATCGGAGCTATAACGAGTTTTATATGAATTTTTGAAGTTTAAACATTTTCTGAAATTGACAAAAGGTACTGTGTGCTGTTGGGCTAAATGGGCTGGCAGAAAAATAATTTCGGAAAATAAAAAAAATTACTGTTTAAACCAACTGGGCCGGCCTGTTTGCTGTATGGGTTGTGCTAGTTTTAATTCCTGAAAATAGAAAATGTTACTATTTTGTGGTGGGCTGGCCGAACCGGCCCAAGGGAAAATAGCGCGCGGGAAGGTTGGCAGGGCCCGCTGGCAGTAAGCTAGAGGCTGGCGCGTGGGGCC
The DNA here is from genome assembly GCA_019279435.1 of Zizania palustris. Classification (NCBI taxonomy): domain Eukaryota; kingdom Viridiplantae; phylum Streptophyta; class Magnoliopsida; order Poales; family Poaceae; genus Zizania; species Zizania palustris. Next base: position 36,267,892 of record JAAALK010000287.1, on the reverse strand, counting down.
CAGCTGGCAGTGGAACAGGGACCGAACAGAAGGCAGCGGCTGGAGGTTGAAGACGACCTTCAACGGCCGAAACTTCTCCGGGGCATAACTTCTTCGTTTCAACTCCGATTGAACCCAAATTTTAACCATAGGTTCTACATAATATTATGAACATGATCTACGGTTGGATTTCCAAATAAAGCTACGGTTTACCCATAATTAAAAAGAGGGTAAAAGGGCAGAGGGGTGGCATTGGGGGCAATGGGGGTACTCCGGAGTCCAGCTACGGACATTTTCACAGTACTAGAACTTGCAGGAAGCTATTCATGGTCTCTGATCTACCTAAAATGGCCCGAACAAGTTTACCCACGGTGATGCCTAGAGGTTTCCATGGCTCTATGCCGTCGGCGAGCTACGGTGGTGTTCTGCCATGGCTAACCCATGGAACATGATTGCTAGAGTATAAGGAAGCTACTGATACAAGGAATTAGGCGGAAGTTATACCTTCGGTTAGATCGAGGAGCGACAACGGCGACGAGGGTCTCCGGCGGAGAGACGATGAACTTCGGTGCTCCGAGAGCTTGGTTCAGGGGATTAGGGGTCTGAGCGAGTGTGTAGGGCGTTGGGCGTGCTTGGGAAGTCTTATTCACATGGGAGGCCGATAGCTATAACCGGTGAGGTGACTAGGGCGGCAAGCAAGCCAATGCATGAGCTAGGCGCGCGGGAGGCGAGGAGACTCTGTTGTAGCTGTGGAAGAGGAGTGGCTAGGCGCAGCAGGCGAGGCTGGGCGCTCAGCGCGGCGCGGCCATGTGGCGAGCCGGGTGTGGCGCTAGCGTGCGGCCACACGGGAGGCGAGGCGTCCCAAGCAAGTGATTGAGCGCAAGAGACGAGGCAGCACAGGCACGCGATTGGGCGGCGACGCGACGCGGTCAAGCGGCGAGCCGAGGCGGACGGCCACGCGGTGCGCGGCAGTAGTGGCGAGCGGCCACGTAGTGGATGTGTGCGGCGAGTGGCGCTGGGTGCAGGCGCACGGCCGAACACCACATGCGGGCACGCGCGACGGCCGTAGCCAGTGGTCGTGCAACTGGCTGCAGCTAAGTGTGCATGAGTTTTTTTTATTTCGTTGTTGTGTTTTTTTGTATATAATTAGATAGAGAGAAAAAAATCTGAGTTTTACAAACCTTCCCCCTTATGAAAATCTCGTCCCGAGATTTCTAGGCTATGCGCACAACTACATGTAGTTGACTTGTAGATGATTCTCTCGTTCTGATGTATCTTCTTCTTCCGAGTCGTTACTCCTTTGTACTTGTAGAGCTTGACAACCTTCGTCGAGTCTGGTGTTCTTTAATTTAAAGAATACAAAGCGAGTGTTCTTTATATGTTAGTTCTTAATAAATTTAATTCCTAGTATGTGACACCGATTTTTCTTAATATACGAAAGGATGACATTGGGGGATATACATGATTCCTAACTTTAATCTTGAAGTTACTATGGCTTGCCTTCCCAAAACGCTGGCTTCATTAGACTTGTAAAAGTTAATATTATCTGGAATAATCTAGGCATTATGCTTTATGGGTCATAATCTTCTTTCTTTGGGGTTCTACTTTAATAACTCCTTGATTTGAAATGATTTATCATCTTTATAACTATTATATTTATTGGCATAGCTAATCCATTGATCTTTGTTAAGCTCATTCAGTTTTGGTCGAGGAACCCAATGATATATATATATATCTATATATATTTGTTAGTGCTTGGAGAGATCGAGAATATTTCCACCTTTGGCATTTAGTTAGTGTTATAATGTTCTAGTTTATTTTAGATCTATGAATATGGTTTCATTATATTCATACATTGTATGGTCTTTATATGTATAACATTAGTTATTTACCCTTATTATTTTATCATATATATATATATATATATCATTTGGAGATTATATCCTTATATTTATATCAATAATAAACTAAGGCTATTAGGGAGTTATTATGTGGTTACCTAATGTTGGTGGTGAAACTATATTTTTTTTATAAATCATCGATATGACATTTTCTAACATCTAACATGAGTTCTGATGATTGTCTATAGGTAATAGTGGTTTGTTCTGGTTAGTTCGTTGAGACTTTATATTGTCGAACCATGATTAGGGTACCAATAAAAATTGAGTTCATGGTTATATATATATATATATATATTCTAAAGATTTCTTTGGTAATAGCTCATCAAACTTTTTATTATTATTTTTAGATAAATGTATATGTATATATATATCTCAGGTGCTTGATCATTAACCTTGTATTAAAAGATTTTTTTATAAAAAAATATTATATGTATATTCCATTATCATTATTTACTAATTTGTAAAAGGACTTCTAACTTGGGACACTTATCAACACATCAGTTTTAATTTACTTTTATACGGATGGACATTAACTTGTTGCTATTTTTTATCACCCTCATTAGCTTAGCTTCGTTTCGGTTGGGGTATATATATGTATATGCCTATATATACATTCTTATTTACATATGATCATTATACATCTCACACCGATTTCCATCTAAAGGTTTTTATTATTTGTGGAAAGGAATTTGTGGATTAGATTATGAGTAAGGAAAAATATGTGTGGATAATAATGTGATGTTTATTAGCACCATTTTTAGATGATAGTTAGAGTTTTACAGATGAGCAGTTTTTAACAATAGTAATTACTACTTAGGGTGAGCTTTATTCTAATTTCAAAAGGAATACTAGGTTTTCAAGAAGGGTTTGTTTTGATCGATGTTGTTTTAATCAATGTGCAACTTAAAGATTTACATGGCTTGTCAATGGGTTCATAAGCGCAAAGTTTGAATAACCAAAAGGTTGCTTCTCTCTATTAGGAAATGGTGTTATGAAGATGACAATTCAATATTCTTGGATATTGTATATTGATTTATAGCTAGGGAAAATGCGTTTGGTTTTATTTAGGACAGGGTTTTCATACTGCGAATAATAAGTACATATTATAATTTGATTACTTCAACCCGATTGTGTTATATATATATACATATATATTTTTTGGAATTTGAATGATTCACGTGATTGATGATATAACATGATAATAAGTTAATTTAATAGTAAAAGAAGAATTCTTATTAGTTTGATAGAACATGAATAGTGTTGTAGGTTTAGGATGGTGTTTGCAAAATACATTTCGAGTTAAATGAAGTGATATTTAAAATTTTATTTACAGAGAATGCTACAAACACGAAAAGGTAGATGTCTCATATTTGAACTTTAAATTAAAACAGGAGGATGAACGGGAGAGGATGTTTTGGGTATTAGGATTTTTTTTAAGTCACGAACAGTAATGCATTTACTGTTTTTAATTTTAATTTAGAGATACTTAGTCATTTTCTTTTCTTTTGCGTGTACTGATTTTGAAATGTGAATTAATATAATAGGTTGTTTGAAATAATAAATTCAGATTTATAACTCGTTTTCTCAGATATTGTATTCCAATTTTTTTTAGAGAGCTTTGTAAATTAATGTGGCTCAGTCTTGAATAAATTACTTTAAGCAAGACAGTATGTTCAAGTTTTCAATTCAGATATAGGAGATAGATAAAGATTCGCCAAAAGTTAAGTTTCCCTAAAGGTTTTAATATGTTTTATTTTTGGCGTTGCCGTCGTAATTATTGAAGAGTGTATCAGTTTAGAATTAAAACGATACCATGAGGATTGTGAAGAGAGAAGTAATAGTCTTGATTGTTTTTTTGATAAATTTTGAATTCTGAATTTTAATACATACATAGATTTTAATACATACATACAGGTGGTGTATAATATTTCTGAATAATGAAGGATGTTTTTGAATTTAGTATAGTGAATTTGAAATTAGTATTGTAATTAAGGTTCATAAATATGATTTTCATTCTATGACTAATAACTACTACTTGTAATTTAATTAGGAGGGTCTCACTTAATATCTATGTTATGACGGCGTAAAATAAATGGTGAATTTGTTTGAAAACAGAAATAAAGATGTTCAATTGATAAAGAATGATTTCATAATTAGTAATTATGCTTATCGGTTTAACATTCTTTTAAATAAATTGGTTTTTCGAGTGATAGGTAGTATTTCACATATTACTACTAATTATTATTATTTTTTCCTTGAGCTAATTATGTTTCTGATTATAATTAAATATAATTTCTATAAAGAACTCTATCAATTTTATCACGTTGGTGGTTTATATATATATATATGTATGTTTATATATATATATATTTAGGTTAATGGTCTATACAAGATTTAAGGTAGAATAAATCCTAGATTTATCATTGTTTTATCGAAGCTTGCTAGAGTTATTGTTTTGTTATAATATTCAGGTTGATCGAGATTGTTTGTTGACTAGTTTGAACTATAAGATGAAAGGTGAAGTTTATTAACAATAAGCTCTTTATTAATCATTTTATTATTATTATTATCATTATCATTTTTTTAATATATAGATATTTGCATATATTAACCAACATTGAGTTCATTCGTTATAAATATTTTGATGTTTGTTGGAATGACTAAGGCACTTATTATAACTTTGTCTTGTTCAATTTACTTAGGCCCAATATGTTTTATTTATGTGATACATTTTGGCAATAGGTTACATTAAGGGCTTCTAGGGAATCCTTCCTTGTGGTTTTAGAGTGAGATAAAGATCTAATGATAAGTACTTCTACCCATGTACTATAGAAAGCGAACCAATTTGGATAAGGAATAAATTGGTAGAAATACAATGTATATAGTTTAGCCAAACAAAAGATCCAATAAATTAGGGGATGTGTCCAAGTCACTTGCTTCATAGAGCAGACTGATCGCACATCTGAGAAGATCCAAATCAATAATACAATACAATACAATACAGTATACTAGAATATATTACAACTCTTAAAGAGTTAGCGTTACTACGGTCAGGTTAACATCTTCAAGCTTGGTGCTAGTGAAGACTTTCTTCGCGATGTGTTCTTCCTGTTGATATCCTTCCTTGTAGAGGAGATGAGTTACTAACTTTCATTTAATAAATCTTTGAATAGATAGCGAGTAAGAGACAAGTTTTGTTTTAAAATTGAAGTAGAATAGATAAGAGTACCAAAAGGTTTTGGAGAAAATAATATTTTCTTTATAAGAATATATTAATCCTATAGTCTGTAGGGGTTTCATTCCTAGGGCCAAGTTCTGCTCTGATACCACTTTTGTAACGACTCGTCCCGGGACTCGGAAATACCATCGAGCGGGACGAGCCGATACTTCATCGAAGACGAACAATATCGCCGTTGACATTGTTCCATTCGATAGTAGTACATTGCAGAAGGAAAATTACAATAATTAAATATGACAAAAGCTGCTAAGGAGGCATACCTCGCAGCAACAATCATTACAAAAACACAGCGGAAGCATTTCATCACTCAAACATGTACTACTATCCAAACACCACTTGGGGACTAGGCCCGAAACCCTAATCATCTATATCTTCATCGGCAACAACTTCATCTTCGCCTTTAAGGTTCTTGACGTCCTCCGAAAGATTTAGCGAACTCTGGGGTGGGGGTGTAAAACAACAAGGGTGAGTACTCAAGAGTCTTGGAAGTAGTATAGATGCAGGATACAAAGAGTGGCTATGGTTCTCAAGGGAATATTTATAGTTTATAAATTCTAAGTGCTTAATACCCACGGATAGAGGTCCCAACCTCTAACCGTTCCCACATAAAGTAGCAATAGTTCAAAAGTGAATTCAACTCTCACATTCTCACCAACCGGGATTGCTTTGCAACAAATCCCACCATCATTTTCCATCAATTCCACAAGTCACATTTCTTTTCATCAATTCCACATATCACGACCATCATCTTATCATCATAACTCATCATTATCTCGGTACTAGCTTACCCATACATCGGGGAAGTGTTCCCATTATCAACATCTCATCCCAATTCATTTTAACGCTCAACTAGTTATCACATCTCGCATCGCTCCCTATGAAGCCTTTCGACTTCCCGCTCCACACAGGAACGTTATCCAACCACACAGGCTAGTCGTATACCCAACGGTATACTCTGGTAACGTCCCAACCCATTTCCCATTTAGTTGAAAACAAGTAAACACTACGCTAGGGAAGATACATGAAATCACTTGCCCATATCCGTGGGCACGACTGTTCGAACAGATCATACTTCAGCTGAAGGTGCGCACTTTACCCTTGCGACTCAAACTCTACTCCATGCAAGCTAGGCAAGGAGGTTCGAGACAAAGACTTTCCAAAGCAAACCTAGGATACCCCACTGCCACCTAGATGGATTCACAGTAAGGATCCGAAAAGTACGTCTTCTTTCTTCTCCCCAGGCAATCACACGGGTGCTCCACTTCCAACTCCTCGAATAACAACCACAATCTCGTGCCCGTTAGGGACTTTTCAGGTAATACCACGAGCCACCCGGTGATTCCACATCCATCGGCAATCAGGCTATCCCAAACCCACTAAGTACTAGCCCAGGGGCACTTCTCACGTACCCACAAGGTTGCATGATGTTGTGGTCATGCTTTCCCAAGGAATCGGTCCTTAATAGTATTTGTAACACACACACAATTTCATTTCACACAACACATTTGCAAAATCACATAATCATCACTCATTCTACATCTAGTCGTTATGTTTTGATATAAGTATGTAAGAGCATGTGTAGTGCACCCATTTGACAAGGAATGTGCTAAAAGCAATTAAAAGAATAAATTAAATCATGGATGTAAAAATAAATCCTAGAGCGACAAGGTAAACATGATATTCAATTATCAAGGAGGCTTGTTAACAAACGTAGGTTTTATTTGTCTTAATTGCCCAAGCAATTGACTAATAGTGTACGTGAGTGTTTAATCCTAAACATGCATATATAAATTTTGTGGAACAATCAATGCAATAGGATCAAGGATGTTCAAAGGAAGACTTGCCTCAAACCATATAGTACTCGGGATCTTCGGGTCGTAGTCTCACGGGTCTTCGGCGACGGTAACTATAGCACAAATAACGTCACATAAATAAAAACACTCAAAAAGTTTTGGGAAAACAATTTTATACTATTCTAAATTAAAGGTTATAATTTTATAAATTTATAGAAATTTGAACGGAGCTAATCGGAGCTATAACGAGTTTTATATGAATTTTTGAAGTTTAAACATTTTCTGAAATTGACAAAAGGTACTGTGTGCTGTTGGGCTAAATGGGCTGGCAGAAAAATAATTTCTGAAAATAAAAAAATTACTGTTTAAACCAACTGGGCCGGCCTGGTTGCTGTATGGGCTGTGCTAGTTTTAATTCCTGAAAATAGAAAATGTTACTATTTGTGGTGGGCTGGCCGAACCGGCCCAAGGGAAAATAGCGCGCGGGACAGGTTGGCGGGGCCCGCTGGCAGTAAGCTAGAGGCTGGCGCGTGGGGCCCAGCTGGCAGTGGAACAGGGACCGAACAGAAGGCAGCGGCTGGAGGTTGAAGACGACCTTCAACGGCCGAAACTTCTCCGGGGCATAACTTCTTCGTTTCAACTCCGATTGAACCCAAATTTTAACCGTAGGTTCTACATAATATTATGAACATGATCTACGGTTGGATTTCCAAATAAAGCTATGGTTTACCCATAATTAAAAAGGGGGTAAAAGGGCAGAGGGGTGGCATTGGGGGCAATGGGGGTACTCCGGAGTCCAACTACGGACATTTTCACGGTACTAGAACTTGTAGGAAGCTATTCATGGTCTCTGATCTACATAAAATGGCCCGAACAAGTCTACCCACGGTGATGTCTAGAGGTTTCCATGGCTCTATGCCGCTGGCGAGCTACGGTGGTGTTCGCCATGGCTAACCCATGGAACATGATTGCTAGAGTATAAGGAAGCTACTGATACAAGGAATTAGGCGGAAGTTATACCTTCGGTTAGATCGGGGAGCGACAGCGGCGATGAGGGTCTCCGGCGGAGAGACGATGAACTTCGGTGCTCCGAGAGCTTGGTTCAGGGGATTAGGGGTCTGAGCGAGTGTGTAGGGCGTTGGGCGTGCTTGGGAAGTATTATTCGCATGGGAGGCTGAGAGCTACAACAGTGAGGTGACTAGGGCGACAAGCAAGCCAATGAGTGGCTAGGCGCAGCAGGCGAGGCTGGGCGCTCAGCGCGGCGCGACCATGTGGCGAGCCGGGTGTGGCGCTAGCGTGCGGCCACACGGGAGGCGACGCGTCCCAAGTAAGTGATTGAGTGCAAGAGATGAGGCAGCACATGCACGCGATTGGGCGGCGACGCGGCGCGGTCAAGCGGTGAGCCGAGGCGGACGGCCACGCGGTGCGCGGCAGTAGTGGCGAGCGGCCACACGGTGGATGTGTGCGGCGAGCGGCGCTGGGTGCAGGCGCACTGCCGAACACCACATGCGGGCACGCGCGACGGCCGTAGCCAGTGGTCGTGCGGCTGGCTGCAGCTAAGTGTGCGTGAGTTTTTTTATTTCGTTGTTGTGTTTTTTGTATATAATTAGATAGAGAGAAAAAAATCTGAGTTTTACAGGTGGTAATTAGGGATGGCAATCGGGTATGACGAGTACGAGTAGTGCATACCCATACTCGTACACGTTTACCCAACCGGTAAAAACCCGTGTCCATACCCGTTACCCGCGGGCGCCGTATACCCGCGGGTATACCGTTTACCCCGCGAAAAAAGTGAATGAAAATGAGGATGAGAAGCGATGGGTCGACGTGATTCGGCTGCGCGCGGAGGTACATGCGCGTGGCCTCGCAGGCCAGCGCTCGGCAGTCCGGCACGGTCGCACGGGTGGCTTGCAGTGGCACCGAGGAGAGAATGGATGGGAGAGGGTGGCGGCGGGTGAGGGTGGAGGGAGGAGAGAGAAGAAGGATATGGGTGTTAGGGTTTCACATTTATTTTATAGTGATGATAAACGGGTAAATGAGTAAACGGGTATGGTTAGTCGATACCCGTACCCGTACCCGTTTACCCCGTCGGGTATGAAATTAAGAACAAACCCGACCCTATTTGGGTTTTTACCCGCGGGTAAACGGGTAATCGGGTATGATTGCCATCCCTAGTGGTAATGCACCTGATGGGTCCAGGGATCTGCTGGGGACCTGTCCCTATGGGACCGGAGCCATTTTTTTCCTATAGATCTACCGGGTCGGGGCCCTATATAAGAGTGGGGGCGGGTCCGGGTTTATTCCTTGACCCGCAGGTCCCAAACTAGGTGAAAAGGTCAATATATTTAGACTAAATACCCAATATGTGATGATACAAAAAAACCTAGCAATCCTCAAGTCCTTAACCACTCCACTCGTGACTCATACCCTCCCGATCGGTCGCCTTAGTCCCTTTCCGACCGCACGCGAGACCTAGGCCTAGACAGGGTGCGCGTGCGCTGACACAGACCTAGCATTGGGCTTTGCCGGAGTCACCGCTGTCCACCCATCCGCAATTAACTGCGCCACCATATCCACCTTCTCCAACCCTCGTCGTCATCCTGAACCGTCGCGTCACCGACCGTCATCCCCAATCATTGTGTCGTCGTCTTGAACTATTGCGTCGCCATCCCGAATCATCGCACCATCGACTGTCATCCCCAACTCGCACCGTTGACCGCGTTCCCAACCACCTGTGTTGTCGTCCTAACTCCCCAACTTGCACCAACGAAGACGGCTATCAGGTTCCCAATCTATGTTTTGAAATTTAAAAATGGATCTGCGAGGACCCACCGGGTTTGCGGGGACCCGGCGGATTCGGGTTCGGATAAAAAAAATCAACTCACGGGGCTAATAGGGTCGGGTCCTACCGGGGCTGGGTTCGGGGCTAGTATTGACCAACCCGGCCCCGACTCGCCCCGTTGCCACCCCTAAACCCTGCCAAAAAGTTTTTTGTGTTTGCAAAGTACAGTTTTCATCTAATATTTGTTTACTTTATATTTATATCTTTTAACTAAGAAAAATAGTCAAAAAAACTGAACTGTTTGGTTCCTGGACTAAAGCTTAGTCCGTGTCACATCGGATGTTTGGACATCAATTTGAAGGATTAAACTTGAATTGATTATAAAATAATTACAGAATTAGAGGATTATTCACGAGACAATTTTTTTAAGCGTAATTAATCCATGATTAGCAAATATTTACTGTAGCATCACATTGTTAAATCGTGGCGTAATTAGGCTCATTAGATTCGTCTCGTGAATATTCCACCGATTATGAAATGAGTTTTTATAAATAGTCTACATTTAATACTCTAAAATAACATTTAAACATCCGATGTAACTGAATTAAAATTTGGGACTAAAGAATCAAATGGGACCTAAACACACCTACAGACATAGTGACGAATTGATCAACGAAGTATGACTTGTCTTGCTCGTGCCGCCGATAGAACCCGGCCCAGTGCTTTGCTTCCAGCCGCGGCGGTCTGAGACGACCCGTCGCAAACGTGACCAGAAAAAACTATCGCGTCGCAGGTAGCCTTCTGCTGCATGCGACCGGTAGGTAGGCGAAAGGTGCACTAGCTTGATCTCTCGAGCATATAGTAGCTTACACGTAACTTATACTTAGAAACTAATGATATACTATCAAACAATTATAGTTAAGTTAAGTAATAAATATAACCAGTTATTCCCGTTCCTATGTATTTAATCATCAAGATTTGTTTATCAGATGGGGTTGAGCCATGCGACACCAGTACACCGCTATGGATTTTGGCCCAATTGCGTTGGAGAGTCGGGAGCCAACGGGCCAATGGGCTAGTACAACAACATCGCATTGCCGCGTCTGAGTTTGAATGATTCCATTGCCTTTTAAAACGTAGAAATTTTATGCAATCTAATTTTGCTCTGTTTCAAAATATTTTAATTCTTAGATAAATTTGATAAGAATAAATAAATATTTTTTATCATTAATAATAAGAAAATAATATTGAAAAGTGATAAACAAGATGTACGTGAAACAATATTGTTGGAGGAAATACTTCCATCCGCGTGATAAATAGGAGGCTTTTCTGGAGACTCCGTTCAAAAAGTAAAAGAAGCTTAAGCTTCATTTTTTAGAGACGCAGACGATCGACAAAGCTCCGCTGAAGAGACACTACAACAAAACAGGCAACTTCCGTCGGCCAAAGCCGACGGAAGTTAGCCCTTTCCCGACGGAAGAAGCCAACTTCCGTCGGCAAAACGCTATCTTCAGTCGGCCAGAAGCGCGGCGACGGAAGTTAGCTAACTTCCGTCGGCCGCCGACGGAAGTTAGCTAACTTCCGTCGGCTTGACGTGGCCGACGGAAGTTAGCGCCGAACACTGCCACGTCACCAGGGGGCTTTAACTTCCGTCGGCCAGCCTGGCCGACGGAAGTTAGGGGCAGCTAACTTCCGTCGGCTAGGGCCTAAGCCGACGGAAGTTAGCCTTTCTGCCCACGTGGCCGAAACCAGCTAACTTCCGTCGGCTATGGTCAAAGCCGACGGAAGTTACCTGGTATTTTTTTTTCCTGGTTCCCCTACTCACACTCACATCCAACCACAATTTCACATACATTCACAATACACATCCAAAATCACATTTCACATCCAAAATCACATTCAAACTTCACATATAACATCCAAAACCACATCTCACATCCAAAATCACATCCACACTTCACACATCACATCCAAAATCACATAATATAACTGAATTCACATCCAAAGTCACAGTAAACATCTGAATTCACATATAACATCCAAACTCACATACAAATTCACAAAACACAGCGAGAGCCACATACAAAGTCATATTTGTCCATATACTCACTGATCGCCCACATTTGGGTCGTGGGCGCCGCCGCTGCCTCCTGCTTCGTTCACATTTGCCCCGGAGGCTCCATCCTGGCCAGGCGTACGGAAACACTGAAGAAATAGACAAAATTAGAAACGAACTCAACTACCCTTCTAAACGCTAACTTAGGTATTTAGGAGGTACCTCAGGTGATGTAGGAGATAGTGGTGGTGGCGGGGGAGGTAGTGGTTGGAACATAGACATGTCAAATCCACTGTTTTGCTAGGCTAGTTGCTACACATGTTGTAATGTAATCAGTTAGTTCTAAACCTATTTCTGAATACTTTGAAATGCAACACTCTAAAGTAAGCTTACTTGGATCATCGCCTGCTGTTGTGCTAAGCAGGCGGTATAGTACTCTTGTTGTTTGCTGTAGTGCTCGTCGCGCCGCCTCATTTCCTCCCTCATCCGAACCATCTCCGGGGTTTCTTCTGAGCGACGACGGCTGGAGCCAACTCCGACGGAGCTCTGCGACGACTGAGCTGACTTCTGAGCTCTCACCGCTCTCGAGTCAATAACTCCATTGAACATGGAGTACCTGCAACATTAACAGGGGTTAGTTACCATCACAATACCATACACAAAACATTAATAAAAACATTGTCTCACCGTCCATGGCTTTTGCCACCTCCGCTGGAGTACACGGCCATTTGGTCCACAGGTTCTCTCCGCCAATCATAGTCCTCTCCATGGAGTCGAACCATGTGTTCACCATACTGCGCCTGCAAAAAACATGTCCGATTAGCTAGACGCAGAAAAATGAAATTACGTCAACTCTTAATAACATCTCACCAAATGGTCCGTGGCTGTCTGGCTACACAAGACATCTGGCTGTGCCGGATCGCTTCCTTTGTGACCAGAGGTATACACCTCTATGTCACTTGGCACGTTGCCAGATTTAGCTTCCTGTACATTAGAAATGAGTTAGTCGCATTACAATGTATCTAGCTAGAGAGTGACAGATCGGTCTTACCAAGCGTTTAGCGTGGCGAATATGTCCGTCGGCACCATATCTGTGCTTCGGATCCGTCCCGCGGCATTGTCTTTTCTGCTCGGAAGTCTTCTTAAATGCGGCTGAAGACCAAATCTTGCAGAATTCGAAATATGCGTCCTCGCGGTTTGCAAACCACGGAATCCTCACCTGAACAGAGATGCTATTTGTATTATATGACAACAAATCTCAACAATCGAAGAGTAAAAAGTTAGAATTGTTTACCGAACGGTATTCTTCTTCAGTCAAATAAATTGACGATGAGCCCGTCGCCTTGCTCATTCGTTGCCCTAGCTTCTCCTTGTAGTAAGCATTGTTCGCTTGAATGCGGGCATACGAAATGGCGTCCTTCACCACCTTATGCGCATTGTTGTTGAAGACTTGAAGCGCATGGTTATGGTGATTGCCGACTTCTGGCAAGCAAAAGCGTAACTGCAAAAGTAATGATTAGTACAGTGTTGTAACTCGAAAAGCCTAAAAGTAGATTGAAAAAACACTTGCATACCCAGAAGTCATGAGACACCGCCCCCTGAGCAGTTCCGTGGCGCCCGTCAGGAGCGAACCGGTACTGGTCCCATGTCTGGCATAGAACCCGCTCACCGGTCGGCATTGTCAGCACCCCTGGGTAGTGCAGACGGCACAGGTTACCCAATATCTGGTTAACCTGCCTGACCCTCGAAGTGCCGTCGAACCTAGAGTCAATCCAAGATCTAGAAATACATAATAAATAAAGTTAATTAGTTTAGTGAAAGAAATTTTTTGAAAACAAAAGCAAAACAACAGAAGAGTATTACACTTACCCATCACCAACAGGCGTAATCTCGATCTTGGCTCCACCGGAAGTGACTACTGGTGGAGCGACCAAGTGACTCGTCCTGAAAGTTACCGAGGACCCGCTGGCAGCCTCAGCACCTTCCTCCTGACCCGCACCCTCCGGGAGATCCCCCTGCCCCGCACCCTCTGGGTCATCCCCCTGCCCCACACCCTCTGGGTCATCCCTCTGTGCCGCACACTCTGGGACATCCCCCTCTTGCCCGCCACCCACCGGATTATCCTCATGACCCGCACTCTCCAAGTGTTCTTCCTCCTACAAAACAGTATTGAAACAATTAGTAATAGTTTATAACTGGCATAAAAAACAATCTGAAAGTTACCTCCTCATCTAGTTGAAATGCAATAGGCCGACCAATTAATGTCGGATCTATGCATCTCAGGAGCTGCTCTTGACGACGTCTGTTTGAAGAAGAGGAACTACCCTGGAATAGGGTGTCCTCCTGACTCGTCGGTGTACTCGCTGGAGTACTCGCCGATGAACTCCCCAAGCGGAAGAGCTTCCTCGTGACACTCTTCATCTTTTTCGACATCCTGTTCAAAATAAGCACAAACAAGCATTTATTAGTAAAGAAGGTTTGTACATATGAAAAAACATGTAATATGAAGTATATTGCATATCCATGTATGAAAACAATTACTTGTCAATTATCATCAAAATCAGGATCAATTTGTCCTTTTCTCCCCAAAGCACGCCATGTTACTTTTTTCTTCTTATGTTGGTGTTTCCTTTTCTCGGGAACTGCCACATCATTAGAATCGCCGAGAAAAGAATCTGTCGACGATTCTGACTCTACATTAAACGAAGTCGGCAATTCATCATCTTGATAAACCTCATCGACCTCTTCAACCTCCAATTGATAAGCGTCATCACTGGGGGTGTGTAGACGTTCCCGAGGATTCACTTTGTAGACTACCCACCAAGCACTTAGTTTTTCACATGGGTAGGGCATATAATACACCTGCTCGACTTGATGAGCAAGGACAAAATTGTCGCAACTAGATAATCGTTCCGCGTGTTTGACTTCAACCATCCCAAATTGGTTTTCACGAGTACCATGTTTAGGGTCGAACCAATCACAATCGAAGAAGACTACTTTAATCTCCTTATTCCCGGCAAATTTGTACTCGATTATATTTTGATGATTCCATAATACATAGTTTCGTGTCCTTGTCCATCAACGACCCTTGTAACAACACCAGTATTAGTTGTTGCCGCTAGAGGTCGATATGCTTCAAATATAGTTGAACGGAAGCGGAAACCATTAACATCATAGCGACCGTAACTTTTGGCACTAATACTCCCGTAAGAGAGCTGTCGCAAGTCTATATGTACATTGTCAGCGAGCACGCACTGCAAATCATAAGAGATTATAAGATAATTAACCCAGTAGAGTAAAATAATACGTGTCAGAAAAGGTAAGGATTTACATGTTCTCTGAACCAAGTGAGAAAACTAGGCCCGCCATTTACTCCTTCTCGACGCAATTTATCTAATTGCTTCTCCGTTGGTTGACGACCAGATGTCAAGTATTTTGAATCAAACATACTGTCAATGTAACGAATAGGTAAACAAACGGGTATAAAATTTGGAGGTAAAATATAAAACTAAAACGAATCACTTACGCGAAATATTGTTCCATCTCTTCCATATTTGAGTACATGTAGAGCAAGGCATTTGTTCGTTATTCCTGAGTTACATAATATGTCGTGGAAACACCAACAGTTATGCCCTTCCACCCAAATATTTGGAGATCACTACAAGGATGGTCTTCATCCATATGGTACCGTGTAGCAGGTGTGTTGACATTGTGATGCTCAGCGAAGTATACACTAGTGAAGTATGCTATCTCTTTCAATTTAAATTCTTCTGCGATGCAACCTTCAACTCTGGCCTTATTACCAACCATCGCTCTAAGCTTCTTTAGGGACCTTTCAATATGATACATCCACCTATATTGCACAGGGCCACCTACCTTAGCTTCATATGGCAGATGAACCAGTAAATGTTGCATTGGATTGAAGAACCCTGGAGGGAATATTTTTTCCAGTTTACATAAAAGCACTGGGATCTCTTTCTCTAGCATCTCCATCATATCTTTCTTAATTTCTTTCGCACAAAGTTGTCTATAAAAATGGCTCAGCTCAGCTAACGCCTTCCACACATCATCATTCAGGTACCCACGAAACATTACAGGAAGGAGTCTTTCTATTATTATGTGGTAATCGTGACTTTTCAATCCATTTAATTTCCCTGTCTTCAAGTTCACAGCTCTTCTAAATCCTGCGGCGTAACCATCTGGGAATTTCAAATTTTTCAACCACCTCATTACTTGTTTTTTTTCTTTAGGTTTTAAACAAAATGGGGCACGTGGCTTGCCACCACTATTCGTCAACTCAAGGGTTGGTCGATTACAAATCTCAGCTAAATCTCTTCTCGCCTTTACATTATCTTTTGTCCTGTCAGTAAAATCCATACATGTACTTATAATGCTTTCACCAACATTACGTTCCTGATGCATAACGTCAATGTTGTGCATCAGAATTAGTGATTTGACGTACGGCAGTTCCCATAAACCACATATGTGGGTCCAATTATGTTCGGTTCCGAATCCTACAAATCCATCCTCATTTTCATTAAGGACCAACTCATTCAGCATATCAGCGATTTCTGTACCATTTAAACGCCTTGGTGGTCCCTTTACAACAATGTTGTCCTTCTTGAAATTGTTCCTCTGTAACCTAAATGGGTGATTCATGGGCAAAAAGCATCTATGGCAATCAAAGTAACAAATCTTTCCCCCGAAGTTCAGACGGAAACAATCTGTGTCCTTCGCACATATCGGGCATGTCAACCTTCCATGACAACTCCAACCAGAAAAAATACCGTATGCCGGAAAATCGTGGACCGACCACAGATACGCAACTCGAAGATTGAATTTTTGTTTCTGGTCATAGTCATATGCTTCAACTCCTTTCCACAATTGTTTTAACTCTTCAATTAAGGGCTTCAACATCACGTTTAGTCGTGTTCCAGGATGATCTGGACCGGGTATAATGAGACACAGGAACATAAATTCATATTTCATACAAAATGAAGGTGGAAGGTTGTATGGAATAGCAAACACGGGCCAACAAGAGTACGACGATGCCATTACATTGAAAGGCGTGAATCCATCAGTTGCCAACCCGATGCGAACATTCCTTGCATCACTAGCAAAGTCTGCATCAAAATCATCTAGAGCCTTCCATGCCGCACCATCAGATGGGTGCACCATTACTTGATTATTCTCACGTACACCTTCTTTATGCCATCGCATATATCTAGCGGTTTTCTTTGATAGAAACAATCGTTTCACCCGAGGTGTAAGAGGCATGTAACGAAGTTGCTTATGAGCAACCTCTGTCGTCACCTTCTCTCCGTCTTCATTTATGACCTCTACGAATCTCGGTTTACCATATTTTAAGCATTTCACCTCATTACTATGTTCTTTCCAGAACAGCATACAATTATCTCGGCACACATCAATCTTCTCATACTCCATACCGAGAGCAGAAAGCATTTTCTTTGACTGATACATGTCTTTCGGCACCTTATGGTTCTTAGGAAGGATATCGCTGATCAGATTCAAGAGCTCCTTATAACAATTGTTTGAAAATGCAAACTTTGACTTAATAGCCATAATACGAGTCACGAAAGCGAGAACGCTTACGGTGGTGTGCTCATGCAATGGCTCTTCTGAAGCTCGAAGGATGTCGAAAAACTTTTGAACCTCCGGTGTTGGAGGATCCTCGGGGTTTGATTCAAACTCCGGTCATATAGCATCAACCATCTCATCCATCCTATCGTCAGCAACGCTATCATCTTCTTCTTCCACTACTAATACCGTTTTTTCAAGGCCTGTCTCGCCGTGAAAAGACCAAACTTCATAACCTGGCACGAATCCATATTTGCAAATATGCAATGACAACGTCCTCTTGTCTTGCCAACGAGAATTTCTGCACTTCATGCATGGGCACCTCGCGCCAGTGTTTGTTGTCAAAGCGAATGCACGATCAACAAATTTCTCAGCGTTGATTACCCACTCCCTCGTGTGAGCTCCACTTTTCATCCAACCACTATACATCCACCGTCGGCCGTCCACAGCCATTCTATATGCAAAACATTCATTCAATCAAAGGGCTCGCAACAAACACACACCCTGGCCACCCCCCGCCTCCGCCTCCGGACAACGGAGGGGAAGTAGAGGCGGCCGGGCGGCCGACGACGCAAGGGGAAGCAGAGCCCACCGGCGACGCGATTCACCATGGCGTCCGGCGGTGACCGCCTGGACGCCTAGTTGACGCAGGCGATGCCGTGACAACCATGGTCTATAGGAAAAGATAGGTCCTAAACCCACCCAAGAGTGACCGACAAAACGTGGTATTTATGACGAGCCATGAGTCCGAACGAAATTTCAGCAGCATAACCCCGCTGTTCTCCAATTGCACGCCTGATAGTGGTGCAATGGAGAACAACAAGGTTATGTTACTGAAATCTCATTCGGACTCATGACTCATCATAAAACCACGCTCTGTCGCCCACTCTGAGGCTGTCCAAAAAGGGACAATTCCGGACCTGCACATCTCACACGCATGACACGTGTGAGACATGTTGGTCCGAAACGGGTGACGCATAGGTTTCGTTACACTAACTACGTTGTTTTCAAATAAAAAATTGCATACGAAAAGGAGTATATATAATAAAGTATATATATATATAATACTAATCACCCAATGAAATCATCAACAAACCACAAATTAACACAAGAATATAATTAAGATCATATATAATAGCACATCTCATAGTAAACACTTGTAAAAGCATAAAATTAATTGACTTTTGTTTTTATTAATTACTTTACTCTTGGTATTTATTTTTGCAAACCTGGAGAAATCATTGCAATCCACTACGACAAAATTCACAAATCAAAAGTGAAGAAATTTCTTAAAGAAGAAAAATTTACTTGACAGCGATGGATCAGAGGTCGGCGGGCGGTGGAGGTCGACGGGCGCTGAAGGATAGTAGGCGGCGACGGGCGGCGGCCGGCTGCACATCGCATATGAAACATATTAATACACAATCTAAAGACATCCCCTGTACAATGCACAATGCATATAACCACACAATTGGTGGCCAGCTAGCTACGAAAGAGGTGGATTAATGTAAACTAGAATGGCCAACACACTTTTCACACTATATTAATGTAAACAACATGCATGTACATTTAAATTACTCTAAAATTACTATGATCGGAACAAATTCTCAATTTTTTAGGAATAGCATTGAGGCTTCTCAATTGTATAGCAAACAAAAAAATAGCATACATGCACATTGAAACAAACAAACATTAATTTGCCAATATAAAAAATAGCATTGTCTCACCGAGACGGGTGGCACGGGCCGTGCAGCGACGTCCAAGACGGCAGTGGGGCGGATGGCGGCGATGGCCAGGAGGAGGCGAGCACCGGGTGGCAAGGGCGGCAAGGGCAGGCGGCGGCGCCACGGGCAGGAGGCAGCTAGGGCGGTGGCCGGCGGCTGCCGGACGGGCCGGGCGGGCGGGCGGCCGAGGCGGCGGCTGGGCGAGCGGCGGGCGGGCGGGCGGGCGGCCGGGCGGGCGAGGGAGGCCGGGCGGCGGCCGGGCGGCGAAGCGGCGGCGGCGGGCGGGCGGCGGCCGAGGCGGCGAAGCGGCGGCGGCGGGGAACGGGCGGGAGTGCGCGCGTGTACAGGGAGTTAGGGCTCCCTGTACGCGCGCGCGGTTGGGTGAAAAGCCCCCTAACTTCCGTCGGCCAGCATTAAAGCCGACGGAAGTTAGCTAACTTCCGTCGGCTTTAATGCTGGCCGACGGAAGTTAGGGGGATCCGGGCGGCCGCGGAAAAACCCCCGCTAACTTCCGTCGGCCACTGTCAGAAGCCGACGGAAGTTAAGTTAACTTCCGTCGGCTTGTGGAGGCCGACGAAAGTTATTTAACTTCCGTCGGCTTGCCCAAAAGCCGACGGAAGTTAACTTGGCCGACGAAAATGTTCTGTTTTGTTGTAGTGAGAGCTTTTCCGGAGGGTCGCGAGTCGAAGGATCCAGCGAGGCTCCGGCCAAGGAGAACTCCCCGAAGGGTCCCCTCCCAAAGGGGCGCCGCCAAGATAGATTGGACATATGCTTTTATCTAAGTGTTCACATGACCTTTTACATTTTAGCCCTACGGAGGTCAAGGAATAGTGTCCTCTATAACGGTTGTAACTAGACGGTAAAATAGTATTCTCCTTGTATATTTTTGCCTATAAATACCCCATCTTTACTGAGGTATAGACATCGAATTCGGAGATAATAAATAGACACTCCGAACTGTCCTCGACTATTATCCTATTCGGAGGCCTATAACAGTATGCAAATAATCATCTCACTTGATAACCCATTGTGGTTATTTAAACATGTTAGCGTAATCTTTTACGCCAACAAATATTTTTTTTAATTTGTAAATAGATGATAAGAAAGAGATAAAAATAAAGTGATTATAGAAATTATCCGTGCAATACATACCAATATTATACTAGTAAGGTGCCCGTGCTTTGCAACAGAACTTTATTCTTAATAGCAAATATATATATTCAAAACATTATATTTATAGTAAGGTGCCTGTGCTTTGCAACAAAGCTTTATTCTCGATGCCAAATATATATATGTATCCAAAGCATTATATTTATTTAAACGTGTTTAGATAAGAAGTAATGTGATATATTCTAATCCAAAACAAACCATAGAGGAGGCAGTTCGCACGTGGACAAGGGAAATGACGCACGTGCAAGGGGGCAGTTGTGCGCGCAGCGTGGGGCGCTCCGGGCGGGTTGCGCGGGCGGGCGAGCGGGCTATTGCGCGAACCACGTGCAAGACGCGGGCGAGCCGGTCAGTTCGGGCGGTTTTCACAGGGTACAAGTTTTGGCCGATTTTTTTCAGAAATCTAAGGATTTTTACATAAAATTCGTACATGTGCGTAAAATAAAAAATAAAAAACTGAAATGCAAAATACATTTTTCTTTTATTTTTTCTTTCTTTTTTTTCTTTTTATTTTTTCTCACGCTTACATGCCACGGTCACGGTTGCCTGCGTGTGGCGCTGCGCTCGGGGCGCTCGGGTGGACGCTGCGCACGTGGGCCAGTCGGGCGGTTGCGCGCGGGCATTCTGGGCGGCCGCGCGGGCGAACCGATTTTTCACAGGGTCCAAGTTTTGACTGGTTTTTTATGGGAAGTGGGAAGGTACGCACGGGGTTGTGGACGGAGACGGATTCCACGGATGAAGTAGCCGCTTTATATTAGTTAAGATTATAAAAGGATATGAGTTAGATGGCACCAAATCTAATTAGTGATTTTCTAAAAAAAATTCATATCATATCCCAACACATTCGTGATCAGATAAGATCAGACTTTAGCGTCCTATTTCAAAAAAATATAAGTACCATTATATACGCAAAAAACTAGCTAGGCTCGACGTTACACGGCGCCGCTCCGCGTACTGTACTGTGTGCATGACGCAGTGAAAGTTGAAACTGGTCTCTCGCTGCCCTTGTCCAGAAATTGTTTCTCGTGTCAGACTGATTGTGCTTACACAGTTATAACTTTGGCCATTTTCACGAGCAAACACAGCCAAGACGTACTGCTGGTCAATAGATTCTCGTCTTGTCGTCGTCGTTCATTCAATCACTTGCAGAGTCCGACTCGGACTCGCTCATAAACAAATAACGAAGCCCTTAGACAGTATATGCGGATCCATCCATGGTGTGATGCATGTCCATTTGCAAATCTAACTGCATGCAATGATTATGATCGAGCCAACTACCGTATCGACTTTCTCTCTTTTTATCACTAGCACCTCAATCTTTCTTCCCTTTTGCGTCAGCTGGTAACAGTTGACAGAGATTGTGTTGCAATGTCTCGGTAGAATTGTAGAAAGTTCTTCTATGCACGGAGGAATCTTTCAGTCACCAGATCTATTCATTTAGGGCGGCCTAAAATTTAGCTCCCACTACTTTAGCCCCCATTTTAGTTTTGAGGAGCCAAATCCGTGGACTAAAACCTGTGTGCTAAACTTTAACCTCTTCAAGGAGTACTACAAGGGGCTAAATGATGTTAAAAATGGTTCTCCCGCACTAATTGTCTGTTCTCGAACATGTGGATACTAAAAAAAAGAAAATATGAAAGGATAAATAAATAAATCTTTTATATACTTATTATTAAAAGTTAGTCCGTGTATCCAAACAACGAAAAAGACTAAAATTTCAGTCTTTATTTTAGGGGCTGAACACTTTAGCTCTTAGACTAAAGTTTAGCCCCTCGCTCCCGAACATACCCTTAACCGTACTTACCTATGGCTAAAACGCCACAAATACTAACCATTCCCTGATTAGCCAATCCACTTGTGCCAATTTGTAATTTGTTCATGGGCAGTGGACGCCCATGATTTCGCCTTAAAAACCGTGCCACGAGAAGCATGCATGCATGCATGCACGCAAATTAAAGGAGGCCAGCGGATGAGCTGAATCATATCAGCTGATCGACCATATATTCATTAATAAGGCGGATGCAATGCATGCATGCATGTCGTGTTAGATACTCAGACCGATAGTGGAGGTCGATCTATCGAATCTGCTGCGCGCGGCTTCTGCACGACAACCACGCATGCATTGCATTACATTATCCAGCACGCACACGCATACGCAGGATGTCGCAGTGGGAGGCATGCAGCCGATCTGTCTCTCGATCGCTAGCTAGCTTAGCTCGACCAGTAGCTAGCTCTCTCTAGATTGGCGCCGGCCGCCGCAGTCTGGGCCATGTCTGCCTGGGCGCTGTCGGGAGAGAGGCCGCAGAGAGCAACTCACCACTTAATTCACCGGTCAACAGTTGCAGTACTGCTGCATGCTGCGCGCGGCGCCTGCGCGCGATGACACGAGATGAGCAAGCTCGTTCGTACACCGAGCTAGCGGACGTAATACAAATACTGCTCCGACCGGCCGGCCGGCCGGACTAGCTACAAATACTCGATCTGGTGGCGAGCCGCGCGCGCCAACGCGCATTCCGAGGCGAAGGCCGACATCACATGCATGCGAGTGTGCGACTTTGGACGGATCCATCCATCAATCGGTCGTCGATACGCAGCCACGCAGGCACGTACGTTACACACGTCCAAACAGCGCGCGCGCGGAAGGAACGAAACAAGTTACCACGCGAAATCTGAGAAAGATCAGCACTTGTACATACACCCAGTCACACAGACATGCAGGCATTGACGACGATGCGTATGCATCGATATCGATCGTCGTCGTCCCTGCAGAGATGCACATGCACGCTAGGTGCACGCCAGTTGATCAATGAGCCGATGACGATCGGCGCGCGGTACGTGATATGATGAGTGGGTGGCAGTAGCTTAACAACTGACGGGATCGATAGTCTGTGCTTGTACATGGCTTGGCATGGCTAGCTACTAGCTGCGAACAAGTACATACAGCTGCTGCTGCATGACTCTTCTGGGCGCTGGTCCCTGGCCGGCAACCACTGCGTGCGACGCGGTGGTGGACCGGCGGTGGTGGTAGTGGTACTACTGGTACTGACTGATGCTAGCTAGTCTGCTACTGCATGCCGCTGCTGCGCCGCTGGCTGCTGCTGCAACTGGACGCATATACATACGGAGGATGTGCAAGCAACAGAGCAAACCAATTGGCATGATTCAGTGCCCCCTATTTAGATCTGTGTCGGTAGAGTCTCGCTGCATACACCTTTGCTGCCCGGCAGTGACCGGTATAGCTTAATTTCTCGGTGTGTAAATGAACAGAGCATCTCAATTATACTTGCTATTACACTTGTTATTTCCTAAAATAGTAAGAATAGTTCAAAAAATATCTTCATTGTACTTACTATTTGACTTGTTATTTTAGGGGGTTTACTATTTTTCTCTCCACACTTGCTACATCTAGCAAGCGAACCAAACTTGCTATTCTATTGAGTGTTGAGTTTGTTTATTTGTTTTCATTTTCTTTGCATGTATATAAATTGATAAAATATAGCTACATTCAAATAGGAAGTCATATTTAGCGAGTACATTGGAGTGAATACCAAAATAGCAAGCCAATTTGAATAGGGAGGCTTGCTATTGCTATGAATAGCAAGTCAAAAATAACAAGTACAATAGAGATGCTATACAGCTCTGGTTGAAAAAAAGTAGTTTCAGACATAATTTATGATATAAAGGAACAATTAATTAGTGTGCACTTTCTATGTTTGATCTTATTAAATATAATGCGAGAGTAAACATATCATGTGAAACAAGAAATTAAAAGGTACCATTACTATACATTAGAGGTATAGTTATCCAAAATGCACAATAAGATATAAAACAACTTAATTTAGATAACTCTTGATAGAACCCTAATACGACTTTGTGAATCGAAGGGAGTCAAACGAGCCACACAATGTTTAGAATTAATTTTGCCACATAGAGCAGCAAGAGATACCGAATTAAACTTGCCTAGATAAATGTTGTGCCTCCTTAAATATACCATAAAATCACTCGTATACGAGTACGTGTACACATACTTAAGCGTCAGGACGTAACTGCAACTAGCTGCAGCATGCACATGTTAGTGCAGTCATAAATGTTACAACTAGAATAATTTATATAACACTAAACACTACTCCCTCCATTAACTTTTAAATTACGTCATTGACTTTTTCACAATATTTGATTATTCATTTTATTTTAAAAATTTATGTAAATATACAAAAATATAAGTTATGCTTGAAGTATGTTCAATAACAAAATAAATTATAACAAATAAATGATATGTCAAAAAATTGAATAAGACGAATAGTCAAATATTGAGATAAAAGTTAATGGAGGTAGTCACTACCAGAAACACAATATTTGCCGAGTGCCCGAGGCTTTGCCAAATGCATTCCATCGGGCACTCGGCAAACACTAGTTTGCCGAGTGCACCATGGAATGCACTCGGCAAACCTTGTTAATTACACACGGCAAATTAGAGAGTTTGTCGAGTGCCACGTCTAAGGCACTCAACAAACATATTGAAAAACTCTGCTGCCCTGTTGTTTTTGTCGTCGTTATAACGACAAGAGAATATATTAGGGTTTGCCGAGTGCTACTAACGGACACTCAGCAAACCCTTGTATTTGCCGAGTGCTTTTTTAACATGGCACTCGGCAAAGTGAACAATCCCCTTATTTCATGTGAAAGCACATTTTGAGTCCATATCATATTTTAAATATGTTTTGAACTTGAATTTTTTTACAGTTATAATTCAACATCTGTTAATCCATGGAAAATGTTCATATTTTTATGAGTGGTTTTCTTATTTTTAATAAATTAATCATGTTTCTAGGATTTACTTCGAAGTGGGTCAAATTTCAACTGCATGTACATGAAATAATAACTCAAAAATTATAGAAAAATCATATTTATGTTCATGATTCCATTTGTAATCTTTTACAACTAAATATAACTTAATATTTAAAATCTAATTTATGACACTCGGGCAACAACATGGAGCTTAATGGTTTTTTAATTATAGAAAATTAAATTGATGCCTAAAAAATATGATACTTGACATGGTGTCATTATATCATACATACAGCAATACTGTGATAAAAATTTCATAGTGTTTCGACAAAGTTTTCATGTATGACGTTTGGAAATTCGAGAACCTTCGAGAAGGTAAATGAGTTTAGGGATGGAATGAGTTAGGTTTAGAAGCAAATTGATATGTAAATCTTTGTTTGAACTTAAAACTTTTTGTACCACTAAAACCCAATGTATCTTATACCATGTCAAAATTTGGCATTTTTTAGTGCTAGTTTGCTATTTTTAGTTAATTAAAGTTGTTTATAGGAATTTAATTAAAAGATCCCAAATTTGAACTACAAGTGCCTTATGTTTGTTTATTTGAACTTAGAACTTTTCTAGGATGAACAATAAGTGTATATTTTACAATGCCAAATTATGGAATTTTTTACCGTCTTTTTTCTATTTTAGTTTTTTTGAAAACAAATTTAAAAAATCTTTGCCGAGTGCAAATAGAAATGGCACTCGGCAAAGACCCAAAAAATCACCTTTGCCGAGTGCTTTTTAAAAAGCACTCGGCAAAGAAGTGGAGGTACCCATTATTTCATATGAACTCATAATGTATGTACATATGACATTTTATACATGTTTTGAAATTGAATTTTTACAGTTTTAATTCAATATTTTTTAATTTATGGTAAAGTTTCATATTTTTCTGAGTTACTTTGCTATTTTTAAATAATTAATCATGTTCCTAGGTTTTAATTTAAAGTAGGTCAAAATTGAACTGAATGTACATGAAATAATGACTAATAAATTGTAGAAAAAATATATTTATGTTCATGAGTCTATTTGTAATCTTTTAACACTACATATAACTAAATATTAAAAAAATCTAAGTTACGACACTCAACCGGCAACATGGAGCACCAAGATTTTTTAATTATAGAAAATTAAATTGAAGCTTAAAAAATATGATACTTGACATAGTGTTATTATATCATACATATATACTGTGGTAAAAATTTCATAATGTTTCGACGAAGTTTTTATGTATGACCTTAAGAAATTAGGCAATCTTCGAGAAGGTTTATTAGTTTAATTAGGGATGGATGAGTTATGTTTAGGACCAAGTCGATATTGTAAAAAAATTTTGAACTTAAAATTTTTGTACTGCAAAAACCCAATGTTTCTTATACCATTCCAAAAAATAGCATTTTTTAGTGCTAATTTGCTATTTTTCGATAATTGAAGTTCTTTATAGGATTTTAATTGTGAGATCCCAATTTTGAAATACAAGTGCTTTAAATTTGTTTATTTGAACTAAGAAAATATCTAGGATGAAAACTAAGTATATATTGTGTAATGCCAAATTATAGAATTTTTTACTATCTTTTTCTATTCTAGTTTTTTTTGAAAAACAAATATTTACCGAGTGCAAATAGCCTTAACACTCGGCAAAGAACAAATAAATCATCTTTGCCGAGTGCCAGAGCTATTGGCACTTGGCAAAAAAAGTTTTTTTAAAAAAAATAACAGTCGTCAAGTGCCTCGCTATTGGCACTCGGCAATTTCTTTTTTAAAAAATAACAGTCGTCGAGTGCCTCGCTATTGGCACTCGACATTTTTAGAAAAAATATAACATTCGCCGAGTACCAACCAATTTGGCACTCGACGAACACGGCTGTAGGGTTAAAAAAAGGCCCCACAAATCTGGGCGCAATAAGTACGACCAGAACTGCTCCCCTGCACCCCGCCGCCCCCTGCTCCCCCACACCCCGCCGCCGCCTCCTCCCCCGCTCCCCGCCGTCCCCTGCTCCCCCACACCCCGCCGCACTCAGCAAAGCATGTTCGCCGAGTGCCCCACGTGGCACTCGGCGAAGGGCCGTTAACGGCAACCCGACCGTTAGATGTGTAGGTTTGCTGAGTACTACGCGTGACACTCAGCGTAGTCTATATTGCACTCGGCAAAGACTTCGTCGAGTGCCCGATATAAAGTACTCGGAGAACACCCTCGTCGCCGATAAAACGTATGCCGAGTGGGGTTCGCCGAGTGCCCTAGGCACTCGGCAAATGTGAGTATTCCCGTAGTGAGTATACTATACAAGATAAAGAATAATATAACAACATATTGAATTATAAAAGATAAAAAAAAACTACGTCTTAAATGAGATCTAATTTCAACATAATGTTTAAAGCGTGATAATAAGGAGGTAGCTAGTGATCCATATTAGATTATTGTATTGAATTAGAGTATTTGCATTATCCAAAAAATAAATAAATAATACCAGTAGTTATTTGAACATGTATAGAGTGGTGTGCTGATTATTAATAGCCATGTATATGTGTGCGGATCCTAAATAAATATAAATGTATTGATAAATCGATGGAAGTAATACATCTATCGTATGTAGTTGAATTATCTGTTTTTCAGTTAGACGTTAGATCAAAACAGGATTGATGAAATACTTAATTAGGGTGTGTACAACCTCATTTAATAGGTGCTCTCTTGAGAGGTTTTTAGGGGGTTAACTGAAAAAAATACAAGAGACAAGCTCTTCTCTTGAGAGGTTTTTAGGGGGTTAACTGAAAAAATACAAAAGACAAGCTAAAAAGCTCGTCTCTACACGATTCTCCATACGTATTGTCTCTTAGGTGCATTTATGATTCAGGGAAGAGCCCGTCTCTACACGATTCTCCATACGCATTGTCTCTTAGCTGCATTTATGATTCATGGGCTTAGGGTTGTACCATGCAATTTCTTTGTTGTCTCTTATATTTTGAAAACCGTTCCACCATCTTAGTATTGTACATACCCTTAGGCTATTCACAATGGTGGGTTTCATAGCAGAATGTCACGTCAGCTTTACAACTAAATGAAATACCCTCTCTCAGTGGAGAGTTTCATTTCACTGTTTCCTAGGCTAACCAGTGTAATTAAATGCAACTAACTCTCATTTAATACCATCTTTGATGAAACGATTTAGCTCTCAATGGTTGTTTCATTTCATTTTATCCGTCTTGGAAACGGGTTAGCACCATGTCAAGGTGATGAAACTATTTTCTTCTCTTTCTTCATTAATTGAATGTCATGTAAGCAAAAAATCTGATGTGGTATGGTAATTAATACCATGAAACTCCCGTTGTGATTTGTGAATAGCCTTATCAGCGCGTGCATAGTAGCATGTTCATCTTTTTCTTCCTAGTGTCAAGGGGAATGATAGTTATTACACATATTAATGTGTTTTTCTCCGGGGAAATCAATTACGCTCTCGGCCGTTCCAGTTTCTGTCCGGCCGTATGACAGCTAATTATTGCCAAAGCCTTGCAGCGACTTTACATCATTTGTGTCTGTACCTGATGCCTTCGATCCAAGCTAGGGCTCTAATTTATTTATGGCTGTCGTCCCACTTAGCTAGGCTCCATGTTACTACCTCCGAGTACACACATCCGTATGATCGAATAAAAAAAAAGATGCAGATAGGAATAACCGGCATGCATGATATGCATGTAATCGAGCGGATTTCATGGCAGCATCTTGGGCAGAACGAACGGCATGCACGCAGAAGCTAGCTGGTCCGATATATATCTCTGCACGAACGAACTGGTGAATGGTGATGTGATGCCGGCTTTATTTTATTTCTGCTAGCTGATCATCAGCACGGTAAATTGCCGTGCGTTTCGGAGTAAACTAATTACAACGGCAGAAGTGTGTATGTACTGCAGAGCGCAGACTGTGCTAGAGTGACCGTGCTGTTTGTGTTGGGACGGTGAGACACAACAAATGACGACAGTAACGTCGACCGGAAATGAATTTCTGAAAGGACCGGGACCGTACGGCCACAAATGGACGTGTACAGTGATATTTTTAGCTGATCTGAAAAACACGCAAAGTGTGAGTGCGCGTGTGTGTGGTTATTAGCTATTTTCTCTGTTCTAAATCAATATAATTCTTTCTAGTGTTAGGAATTAAATGTATACTAAAATATAGCATCATCTTTCTAGCTCTATGTATGTCAGTACGTAGAAGGCTGCATGCATTTTCCCTCCCGTGTGTCAGTCGCTGATAAACTGATTAGACGTATAGTACTAGCATGGAATTAATTAGCAGCTGCTCAAATACGTACGTATGACATCTCGTGTCTAAATTTATATGGCCATGTGTACGTATGTTATAACTAGTTTTCTGTATTAGGTTTCGTGAAAACAATGTATATACCTACTAGCTTTCTGCCCGTACATTAATTCCGCGAGCAACAATTTGGATTTTGCAATTTAATTCAATTTCTTGTTACGAGCATCCTTTTTCTTCACGTGCCAATCTGCCATTGGTAAATTATTATATTACTCGTCTGTAAGAGGAAGGCCAGAAAGTACATGAAATACACCTGGCTTTGGCAGACGAAGCACATGCTCAAAAGAGCCATCTCTGTTCAAAGCAATTCATACGCACGTATAATTGAGCCACGGGAGTGAAAAGAAGGTATTAAATGTATGCTGTGTTAGATAATAAGTATTATTTTATCATGTTTTAAGTTATTTGTATGGTTTGCATGATATTTTTTAATGTTGTAAGATTTTTCCATTATAATAGTTGGAAGGTTTTTCTTTTCTTCACTTGGTGAAACTAAAGGAGTAGCTTTCTCAAAAGAAAGGGGACAAATGGACCATTAACACAACCTAGCTAGCTAACCAAATTAAACTTGGATTTGGAGATGGCAAAAGGTAGATTATTATTTAAGCTATGAGAATTAACATGCGCTTGCAACATGTAATCCACAAGAAGAAACCGGCCTAAACATGCATGGTCGAATTACAAATGGAGGTCCAAGCTAACACCCTCCTTGTGCCCCAATTCACACCTACCTAGCTTCTCCGGCGACGTCGACGAGCACGACGACATCGAGGGCGAGGATAGAAAGCTCATCATCCCCATCTTCTCGTCCTTGCATGTCATCACCTCCCCTGACGCTGGACCCGCCACCATCGCCGTGTCAGCCCCTGCACCGGCCGCGTCAAAATTGTCCGTCGTCGTCGGCGGCGGCGGCGGCACCCTCCATAGCCCCTGCACCGGGCTACCGTTGATGGGCTGCGACATGGAGCCTGGCCCGGCGAAGGCTCCCGGGGCGGCGCTCGTCCATATCGGGTAGTGCGCCGGCGGTGGCGGCGGCGGCGGCTGGTCGAAGCGGCCGATGTAGTTGAAGAGGCCGTACATGTGGCCTGGCACGTAGCGGTGCATGGCGAGGGAGGCCTGGAGGTGGGCCCGCTTGGCGTGCTGGCGCTCGCGCTTGTGCGCGTTCTGGTGCCCGCCCAGCGCCTGCGACGTCGGGAAGTTGCGGCAGCAATAGTGGCACTCGAACTTCCGGTCCGCCGTCGCGGCGCAGGCGGCGCCGCCGTTATTCTTGGCGCCGCCGTTGCTGCCCTCGGACGTGACCGTGCTGCCGTTGGCCGCGTCCGAGGAGCCTGCACCGGCGGCGGCGGCGGCCGCCGCCGCGGCCTCCGTGGGCCGCAGCTGCAGGTCGTTGGAGAACTCGCAGCCGAACAGCCTGATGGTGTCACGCGCCTGCTGCGGCGCCGGCGCCGGCCGGATGAACGGCAGCTGCGAGAACGAGTCGACGCTGCGCATGTCCTGCGGCTTCGCCATGGGCTAATTGATTAAAGTTATCTGCTCGATCCTAGCTAGCTAGTGAACCGAGACGAAGAATTCCCCCACACAACTCGTGGTAATTCTCTCGGCTGTGTTTGCCGACGACGGCTAGCTAGCTGCAACGACCTCGCCGCTATGTTTGCTTGGGCCTCAGCTCGGCTTGCTGAAGAACTTGGCTACGAGTTGGTGCGGTTTTAAGGGGATGGGCGTTGCAAGGCCGGAGACGAGAGGGGAGTAGGGGACCATGCAAGTTAAGAGCAGAGGGGGACTACCAAGTTTAAATCTCCTCCTCTCTCATCGCCAAGTACAAATGCAGCTGCAGTGGCAGTGTTGCAGTTGCTGCTTGTTGTGCTTGTGCCCTCTCTGCCTAGCCTTGCTAGCTGCTGGTGCTATACTGCTATAGCTAGTGCAAGCAAGGTCACACACAGTCACAGTCACACATCAACGCTTTCTTTCTTGGCAAATATAGGACCAGTACAAATATGCACGCACACGCGCCGAGCCGGCTATCGCAAGGTCGCAGTAGAGACGAGACTAGAGAGAAACGAAAACTTCATTTTTATTTCTTTGGCTGTCCAGTACTACTACTCCAGTCCAGTCCAGCTCTCTGCTCTCATGCATCTGTAGCTATCAGTGGGCATCAAGTGGGGGGAGATGGGTAGTGTGACTCCGTCGACCGTCTATCCGTCGCTGTCTCCCTCTCCGCTGCGGCATCTGGATTGGCTGTAGCAGGGGTTCTTTATGGGAGGTTGGCTTCTTTAGAAAAACATGAGAGACCGCAGGTGGTCCTCATGGGGACGGCGCGGCGACGTGCTTGCATTCTGCTTGCTCGCTTCGCTTGCTCTCTCTGTGCATCAGTAGTGCACGCTGTTGCTAGCTCCTGCTCCCTCCCTGCTGCAGCTGCAGCTGCATGATTACTGCATGCCGGCCGGCCGGCGCAGCAGGCATGTATGGTGATGCATGCAAGTTTTTATCTCTTTATAGCTTTGCGCTGCTGCTACTGCCAGTGCAGTGCGTGCATGGTAGATCGATCGATCGATGGATTATGGCTCCCTGCCCTGCCCCTCGAGAATTGTAGTATGAAGCAGCGAGCGGCTGGCCAGCTTCGTTGATCTCTGTCTCTCTCTCCCTTTTGACAGCGCGGCTATAATAATAACTGTGGTCACGTACATACGTGTTCGATCGATGGCGCTTTGCTCTGGGATCCACAGGTTTGATTGCTGGATCGAAAGCTAGCTAATTGAGCTAGAGCTAGAGCTAGAGCTAGCTGTGTCGTTGCACACTGCGTAGTACGGTACGCCCATGGCTAGGCTAGCTGCTGCTCCAGTTCTTTTTCCCCCTTCTCTTTTTCTGCAGGCTTTCTGTAGAGTTTCTTTTACGGAATTCCATGCATGCATGCATGCATGCATGCATGCATGCAGCGTTTTTTCGTCTAGAAAAGGCCGGGTGGCAACTAACTAATTATACAATATCGCAGTTTCTCGAGTTCATTCGTCTTTGAGATATACCTACCCTCGTACGTGAAAAGTTGTCACTGTCAGCAACTCGCTCCCGGAGGTTTTGTTTAGCTGCTGCTGCTGAATTAATTAATGCCACCAATCTGCCGCAAGTAGAATTGGCCGTAAAGATCCAGTATATATGTCGTTGTTGTCCATGCATCTACTATCTAGATAGCTCATAGCTGTTCGAATTGAAACCAAACGTCGTCCTAAATAAAGCACTGTAGAGCAGTAGCCGATCCAGTTTCTCCAACTTGTGATCTAGTATGAGCATTAACACCCTCTCGATGGGACAGCAGCAAATATTTTCAAGCCTGGTGGGCGCGTGAAGCCCGTGTGCAGTGCGTGCAGTGTGGTGAGTGACCGTGCGCCAACCGCGACGACGCTAGCTTATTCGAACTTGTGTCGTCTCTTTATTAAGAGAGGCTAGGCCAGCCCCGGCCCCTTGCGGATAAGTACACCGTGCGTCGCCAACATCAAACCCAGTACGTACATATGCATGTGTGATGTGTCTCGCGACAAGTACATAATGATGACACCAGTGTGAAATCCACGTCTTGATTTCATTTCATTCTGCTACAGACATGAGAGTACGAGACATCACGTACATATATATGCTCGCACGTACGTATCTTCAATTCTTCTTCTTCTTTTCACCCATCTCCGTTGATGGATGGATCCGGATCGACTATGTGTGTATCAGTGTTCAGTGTTCTGACGTAAAAAACGCAAGCTCGTGGTCTCGTCTGACCAAGAATATTTCTGACGCACGAGAGAGAGAGAGATGAAACGGGCAGAACGAGCGAGCTCACTGCACCTTAATAACGACCACTCAGAGCTTCAGGCCCACGTTTATTTGAAGCTGGAACTCTGTGTCGATCGAGTCAAATCTCCCTCCCGACTCGGACAGTATTTTCACTTGGGTGAACCAGGCGCAGAAAACAAGAAATACGAGGACCACTGTTGCTGTCATCGATCGATCGGATTAGCTACCTCAACCTGGAAGCACACCATCGCATTGTAGCAACATGTCATTGCCCTCTCCTCTCCTCTCCTTGTACTGGTACCAGTCGTCGTACGGGTTGGCTAGCTACGTACGTACTCCCTCCGGTGTACAAATATTAGTCGTTTAGACAAAATTACACATACCAAGATGATATTAAATAAAGTTACAAGGGTTGTCTCAATTGGTTATGGAGCCTAGATTTTAGTGGTGCTACCCAAGTTCAACTCCCAATGACCACATCTCATTTGGCAGCAATGCTTCGATTAACGGGATGACTAATATTTGTACACTCTTAATAAAAACCAAAACGACTATTATTTGTACACCGGAGGGAGTAGTAGACAACAGTTGTATCCACAGCTCGCCGACGGCGACCCGACCCCTGCAGCAGGTGATGATGGGTGCGCGCTGCTGTCACGGCGTCGTCGCGGCGCCGGCCTGAGCTGCCACTAGACTTGCCGTGCCCCGGCCGGCCGGCCAGATAGATATCGCAGGCGTCGCCAAATATTCTCGACATTGACTTCCATTTCTTACTTAGCCGAGATCATATCGAGCAGCTCACGCGGTTTCGCTTTTCTTTTTCGCCGCTCGATTTCTTCCCAATTTAGACTGATTGACTCATGCATCGTGCATGCATCTGGTTAACACTCAGACAGAAACGCATGCTGTTTTCGGTAGGAAGCGATCAAGATCAGATCAGCTTGGGAAATTGGTTACTCGTCTTCTAGCGAAAGATTCTCAGTAGCTAGCTAGTCTGAGTAGCTGATGTTTTTCAGTTTATGGATTCTAGTTTATTTTTAGATTTCTACAACTATTGATTATCGCAATATGAATCCAAAATCTAGACCTTAGAAGCTCAAACAAACATGCACTTAGTTTAAGTTTGCTCGGTCACATAATATTATAATATAATATAACGAATCTGAACAATATCATCGTTCCGATATATTGTATTATGAAATAGTAAATAAATTTAATTTTAGGTTATAATATTAGTGTCATCCATCCTCGACAAGCACCATAAGGAGAAAAGTGTTGTGAGCACTTACCTAAGGATATGATTGAAAGAGATCTTTACCCAAAATCAAAATAATTCGTTTGGGTTTTTTGTTTTAACTAAAATATGATATGACCACTTTTTTAAACACTATTCGGTAAGCTAGATCAAATTAAAACCACATCACAAATATATATATCAACTTGTTAAGAAAAAAACATCGATTAGAAACTCTGTTTTTTTGGTGGTTGTTTTTTTCCAGATATTCCATCCACATCGAGAAACTGAACCAAAGACCGAATTTCCTTCAAACAAAAAACGAATTCACAACAAACCAAAAACATTTAAAATTCGGTTCGGCGAGACACGGTTTGATTCAAGTTTTCGGTGAGAAGTAGCCGGCTGCCTCTGCCTCTGCCTGCTGCTTCCGTTCTCGATCTCGCTGATTTCCTTTTAGCTTTCAGTTCTCACTGCTGTGAACGACGACATGACAGCCTTATCGCTTCACCATTTTCCTTGACATTTTTTGGTGGCAGGATGTCAAAGCACATTAGGTGAGAGATTTAAGAATTTGCCATTTTTAAAAAGTGATTTTATATTTTTGCTATTTGAATCCATTATCATTGATTCAGGTAGAACTACACATCAGTTCCAGCAGTGGCATCATAATTAAAGTGCACATATTGAGGGTGGCAAATTATTAATTTTTCCGTTTCGGGTTGATATTATAATGATTTTTATTAGTGTGATAAATTGTAGCAATCTAATATGCTAATAGAATCTAATTTTTCAGCTTATTAGTATCGAAAAAGACTAAAGTACCAATGCAATTGCACTTTAGTAAAAATCATGTACCATCATTTCATATCTAAATCTGAGTTTATTTTAGTCCAAACACTTTATTTTAATTCAGACATAATAATTCAAAGTAACAAATAACTTATAATTTATTTTTCTCTAAATTATTATAAAATAACTTATTATAATCTCTACCTATAAACCTAATTAAAATAGTCTTAGAGCTGAAATAAGTTGTCTTAGTTGGAGGCTAGTGTTGTCAGTATGCCATGGAGTATGGCTTATGGTTATACTTAGGTAATGTTTGGTTTGATGACAAGCGTGGATATGATATGACCGATTTAAAGATGCGATGATATATATGTTAGATGTTTGGTTGGACGGATATAACTTGGATGAGATAAACTAAAATTTAGTGGCCTACTTGTCAAATATTTTTTTAACAAAAAAATCATGCGAGATCTTATTATATAGATTAAATTGTAATGAATACAATAATGTAATTAGATCATGGATAAATAATTTAAGAGAAAAATCATTTGAATATTTATAAAAGAAAAAATTAAATGTATCATAACCAATAAAAAGATGGATTTTTTTTGAAATAATATTTTTTTAAAAAAATTCAAATCTGTATGTGAAGTTCAAAAAATTGCAAAACTAATAGGCAGTCGACAACTGAAGTGCCGACTGTTGCTGACGTGGCAGAGTAGCGCAGTTGGCACTTGAAGTGCCGACTAGAGATGACGTGGCATCCAATCGGCACTTTAAGTGCCGACTGCATGTTAGTTTTGCAAATTTTTGAAATCGGCATACATATTTGATTTTTTTTAAAAAAATATTATTTTTAAAAAAAAATCTGAAAAGATGGCATGCTACCTCGTTTAATATTGAATGGACTCATTTAGATAAATTTTCTGAATCTCTTTGTTTAACATATTAAAGAAATATTTTTATCTGGTCATTCCGTACACACTTGATCTCCAACTAAACTGGTAAGATAGTCCGATCTCATCATGTTATTGATTAGTACGTACTGTATTATCTTATTAGTATCTGGTGTTTATGGGTCGTTGTCATTTAAAAAAAAAGAGGGAGTACTAAAATATAGGTACATGTAATTAATATGGAATATGGAGAGTGAGATACTGAGATCTGTCTAGTCTGGTGGAGTTTGCAGAAATATGAAGAGTGTGAATCTTACAGAGTGGATAGACAAATAGAGATACAGAGAGAGCTGAGAGTGTGAATCTAACATGTCACAGAAGGAAATTTCAGGCCGAAGTATTGTTGCCTGGGTCATGTGTTTGCTTGATTATTGAGACATGCTTCGTTTTTTCAGCACTTGTCTGCATCACATCATATGCCAAAGTCTCTCACCACTTATTAATAAAGCATGCTAGAGACCGGTACTCCGAAACAATCATCAAATTCC
The DNA here is from genome assembly GCA_019279435.1 of Zizania palustris. Classification (NCBI taxonomy): domain Eukaryota; kingdom Viridiplantae; phylum Streptophyta; class Magnoliopsida; order Poales; family Poaceae; genus Zizania; species Zizania palustris. The sequence goes on along the minus strand of JAAALK010000287.1, from coordinate 36,231,262 downwards.
AGCTCCAATTGATGGAACTCCCTGTCCCCTTCAGCTTCAGCTTTCGATCGGATGAGACGCTGCTTAATTGGGACCAAACATATATATTATAATCAGAATGCGTCCTTTTCCTTTCTTTTCGTGTGCCATCACGTACTCGTCCCGTTTTGCTCGTATATCATCCATCGTACATGGGGCGCCAATAGCGCATCACGAATATAATACATTTTTTTTTCTAAGTGAAAAAGTGCAAACCGAAATAAGATCGGAATCCCTGATGAAGCCGACGTGCACAGGAACTAGAAATGAAATGCTACTGATTCGATCCACCAGTTTTATTTCCAAACGAACATTTGCTTGCACTCTCTCTGTCTCTCGTGATATGATCTTGGGGTGGCACATCAACCGCTGTCACACAATTCACACATTTCGCCAAGTTCCCTGTGCAGACACCATCGAAACCAACGAGCTAGCTCTAAGGCTCTAAGCTACTGAGCTACTGTCGTCACCGGCCAACTGCAGGGACAGTGTCAAGCTGTGAATGCAGATAGGGAAGGAGGAAGGCTTTGCCAAAGGCTTTTTGGTGATGTTCTTCTCAAAGCATAAATATGGGTCTGATCTTGCTGTCGGGAAGGAGATATATATCCCTCCAATTCAGCCTCTCCAACCTAGCTAGGACCACATCAGTGGCGCAGTCATCGCCTCTCATCATGCTCAGGCTCAGGTCCAGATTCAACTAGACACAAGCAGAGGTGGTGGGTGTGGACTCGTACTGCATCACATGATCCATGGAGCTAGTAGCTAAGAGCTGGAGATATTTAAATTAGTCTGCTTTGATTGGCCCGGAAGAGCCATAGAATTGAAGCAGAGGATTGGGGTAGAAAGCTGCTTTCAATAACTGTCTACAACTAGCAGTAGGAGTACGTTGTCGTCGTCGTCGTCGTTGAAATTGCACGCCTAATTATGTCTAGCTACAGGGGAGGCAGCATGCCCGGAGGCCGGAGCAAGGTGAAACACACTGTTTCTACCCTGTTTGGTTACGGCGAGCATGCGATGCTTTTTTCTTTCTTCAACAGGGTAGAAAATATTGGACCGGATGAGATTATGAGAACTCCGTTTAACTGAAAATTGTTGTATCAGACGCATGCGGCACATAGAACAAGCGGTGAAGAGCTCGAATGAATTGAAGCATGCATGCATGGTCTCTGTTTTGGAGAGGCTTGCGTTGTCACGGCCGAGACCATTCGTGCCTTATCTCTTAACACGCCAGCAGAACGTACGTACGGAAGCATAGCTGCTCACGTAAAGCTATCATTCTATCCTCTCCCTGCCGAGCACGGAGCACGTACCGGCCGGCCGGCGCGCGGCCGGCCGGAGACCCCTCGACACAAGGTAAGGTAGTATCCCCATCCACAGTTCATAGCCAATTAAAACGCGCATCGATCGAACGACTAGCTGGCTAGCAGTAGCAGCTGCTTCGAGTTCGCAACTCAACGCCATCATATCCGCGACCCGGACGTGTCGTCCGGCCGTTCGGCCGTGGCACGGGCGTACGTTGATCGAGCGACAGGCGATGATCGACGCGCGCGCCCCGGCCCGGTGCGTACGTGGAGCCGTCGCGCTTGGCCGCTCTTGCAGTACTGCTCCGTGCTCGACGACGTCGAACACCCGGGCTGCCTGCTGGAACGGCTCGTCCGATCCGTACGTGCATGTGTTGCCCCCTACCCTTGCTCCGGCTGGTAGGGGACACCGCCCACATCAACCGCGCGCGCTGCACGTAGTACGGCGTGCGCCCAACCATGCATGCATGCATGCATATGTTAGGTTCACAGGTGCGTTTTTGCTACAGACGCATCGATCGATTGCATATATATTTGCATACATGGAGATGGTCCCGTACGTGTGCATGCGACACGGCACGCGCCAGCACTGTCCCGTGACCGTGATGTTGCCTCGCCGCTGCTCACGCGCGAGCGCCCGGGGGCTGCCACAGCGGAGTATACGTGTGGGCGCCGCGCGCGCTCCGGCGCCGATCGATCTCCCCGCGAGCGTCCGGGATTTGCGCGTGAAGCGCTGTAAATTCAGCGTCGACCCACCACGTTGGATCGGGCGTGTATGTACGTGCTCGCATGTGACGGTGAGCTAGCTACCTCGAATCAATGCGTTGGAATTTGACTTGATCGATCGCCAGCAAGTACACTACTGCGTGCTACTACTAGTCTGTAAACTGTATGTTTCGAGTAGGTTTTGTACGTTGAACGGCCAGCTCCAGCTAGCGACTGATGAGCAAATTGAAACTGTTTTCACTTTCTTGTACTTGCTGGCTTGCTGCTAGCTTGCAGCTATACTCTACCAATTCAAGCACTACATTAGGTGCACGCTACATGCCACTACTGTTAGTTCCAATCTGAATGTTGATACAATTTTTCTGCCTTAGGTGAAACATTTCTAACCGCGCGAGGTTTCAGAACGAATACAGCTTGATCAGTACCTGGTTGGGGAGTACATACATACAGTATACAGTAAACTAAACTCCATTCACCGATCGATCTCTAACCGAAAAAGCTACGCGCAATTTATGATCGAGAACGACAGCACGCACACATCAAAGTTTGTACACCGTCCTTGGTCTCATCAGTACTACAAAGGCCCGGATGAATTCAATTCTTTTGCCGGATCCGTAGGTGGTATAGTAGGAAAAGCCGTGCGTGCATGCATGCATGCATGCATGTATGCGTCCCCGGCATGTCGTGTAGATCAGGCCGTTCTGCTCTCTGGACGGACAAGCCCCATGACGCCCACTGCATTGATAGCTTTTTCTACCAATCAAACGACAGGCATTGTAGCACTCTGAGCATCGTTTACACGTACGTGGTCCCAACTGTAAGCTCTACTGCTCTACCCATCTGCAATTCTGCATGCCTCGACCCCTTGGTTACTGCCTCGCTCTGTTAAGTTTCATTGCATTGCATGCATGGCACACAAAAGGCAACTACGCATGCGTAGCCAACATGGGTACAGAAAGACACGAAACGAACAACGCAGCACACACAGGATCGCAAAGTGCTTTGTACTAGACTACTAGGTCGTCTGAATATGTAGTGGTAGTACCAAATGTAGGGCATTTTATGTTATGTATCAGATTTCAACCAGCTCATGTTAGCTCATCTTTTTCAACTGTGTATTTCTCTCAGCCGATTAATTGGTTGGGGTAATCAAGGAGCAGAGAAGTATGCACATGGGCCATGTGAAGTTACGGTGCGGCTGATGAGAGGACCAGTGACACTAAACTGAAGGTAGCTAGAGCTGAGGCCATCTGATTTTTCATCTTCTGTATGTCCTCTTAATGTCCAATGTCCACTTGTTCCTGCTCCAGATCAGTAGGATCTGACAATAAAACTACCACATCGACTGAATTCTGCATGAGACGCGACGTACCTAGGCGCTAACTCACTATGCTAAAACACCAACATGCAAGCAAGCAAGTAAGCAAGCAAGCATCCCTATCAATATCATGTCCTGAAGAATTAATTCAGTAAGACCTTAACGGCTTGAAATATCCGATCGACTAAAGGGGGGCACAAACATTGGGCCGAGATCGACCTTCCGTTTTGTTGCACGAGAGCGACAGCCTAGCTAATGCATATGCAGCTTCCTCTTCCGAGAACATGCATGGCCTCTGGTCCAGCTGCACAATAATTCGTGCGCAGGTCAGGTACTGCATGCAGCTAGCTAGCTAGCTGTTGATCGATGCATGGTTAGGTGCTTGATGTGGCGTGTGTCTTGGCGTAAACCTCGGCTAGCTGGTTGTCTCCATTGACACCAAAATATACTCGAGATCGCTCTGATTGGACGCCTCTGCATGATGCACGCGCGCTCGCTCGCTCGAACGTACAGTCGATCGGAGGAGGTCACTGCAGCTGAGATGGTTCTAGCCCAACCACACCGGGACATCATGTCGATCTAGTCCGATCATTAACGCTTCATTTGTCACCCACACATATATTCCCTTGTAGCCCCGACGTTGATATGCGCATATGGCAGTGTAGGACACATACAAAACCTGATCCTTTCAGGAGCAGTAGCCTGGGCTCGCCATGCCAGCAGCCAGCTTTGCGAATGATGGAAAATTTTACAAAGAAAAATACCAAGTACGGTCTCGTCAAGCAGATGGATGTGCCGACTTTCCTTTAGAGAGCAGAATTGGACGCAACCATGTGTATTTCAGTATTGTCTCTCTTGGATCTGCTCGCAGCCGTCACCGTCTCGGTCAATTCGCCATGCGTGATTCTTCCGCCCGCGGCGCGCGCGCACGCCCGGTGGTACGCGGTGACCGCGCGCGCTCGCGCGCGCGGGCGGCGTCATCACCGACCGCGTGTAAACGTCGTCAGAGAGATACAGAGATCGAACGAAGCCGTCGCGCGCGCTCGTCAGTTTCACCGTCTCGTCGTGCGGCAGGCATACGTCGACTTTTTTTTCCCCGGGGAATTGAAAGGTGCGTCGTCGCTGTGCGCGGTGCGCCAAAGTCCACACAAGTGGGTGTGGAGGAGGAGAGCAAAAGGTGCGGAATAATGAGAGGCCGCTGTCCGGAGAAGGCAAATCACGTCAGGGTCGCAGCAGCTGAAGGCAACCAGCACGGGGGCTTTCAGGGGGCTCCAAGTTTATTATTCAGATATGCACAAACATGCCATTAGAGCACCACGCTGGAATTCAGAGGGAGGAGGATGAGGTTGGTGATGCTGCCATGCTTGTCAGCGATAAAAACTTAATTAGTCCAGCGCTGCAACGCCACTGCCTCCTGAAGCATGATCACGAGGGACTGGGGTCGTGCACCAGGTGGCAGGTCTCCGTACGCTCAGCTAATGCAAGACCGGCCGTCGATCTAGCTGCTACGCAACTGATCAATGGATTATGGGTCGATCGGTTGAATTCCGAATTAGCTGTCTCTTCTTGTCTTGCCCTGTCTGGTTGTCCTTGCTTGTCCATCCCCTGTGTTTCTGCAGTTTTTTACCCCATCTTGGAGAACATCATATTTAGCCCACATGCATAAAAGCCCAAACACATTCCTGATCCAGATAACCATTCTGAGTGCCTACTGCCTAAAAAGCCCAAGAAACAAAACCGACATCAATTATTCATCATGTTTAATTAGAGTGCAACTTTCTGCTGCTGCACCATCACTCACTACAGATCTCGAACAATATCAAGCTAGCTAGTCCGTTGATCAGGTGGAGTTGGTCGAGGAAGGTGGACAGTACTCGCAGTCACAGCCGAACGAGGACCTGCCGCACGTGCCGTCGCCGTGGTGCATCTTGGTGCAGCTCGATTTGCAGCTCGCTGGATCGCACGGCTTGCCGGGATACAGGATAAACGACGTGCAGTTCGGGCGTAGTAGGCCTTGGGCAGATACGGTCGCCATCGTCCCTGCAGACCACGATACAAGCGCAATATGCATTTATCAGCCGGATTCAGGAGTTGCAGAACGTCTTCGAAATGCTACGTGTGATTGATAAGTACTGTACGATACCTGAAGTTAGCGACATGAGGGCTATTGCGACCAGCAGCAAGTGGACAGTCCTCATCTTTCTTGCTCGGTGTAGGCGACGAAAGTGGGTGGAAGTGATGGGGTTTGTTGCTGAGACAGATGGTTCTCTGGGATGTGAAAGACCACTATTGCAATGCAACTGGTTTTTATAGGGGATTGAGCAGCTTAATTTGGAATCACCTTATCATGTCCAAGTTTAGCACTCATGTCCAAGTTTAGCAATATAGATTGAGATGATGGGATCAAAGTGGCAGATCATTGAAGAGGTTCTAACATATCTGTGCATAAAGGCCCAGAGCATGCTAATTGGGTTCTTTTTTGTGCTAGGTGGCCTGTAAGTAAGGCCTATAAGAGACGTAAAGTAGAATTATCCGGTGGCCCAAACATTGTAATATCATGGGTCAACATATAAAAATGTGACACGATTGGTAACAAACGATTTTTTATAAAAAAATATTTTTCTCGTATCACAAAAATGGACCTCTATCAACACTTACACTTGAACCATCAACGGAGCCTGGGGTGTCAAGGTTTCTATCGCTGTCGACAAAACTCCCTATTCACATAGATGTGCGTCGTCTCATGCTTCGTGCCCGGCCACCTGGTCCGCACCATCCCAACACCTCGCCTCCCACATTCTCCTGTGCATGTCTCGTGCTGTGTGTCACACTCGTCAATTGCCTATATTCTATCGACAATCGTCGATAGGGTATATGCCAATAGAATATGGAATTATCAAGAAATGTCTATTTTTGTGATTTTTGGAGCACTCTACCCAGAATTGAAATTTAAAGAAAAATATTATTTATATAAAGAAAAATCCATAACATACATCTCGTAGACTGCAGCAACATAGACTGAAACCCATATCACATACATGGCATTGAAAACCACGGCAATTATGTGTTTGGTTTAATTTTTCTAACTATCTTCCAAAATAGAAAGATGAAAGTTGAACTAAATGTGTTAAACTCCCGTCAACTGGTTTAGATTATGTCTTCAGCACGCGTGGTTTTATATTGATGCAGTATTTGGACGATTATCGGTTACGCACAACTACTTGATCAACAAAAAATATCTCACATAATTCTAGTGTTGTAATCATTCCAATCAGCAGAGTTCAGGATCGGTCCTGAGATTTTGAAGAACTAGGACGATTTAAAATTTAAAGGCCCTTGTATCATGTATTTTGTTCGTCTGCTAACATGATTGTTTAATGTTTGGACTTTATATTCATGTATAATACAAACTGATGGATATACGATGGACTGTATATATATACAGAGGTACCAGAGGACTCCAGATTTTACCTGTACGTATGCAATGGCAAAAAAATTATAATTAATTTGGTAAAAATGTTTTCCAAATTAGGTAGATACTTATTAAATTATTATCCTAATTTAATTTAAATATAGTAAACAATATGATAAATCTTAAATTGAAATATTAAATTAGAAACACTGTATTAATAGTACTTACCTCAAACGGAAAATAAAAACAATCTATACAAAACATTATACCGTACCGCCGCTGTAGTCTCAAAAAAAAAAGAACAGAAAAACACTTAAAATAATATTATTTTGTATAAAAAACAGAACGGGAAAACACTCAAAAAAGAGTACTACAAAAAATAGAACAAAAAAAATTCCATTTGGGTAGATGCTTATTAAATTTACATCATAATTTAGTATAAATATATTAAATAATATGATGATTAAATTAGAAACATTATTTACCTCAAACGGCATGGAAAATAAAAACAATATATAGAAAACATTATATCATACCGACGCAAAAAATAGAATAGAAAAACATTTAAAATAAAATTATTTAGTAAAAAAACAGAACGAAATAACACTTAAAATAATATTATTTTGTATAAAAAACAGAACGGTAAAAACACACAAAAAAGAGTACTACAAAAAACAGAACAAAAAATCCAATTGGATACATGCTTATTAAATTTACATCATAATTTAGTTTAAATATATTAAATAATATGATGATTAAATTAGAAACATTATTTACCTCAAACGGTATGGAAAATAAAAACAACACATAGAAAACATTATATCATACCAACGCAAAAACACAGAATAGAAAAAACATTTAAAATAATATTATTTAGTAAAAAACAGAACGAAATAACACTAAAAAAGGGTACAAAAAATAGAACAGAAAAAGGCTCAAAAAAAAGAGGAAGAAGAGCGGGGATCGAACATTGACTCTGGTTGCTAGAGCAGCAACTTCATCCATCCGCGTACGCGAGATTTAGTGTTATATTGAAACGAAGTAATCTTAGTTATTCATTTTTGGGCCCCAAAAGCCGGCCCTGACAGAGTCTATGGGCAAATTAACACTTTTTGATTTCACATTTTCCGTCATTTCTACAATTCACCCGTCATACATTTTCAATTAATTTATTTATATAGTTGTTTTAAACTTTCTTTGTGCCCAACATTTGTTCAAATCATTCATATATACACAAGTCATACTAAGACATTTGTTTTTAAAATCAGTGCTATTCAGTCCAAATTTCAGACAATATCAATCAGTGATAAAATTAGTGCAAACAAGGATAAAATGAGTGCATACCGTCGGGCTATCACCGAGTTTGCCGAGCCACCGCTCTTGGATTTACCGTCGCCGCCGTAGGATCTGCCGGATCTGGTACTACGCGCGCGCTCATCGGATGCGCTTATAGCCCGAGCTGCTAGCCTGCATGCTCGCCGCCTGCGCTTGTAGTCCGAGCCACTGGTCTACACAACACAACATTAGATCAAACATGCCATTAGAGCACCGCGCTGGAATTCAGAGGGAGGAGGATGACGTTGGTGATGCTGCCATGCTTGTCAGTGATAAAAACTTAATTAGTCCAGCGCTGCAACGCCGCTGCTTCCTGAAGCATGATCACGAAGGGACTGGGGTCGTGCACCAGGTTTCCATACGCGCAACGATAGATGGCCAATTGGGCGGCGCGACACTAGCATAAGATGGCACGATACTATTAGACATGGTATTATTAGGCACTAAGCCTTAATCGTGCCATGCCGGCACGGCGTGGCGAGCTCACGGCCCAGGCATGACATTAAACCTAGTTTATCGTGCTGTGCCGGCACTACGACACTATTGACCTAACGGGTTAGTGCCGACACAGACACTATAAACACAAAATTTTAGTACTAGAAAAAAACTTCATATCAGAATTCACAATCTTTTACGGTATTCATAATCTGACAATTTCAAACTACAAGTTTCAAAAATTATAACAACATTCAAAAAATTTAAAATTTGCAGAATAATTTACAGCAGAATTTACAAGTTCACAATAGAATCTACAAGTTTCACAACACAATATATAGCTGAATTCACAAACAACAACTCACATAGCATGCAAAACAGAATTAAGACAAACAAGACTTGAAATAAGTTTGAACTAGTGCAATGGTTGTGTTGACACTCGAATTTGAATTAATGGTCAAAATTGTCGAAATATCAATTTTGGTAATTTGGGCCGAAAATATGCCATCTCTGGCACAGGCCGAAGCCCTGAAGTGCCGAAGGCCCGTCCTGCGTTAGGCTTCGACAGCACCTTCGGAGGCCTGCTTCGCAGGCAGGCTTCGGCCCAGTGGGCTCTTCGGCGGCCTGTAGGCTTTGGCCCGACAGACTGGCTTCGACGAGGCCCGCGGAGGCCCACTACGACCGGCAGAGTTCTATTCAGATTAGTATGGTTCGGCTGTTTTTGATCTCTTATCCAAATCTTAACCACATGGCTGAATCCTACTCAGATTAGGTGAGATCTCTTATCCAAATCTTAACCACCTGACCGAATCCTACTCAGATTAGGTGAGACTAGCCCTTATAAATACATGGGTGAGGCCGATTCAAGAGGACCCCCGCTTTCATATCAATACAAAGCTCTCGCTTTGAATCGTTCTTTTATCTTCCAATCTACTTTCCTTGCTCTAGGATTATCCAAGTAATGTCCATCTTCATGGGTTTGCGCTGAAAGCCCTCCGTCCGTCGCGTCGAAATCACGGTAACCCTTGTTGATTCGCTCGTGAATCTCCCGTTTAATCCACGAAACAGATTTTTACCGTTTTATCGGTTTTCTTTTGCTACTCTTGGGAGTTCGGCCTCTAGGCCGGATTGCACTTGATCTTTTACTATTTTGCAGGGGAAACATCTTCAAAATCATCGCCAAGAAGTTTAGGGGTGATTGCTATTCATCTATAAAGTCGCCGAAGCACTCTTCGCCATCATGCCAAAGCCCTCTTCGGCGAGAACCTCTCCGCAGTGAACCACTCTGCTCCGGAGCACCCTTCGCCGTCACGCCGAAGCCCTCTTCGGTGAGAACCCTCGCAGTAAACTGCTCCGCACCAGACTCCGTAGTGCCGAAGCCCTTGGTCTGACCAAGGCTTCGCCGTTGGTCTGACCGGGTACCCTCCGTCGGTTCGACTGCCTAGAGACCGCTTCGTACCAGAACGCCGAAGCCACCTTCAGTGACCCCTTCACAATAGAACATCGAGCCCCCCCTTCGGCGATACTTCGCATCACTGGGCTGACCGTGAGTATACCTCCGGTCCGACCGTCATTTTATTGCAGATCAGAATCAACCCTGTTCTGGCCGGTTTGGTTAGGTTTTATTATTTTTAGTTATTTTCTCACACATCGGCTAATCGAACTTTATTTCTTAATATTTGTTTGATTACCTGGCGACTTAGTTACCCTTACAACCATTAAGGATCCGTTGGAACATGACATTGGCGCCGCGTCACGCTTAGGTTTATCCCTAAGTATCTGTGTGCTTTTGGATCGTCAAATTGACCCAAGTGTGCGGACGTGTTTTCATGTCAACAGGCTGCCTCATTAAAAATCTATCTAGGTAAAACTCACCTCGTGAGAAACCTTATATAGGAAAAAAGAGTACAATCCAACTCAATCAAGTTCACAATACTTCAATAACAATATTATAAGTTTACAACCAGTGGTCCTAGGCTCCCAGCCTAATAGAACATACAACATTACAGAACATTACATCTCAAGTCTCATCAACATCAAGATAGAGATTATCAAATTAAATTTGAAGTTCCTTCACTTCCTTGTCATCCACCATTGTTTGAATTCTATTTTCATAGGCTTCCCAATCCTTCACACATGATCAAATCTCTACCATTTTAGGAGTCAAATGTCGTCGTCGCTCTTCTATGACCCTGCCACAAAGACTAAATGCAGACTCTGATGAAACAGTAGAAACATGCACAGATAGAACATCTCTAGCTAAGATGAAAAGAACTGGATATGACAGTTTATGATCCTGCCACCAGTTTAAACAATTGAAACCATCATCATATTGTTGATTGACCCTATACCAATTCCAGGAACAGGATTGCTTGCAGCATGCAAAAGTGATGTGACTGAGGTTCTTGTGGACATAGTAGAGGGGGTGGAAGAGGAGAAATGCATACCAGAACTAGAATCACTTGGATCATCATCCAAAATAAAATCTGAGGCAATTTTTTCTTACCGAAACTTCCTAGCTGTGATGACCTCTGTAATCTTACAACACCAAACTTGTTATCATATGTGTTATAAAGTGTATGGAGATAAAACTCTTACCTCAATTAAATATGCAGAATAACCAGTACCAGTAAGAGTAGATAACAACCTAAACACACTATAGAAATGTTTCAGTTTAGCTCTAGGATCTAGTATGAATGCAATGGAATAAAGCAATGGTATATCCCTCCAGTACTTTAAAAATTTGTATTTCATAGGGATAACTACATTTCTAAGTATTCTATCATTTTTCATAAGTCTGAAGGTGTTTAGCAAACTTAATAAGATGATGCAATATAAGGGGGGAGGTAGAGCAGTAAACACCAAACATAACAGTTGAATCATGAAATAGTTCAAAAAATGATAGATTTTTTCTGCCATATACCAATGAGATTCCGTTAGAAGTAGAGGCTCACCTTGTTTTCTAGGATAGTTAGTCTTAATGAACCAATGGTGAAAAAATTGTCCGATTCACCGATTAACCGGTCAGTTAATCGGTGATCGGCCATACTTCAGTTAATTTAACCTATTATCGGCATATAAATTGGTGGACCGATTAATCGGTTGGTCAACCTGATTAATCGGGCGTCTACCAATTAATCGGTCGGAGAAAGGGTTTTGTTTTCCTTTTCCCTCCTCTTCTGCCTGCGTCGCCTCTCCAAGTCCCTTCGTCGCTAGATCTGCACTGCCGCCTCATCGGGGCCACGCGCCGCCGCATCGTCCTTGCATCATCGTCGTCTCCTCATCGGGACCACGGTTGTCGTTGCGTCGTTCCTGCACCGCCGCCATGGCCTTATCCACGCCAAACGGTCGCATCGGGCTCACGCCCGATCTGCATCGGTCGGCAGGCGCGCTGGCTTCTTTTGTTGAGAGGAAGAGAGAAGGTGGAGAAAAGGAGCGCTTGCATCTTTGCTTGAGGCAGGGAAATAACTGAAAAGGAAGGATTGAGAGAGAATGAGAGGGAGAGAGGAGTGCTGACTTCTTTTGTTGAAAAGGCAGGATTGACAGAAACAAGCCTACACCCTACACCTCGTGCAACTTTCACTCTCTTCGATGTATTTTGTCTTTCCAATGTACTTTTACAACCGTTGGGAATAGTATAGACTTAATGCTACCTGGCAATTGAGAAAAGGGCCAAAATTTTCCATGCCATTATAATTTTCACGGTTTTGAAATATGCCATCGGCGTGTCACTGATATATGGAACCTACCACAGTCACTGACAGTGGCATTTTTCAAATTACAGAAAAATTTAATAGCATTTTTACAAATTTCCCTTGAGAAAAAGAGGAGATGCAAAGATAGAAAGACAACCATTTTCTCCTATTTATCTTAAAACTATAACTGATTTGCATGTTAAATATAAACGATGGAATATTTAATTATTTAGTGGATCGATTAATTGGTCGACTGATTAATTTAGTCAATCCTCCGATTAACCAAATAATCTCTACTCGGTAGTCAGCCGATCAGTTACCGATCACCGATTTTTCTAACAATGCAATGAACACACTAAAGGTGGTCCTGTAAGGGACCAAATGTTTAAGCATTAAATAGGTAGAGTTCTACCTCACCTCCATGTCCAAACCAAACTTTGTAGAATGTATACTAGTAGCAATACAATAACTTTTATATGCAGCAATGCATTGATTAGATGAGTTTAGAAATGAAATTACAATCCTAAATGCTTCAAGGTAAGACTTAAGCCTCTTCAAGCCAGATTTAACAATCAGATTAGTAATATGACAACCACATCGCTGATGCAACAAAATGTCACCAATATAACGAAACAAATGAGGTGTGAGCTTAAACATAGTAGTAGTATTAGAAGAAGCATTGTCTAAAGTAATAGAAAATACTTTATTGTCTAAGCCATAATCTTGTATCACAGCAAGCACATGATCAACAATATTCTCACTAGTGTGAGATACATCAATAAGCCTAAATCCAATTATCCTTTTCTCTAATTGTCAAGCAGAGTTAACGCAGTGAGCAACAACACAAAGGTAATCTTCCTTAGCATTACCAGACCATATATCAGATGTGAGATAAATAGATGTAACACTAGAGTTAAAAGTATTGATAAGCTTACCACATGAATCATTAAAGTACTTTTTAAGATCTCTAGTGGTGGTTTGCGTAGATACAGGAACAAATCAACGATTATGAGTAATCTTAATGTATTCCTCAAATTCAACATATTCACCAAAACTTAGTGGAAGATCAAGTCTAGCAATCAAGTGACAAAGATGAGTACGAGCTACCTCAATATTGTACTCAGTGTCGAATAGTACCATCAGGATTAAAATGAATTAAAAATTGAGATGACCGAGACTTACCAATTCTAGCCTGACATTTAGACCTATGCCTCAAGAGATGGCTAGTGCCACCAGTAGAAAGAGCACAATAAATATGACAGCAATGGTTGCACTTAGCTTCATACCTAACGTTTTTGCCGCCAATTACCTTAAATATCTCCTCAAAGTCATTCCAAACATTAGAGGTCATGGAACAAGACCTCTTCTTACTGCTTTGGGATGAGTCTTCTTGGCCCGCCGCAACGCCACTGCCCTCGGCATCGCCTCATATGTCGATAGGATCAGCACTGTTGCGGCCGCCTAAGAGCTCCTCCCTCTCCATGCCCAAGTCTACCTCATCATCCCCGGGTTGACCCAACAACCGAAGTTCATCGTTGATGGAGGGCCCATCCACTTCGTTTTCCATCGTCAGCCCTTTGGTTCCTCAACAGATTCCTATAGAATGTAGATACAATTGTTAGTACAACATTAACGGCACAATCAAAGCATGCAAGTAAGTACAACTGTTACCTTAAATCCGGAGCACTAGAGCTCTAGTGAGGTAAACAAAGCAAAGATGTAGCCTTCAGGTATAGAGGAAGATGAGCAAACTTGGACAGAATGGCCAGAGAACAGCAAGTGTGTAAAACTACAAACATCAAATGTATAAAAATAATAGAAGTAACAAAAGTAATTACATACACAGGAACATGAACTCATATAAGTATATAAATATACATGAACAACAAGAATTAACAGAAGTAACCACATATCCAACTATAAATGTAACAGAGGTAACCACGGAACATCAAGTACATAAATATACATGAACAACTAGAGCCTAGAAATAACATAAGTAATTACATACACAGAAATAAGAACTCATACAAGTATATAAATGTACATGAACAATAATAAGTAACAGAAGTAACTACAGATTCAACTATAAATGTAACGACATCAAGTACATAAATGTATATGAACAACTAGAGCCTAGAAGTAACAGAAGTAATTACATACACGAGAACAAGAACTCATACAAGTATATAAATGTACATGAACATCAAGAAGTATCAGAAGTAACTACAGATCCAACTATAAATGTAACAGAGGTAATCAGGGAACATCAAGTACATAAATGTACATGAATAGCTAGAGCCTAGAAGTAACAAAAGTAATTCTATACATAGGAACAAGAACTCATACAAGTATATAAATGTACGCGAACAACAAGAAGTAACAAAAGTAACTACAGATCCAACTATAAATGTAACAGAGGTAATCAGGGAACATCAAGTACATAAATGCACATGAACAACTAGAGCCTAGAAGTAACAGAAGTAATTACATACAGAGGAACAAGAATTCATACAAGTATATAAATGTACATGAACAATAAGAAGTAATAGAAGTAACTACAGATCCAACTATAAATGTAACAAAGTTAATTAGGGAACATCAAGTACATAAATGTACATGAAAAACTAGAGCCTAGAAGTAATAGAAGTAATAGAAGTAATTACATACACAGAAACATGAACTCATACAAGTACATAAATGTACATGAACAACAAGAAGTAACAGAAGTAACTACAGATCCAACTATAAATGTAACTGTTGGACCAGAAACGGCGACCAGAAGGGGGGGGGGTGAATGGGAGCTTTTAAGATTTCAGACTAAAAATAGCCTTTTGTTTTAATTCTGTCTTCTGCGGAATAGGCTTCGAACACACCCTTCGAAGTTCTGGTTCGGAGGTATTTCACAGCTCCGAAACCAGGCTTTGCAAGGAGCAAACGTTCGAAGTCAAGAAGACTTCGCTCCACCTGCAACTCCGAAAATTCAACTCAGCTAAATCAGTGCAGGCTCCGCACACTGGGTGCTTCGAGCAGACTTCACACTTCACCCTTCGCAAGAGCAGACTTCCCTCTGAGGACTTCGACCAAATACTCAGTGCTATCAACTGGTACTAGGCTTCGTACTTCGAAGGTCTAAACTCCACAATGCACACTGAGCTAAGGACTTCGCCAAGAGAAGAAAACATGTTTCGATTTAAGCCAGACACAGTGTTTCGCTAGTAATTAGAGAGGGATAGCCTCAGTTTACACAGAGCGAACACACACTGAGAAAATCACGCTTCACACAGACAGACTTCTCACACACTTCTCTAGAAGAGATCCAGTGCACAAACCCAACCTAGAAGAAAATGGTGCACAGAGAAATCAAAGCATGCAGTGAAAAGTAGGCATACAAGTTCAAACAATAAATGAAAACAGAATCAAAGTATAACACCCGTATTTTGCAAACTGTCGAAACCATATTTTCAAACCGAATTTCAAATTTTAAATTTGTTTAAAGGAAGAAAGGCTTTACAATTTAAAACATTTAGCTAAAAGTAGTGAATTTCGAAATTAAATGATTTTGTAAGGGTCTTTGAGACTTAAAGTATTTTACAAAATTAATTTGGAATTTTTCGAATTCAAATTCATATTTTAAACGTCAAAACTATTTTTTGGAATTAATTTTATTCGAAAAAGGCTTTTAATCCCTTAGTGGGCCGCGCCCTCCCTTTTGGCCCAGTCGGCCCAGCAGCCCACTCCCCCTCTCCTCTCTCTGTCGCGTGGGGCCCACCTGCCAGGCCGCCTCCCCCGCGCCAGCCCCCTTTCTTCTCTCTCTGGTCATTCGGCCCCACTCGCCAGGGCGTCCGCCCGGGGGCCCGCCTGTCAGCCCCAACTCCCTCCGGTTTCGCCGGCCCCCTTCTTCTCTCCCCGCGCCGCCGGCAACCACCCCATCCGAGATCGCCGGCGCCCACTGCCGCACGCCTAGACCCCCGCTACCCCTCTATCCGGACCCTTTTAAGGCCCCGCAACCGAATCCGTGGCTCATTTTCGCAATCGCCCCCTCTCCTCGCCGGATTTCCCCTCGCCCCGAGCTCGTCACCGTCGCCTCCAGCCGCTCGTCCCCCGCCGCCGGTGACCGCCTCTGCCTCCGCCATCGGAACCACCGAGCTCGCCGTGCCCCGTTGGTCCCTGGCCCCACCTTTCTTCGGCCCCCTCTTCGCCGGAAGTGCCTCACCGCCAATCACCCGAACCCGCCGCCGCCCCGAGCTCGCCGCCGGCCGTCTCCCGCCTCCGGACTCCGCCGCCCTAGGTAGCCCCTTGCTCCTCATCTCGTTCTCTTTCCATTTTTGGCGCTAGATGGAACTATAGGGCCGCCGTGCGCCGTCGCCGCCTCGCCGTTGCCTCGCCGGACTTGGGGAAGAAGAAGCCCCTGCGCCCCTGGCCGCGCGTGCGTGCCGCCTCTGTGCCAGACGCCTGGCCGATCGTGGATCTCTGATCCAACGGTCTGGCTCGGCCGGTCCATGGCGCATGCGCACTGGTGCGTGGTGCACCCGGTCCGCCGTGGTCCCAGTGCGCGCTCGGTCTGTGGTCCACCGTGAGCCACCGGCGCGGGCGTGCGGTCCACTGGTTCACCGAGACCTTTGCCGACTGTTTTAGGGTTCCAATTTAGCAGAACTACTTTAATTCTTGTAAAATGCCTAACAAATCCAAAATAGCTCTGATTGAGCCCATTCAAATTTCTACATGTTCATAAAATTGTGCTCTATGTACTGGTATAATTATTTTGTACTGCTTGCATGACTTGTTGTACTGTTTCTTAATTGTTTTGCTATTCCGACGCGTCATAGTTGAAGTCGAAGCTAACGAAGAGCCGCCACTCGCCGCCGAAGATCCGTACCAGTGCTACGAGGATCAAGGCAAGTCACAGAACCCTCCTGTGGAAATAGTTGATCATGTTGAACCCATTTTTGAATAATTGCTATAACCCATTGTTACTATTAGACAGGATGCACTCTTTATACCTTTGTTATATCTTGCCTTGTTGATATTCTGAGATATTGTTGGTGAAGTTGGAGCGTGATGTGGTATTGTGCATGGTGGGTTCCGGGTGCAAGCTCGGACATTGGTTGGTCGCACCCGGGGCACTATAAGGACCGGTCTACGGGATCTGTCGCAAAGCATTGTCATGCTAACCACAAGTCTATGGGTAAGACCTAATCTGTAGTATGGGTCGGTTCAGCTCGATGCACCGAGCGGAGGAGACAAGACCATATATCAGGAGTTGCCTAGTGATGGCTTGTGCTGACGAGGCACTAATCGGGGTCACACGTCTACCAATCGGGGTCTACTCATCCGTTATGGGTGAGATCCCAGTGGAGCGTCGATGAAACCTAGTGAGGTTGTCCTCTTGCTGAGCCGTACATGCGAAGGGTTTTGGCATGCGTTCCTGGGACTTGGGTCCTCGTAACACACTGCGGTGTGCAGGGACAAGTGCCTTGTGGGTAAAGTAGTACACCTCTGATCAGAGTATAATCTTTTCGAAAAGCCGTGCCCACGGTTATGAGCGAGCCCAGTGATGTTCTCCGCAGTTTGTTTTCAGTGTTGGAAGTGTGAATTGCATGTCATGTTTAATATGGTTTGAAAGAGCGAGTGGGCACAGGTGTGCAACTCGAGATAGTGGAAAGTCAGTACTGTTATTTACTTCAGCATGTTTATTGCTGCTTTAACACTGCTCATTAAAGTTTAAACAACGCTTAACATGCTTTTTACGCAATGAGCCTAGTTTATGCATCCTTGTTCAACAACCATCATTATTTGCATGTCCGTGGCTTTATGAGTACTTTGTGCTCACCCCTCGTGGGTTGATTCTTTTAGATGCTGTGTACCAAGAAGAAGAAGTCCAAGAGTAGCGTCCCAGCCGAGGAGTCGGATCCCCGGAGTCAAGACGTTCTGCAGCTGTTTAGATTTGCTTCCGCTTGAACTTGTGTTGTAATAAGTGTAGCCTATGAGCTACGTACTTGTTTTACTTTCGTTTACTTCGTTGTTAGCTTGTGAGCGTCTTGTAATAATGTCTTTCATTTATATTCAATGAATTGCGGTTCGTGAGAACCCGGGTCGTTACAAGATGGTATCAGAGCCGACTCGACTGTAGGAAGCCCCCTAGACCGTCGATAGGAACTATTTAAAAATCTTTTAAACTTATTTACTTGGATAGTTTTGTTTATACTTCTTGTCTACTCTTATTTTATACTGTTCTGACACTTTTCTATACTTCAAAATTTCATTTGTAGCATGTCGATTCCACCGGAGACCCGCCACAGCTACTGTCGCCACCTCGGAGGTTTTGTCCGGATGCTGAGGATCGTTGTCAGGGTTCTCGAGCTAGAGGACGAGCCCGCCTACGAGGGCTACTTTCCCCATGTGGGAGGCACGACAGATGAGCGCTGTGAGGTGGTCGTCACTGTCTTCAGCCCCGACGAGGTGCTGCTCTTCCACACGGTGACCGCTACTGCTTTTGGGTTTGAGACTGCTTGTCAGGAGGCGGCTTTGCAGATGCTAGCGGAGCTGCGGTGTATGTTTGATGCCCGCCTTCGCACATCTATTTACCGTCACCTGCCATCTCGTAGCCCCGGTACAGGTCAGAGCTTCTTCATGGGTCCTTCTGCCAGCGACCCAGTGGGAGGCCAGACCCTATACATGCTTAGCGCGATGGATTCCCTTCACTCCGAGGCACTTCAGCGTGCAGAGGAGGGTGCCCTCGCGATTCAGTCTTTGAGGTCGGAGAACGAGGACCTCTGTCGCCAGCTCCTTGAGGCCCGAGCTAGGCCCGTGTCCCCTCGCCCAGGCCCTCACATCAGGAGGACCGGGAGGAAGGCGACAGGTCGTCCACCGTTGCTGCAGCACCAGTCCCCGCAGCTAGTTCCTCCACCAGCAGAGCCGAGATCCCCCGTTGGTGACGCGAAGGATGTTTTCCGTGATATCGAGATGATCCCTTGAGTCATCGTAGATCGTCGTTTGTTCTTTTGGTCGTCAGTGTCTGTTAGTTTGATATCTATTAGTTCGATGATTGTAGTTGCTTGCATGCATGTTTGTTAGATTGATGCTTGGAGTCAGTTGGTGTGTGTGTAGACCCGACAACCTGTGTCGAGGATGTACGCATCGTAATGTCATTTTGTTAGAATAACTCTTCATTTATTTCAGTAATAAAAGAAACTAGTTGAATAAAAGTTATTATCTACTTTGTTGTGTTTCCTCTACTTTACTCTTGGGTGGGTCCGCTTATCTTCTTACAGATGTCTTCCAACCCAAGTGACAATCCCGAGGCTAGCAATGCCAGAGCTAGTCAGCCAGCTGCTGAATGTCACCCTCAGGCAACCGAGACCCAGGCGAACAGAATATTGAGAAACTTGGGTGGGCCCAGCTGGGGCGCCACAGGGCCTCGCCAGGCCGTACCAATGCCTGCGCCGGTCCATCCTACTTTTGTTGAGGTCATGGTTCATCAGAACAGTATGATGGCTGCTCTTATGGCACAGATGTAGCGGCAGCAGGAGAAGCTTGAGCAACTCAAGCGGCAATTGTCAGCGAGAGAGCGTCAGGCTCCCCCACCAGCACCAGCGCCAGCACCAGCGCCAGTGCCAGCACCGGCACCTGTACCTGCGCCAGCCCCGGTCCCACCTACCGCATCGGTGCCGGCTTCACAGTTGTCAGAGTTTCTGTGGATCAGGCCACCCACCTTCTCCAGTACAACTAATCCCATAGAGGCAGGTGATTGGCTCCGCACTATTACTAAGAAGTTGCAGCTGTTGTCGTGCACCGACCAGGAGCGTGTGGTGTTTCACCACCCACCAGCTGCACGGACCCGCCGCTAAGTGGTGGGATAACTTCCAGGAGGCTCAGCCGGTTGATCATGTTGTTACCTGGGCTGAGTTCACTGCTGCGTTCCGGGCTACCCACATACCGTCCGGATTGATAGCACTGAAGAAGCAAGAATTCAGAGATCTGCAGCAGGGCAGTCGTTCAGTTACGGAATATTTGCACGAATTTAATCGTCTGGCACGATATGCTCCAGAAGATGTCCGTACTGATGCAGAGAAGCAGGAAAAGTTCCTTACAGGTATCAAGGATGAGTTGTAGCCTCTGTTGCTAGCCACTGACCATGCTGACTTCCAGAGGCTGGTTAACAGAGTCATCATTCAAGAATCAGAGCAGAATAGAGTGGAGAATAAGAAGCGCAAGATGGTTGTTTATCGTTTCCCACCGAACAACAATCAAAGGCCCCAGATGGCACCAACTCCCTCAGCGCCAAGCTATCAGCCTCAACCAGTTTATCGGCCCCCAACTATAAGTGGCCCCGGTTTGGTAGCGTCCCGTCCCGCTACCCCGTCGACTCAGAGCACAGCTCAGACACCAGCTCAAAAGGCGGATGTACTGAAAGATAAGTTTGGAAAGCTAGTGGTATGTTACAATTGCCGTCAAGTCGGCCACTATTCTTCAGCTTGCCCTCAGCCGAAGAGACCCCAGGCACCTGCTCAAGCTCCCACCAATCAAGTGGTTCGTGCCAAGGTGAACCATATTACTGCAGAGGAAGCTCAGGAGGCACTAGAAGTGGTATTGAGTATGTTTCCTGTTAACTCGGTATCTTCAGTTGTTTTATTTGATTCTAGGGCAACACACTCGTTCATATCTGCATCGTTTGTAAAGAAGCATGATTTGAAAACTTTGCTACTATCTAAGCCTATGCTTATATCCACTCCTGGCAAACAGACCCCGACTGACCTATTTAGCCCAAGGGTGCTAATAGAGATTCAAGGGGTAGAATTCCGGGTAGACCCTGTTCTAATAGAATGCAAGGGCTTAGATGTCATCCTAGGGATGAACTGGTTGGTTAAACACAAGGGAATGATTGATTGTGCCAGTAGAGAAGTTACCTTGACTAATGAAGATGGACACGTCGTCATCTTCAAGATGGTAGGGAAAAGAATTGAGACTCTAATGGTGAACCAGATAGCCTTGGAGGAGGTACGTGTTGTCAAAGAATTCGTGGATGTTTTTCCTGAAGATCTGCCAGGGATGCCGCCGAAAAGGGACATCGAGTTCAGAATTGACCTTGTGCCAGGAACCACTCCCATCTCAAAGCGCCCGTACAGAATGGCCGCTAATGAGCTAGCAGAGGTGAAGAAGAATATTGAAGATCTTGAGCAAAAAGGTACATCAGGCCGAGTACTTCCCCATGGGGAGCACCAGTAATCTTTGCAATGAAGAAGGACAAGACAAAGAGAATGTGTGTTGACTACAGGGCTTTGAATGAAGTAACTATCAAGAACAAGTATCCATTGCCTTGCATTAATGATCTATTCGATCAGTTGAGAGGAGCTTCAGTATTCTCTAAGATTGATCTCCGATTAGGTTACCATCAGTTGAGAATCAGAGAGGAAGATATCCCGAAGACTGCTTTCACATCGAGATATGGTCTGTATGAGTATACAGTGATGTCGTTTAGACTTACTAATGCTCCAGCATTCTTTATGAACATGATGAATAATGTCTTCATGGACTGTTTGGACAAGTTCATTGTGGTGTTCATCGATGATATCCTCATTTACTCCAAGACCCCAGAAGAACATGAAGAGCATCTTCGTCTATCTCTGACAAAGCTAAGAGAGCACCAGCTATACACCAAGTACAGCAAATGTGAGTTTTGGACATTTGAAGTAAAGTTTTTGGGACACATCATATCAGATAAAGGGATAGCAGTGGATCCTACTACCGTTGAAGTAGTGACAGATTGGTTGCAGCCTACCTCAGTTCCAGAGATTCGTAGTTTTCTTGGATTGGTGGGCTATTATCGTCGATTCATCGAGAACTTCTCCAAGATTGCCAAGCCCATGACCAGATTGCTCCAGAAGGACACCAAGTTCAAGTGGACATCAGAATGTGAAGATAATTTCTGTACCTTGAAGAAAAAGTTAGTCTCAGCACTAGTGTTGACTCTGCCAGATATTCGAAGGGATTTTCATGTGTATTGTGATGCGTCTCGTCAAGGACTGGGGTGCGTATTAATGCAAGATGGAAAGGTGGTATCTTATGCCTCACGTCAGCTTCGCCCTCATGAGCTGAACTATCCTACTCACGATCTAGAGCTAGCAGCCGTAGTGCATGCTTTAAAGATTTGGAGGCATTACCTCATCGGCAACAGATGTGAAGTGTTCTCTGATCATAAGAGTCTGAAGTATATATTCACACAGCCAGATCTGAACCTCAGGCAAAGAAGATGGCTAGAGTTGATTAAAGATTATGACATGGGAATTCACTATCATCTAGGCAAAGCTAATGTAGTGGCGGATGCATTGAGTCGAAAAGGGTATTGCAATGCAATAGTTATCCAAGACATAGCCCTATGTTGTGTCATGAGATGGAAAGATTGAATCTGGGAGTCACAACCCGAGCATACCTTGCTACGCTCGAGGCAAAACCAGCTCTCGAAGATCAGATTCGTGAAGCTCAGAAGGAAGATCCAGATATGGCAGGTATAAAGAAGAACATGAGGAAAGGGAAAGCCCCCGGTTTCTCGGAAGATGAAATGGGCATAGTTTGGTTTGGGAATCGTCTATGTGTGCCAAACAAGCTAGAGTTGAAGACCATTATCCTGAAGGAAGCCCATGATACCTTGTACTCTATCCATCCCGGAAGTACGAAGATGTATCAGGACTTAAAAGAGAAGTATTGGTGGGTCAATATGAAAAGAGAGATCGATGAATATGTGGCAATGTGCGACACTTGTCAGTGGGTCAAAGCAGAACACCAAAGGCCAATAGGACTATTACAGCCTCTTAAGGTTCCCGAGTGGAAGTGGGAAGAAGCCGGTATGGACTTTATTACCGGTCTGCCAAGAACTCAAGCAGGTAATGACTCGATATGGGTGATTATTGATCGTTTGACTAAAGTGGCTCACTTTATAGCAGTCAAGACAACTTACAGTGGTCTGAAGTTAGCAGAATTGTATATGGCTCGGATAGTGTGTTTGCACGGTGTTCCGAAGAAGATCGTTTTAGACAGAGGAAGTCAGTTTACTTCAAAGTTCTGGAAGAATCTGCAAGAAGAGCTTGGTACCAGGTTAAATTTTAGTACAGCATATCATCCTCAGACAGATGGTCAGACAGAAAGGGTTAATTAGATTCTCGAAGATATGTTGAGAGCTTGTGCCTTAGACTTTGGAGGTTCTTGGGATAAAAATTTGTCGTATGCTGAGTTTTCCTACAACAACAGTTATCAGGCTAGTCTGCAGATGTCACCATTTGAAGATCTGTATGGTCACAAGTGCAGAACCCCTCTGCTTTGGGATCAGACCAGAGAAAGTCAGGTTTTTGGGACAGATATCCTCCGTGAAGCTGAAGCCAAAGTCAAGGTTATTCAGGACAGGTTGAAGATAGCTCAGTCTCGTCAAAAGAGTTATGCTAATATTCGTCGCCGAGATTTGTCATTTAAAGAAGGAGACCATGTTTATCTCTGAGTCACCCCGCTTTGTGGTACTCAAAGGTTTAAATGAGAGGCAAGCTCGCACCTCGCTTCGTTGGCCCGTTCTTGGTTACCCATCGCCGAGGAGAGGTTGCCTATGAGCTTGAGCTACCAGCGTCATTGTCAGGTGTGCACAATGTGTTTCATGTTTCGCAGTTGAAGAAGTGTCTCCGAGTGCCTACTGAGCAAGCCGATCATCAGCAGTTAGAGATACAAGAGGATCTAACTTATGTGGAGAAGCCTATCCGTATTTTGGATACCAATGAGCGAGTTACAAGGAGCAGGGTTATCAAGTTCTGTAAGGTTCAGTGGAGTAACCATTCGCCAGAAGAAGCGACGTGGGAAAAGGAAGATGAGTTGAAGGCTTCACATCCCGAGTTGTTCGAAGGTCGTTTCAAATCTCGAGGACGAGATTCTTTGTAAGGGGGGTAGGTTTGTAACACCCGTATTTTGCAAACTGTCGAAACCATATTTTCAAACCGAATTTCAAATTTTAAATTTGTTTAAAGGAAGAAAGGCTTTACAATTTAAAAAATTTAGCTAAAAGTAGTGAATTTCGAAATTAAATGATTTTGTAAGGGTCTTTGAGACTTAAATATTTTACAAAATTAATTTGGAATTTTTCGAATTCAAATTCATATTTTAAACGTCAAAACTATTTTTCAGAATTAATTTTATTCGAAAAAGGCTTTTAATCCCTTAGTGGGTCGCGCCCTCCCTTTTGGCCCAGCCGGCCCAGCAGCCCCCTCCCCCTCCCCTCTCTCTCTCTCTGTCGCGTGGGGCCCACCTGCCAGGCCGCCTCCCTCGCGCCAGCCCCCTCTCTTCTCTCTCTGGCCGTTTGGCCCCACTCGCCAGGGCGTCCGCCCGGGGGCCCGCATGTCAGCCCCAACTCCCTCCGGTTTCACCGGCCCCCTTCTTCTCTCCCTACGCCGCCGGCAACCACCCCCTCCGAGATCGCCGGTGCCCACTCCCGCACGCCTAGACCCCCGCTACCCCTCTATCCGGACCCTTTTAAGGCCCCGCAACCGAATCTGTGGCTCATTTTCGCAATCGCCCCCTCTCCTCGCCGGATTTCCCCTCGCCCCGAGCTCGTCGCCGTCGCCTCCAGCCGCTCGTCCCCGCCGCCGGCGACCGCCTCTGCCTCCGCCATCGGAACCAACGAGCTCGCCGTGCCCCGTTGGTCCCTGGCCCCGCCTTTCTTCGGCCCCCTCTTCGCCGGAAGTGCCTCACCGCCAATCACCCGAACCCACCGCCGCCCCGAGCTCGCCGCCGGCC
Source organism: Zizania palustris (assembly GCA_019279435.1). Lineage (NCBI taxonomy): Eukaryota > Viridiplantae > Streptophyta > Magnoliopsida > Poales > Poaceae > Zizania > Zizania palustris. The sequence goes on along the minus strand of JAAALK010000287.1, from coordinate 36,206,254 downwards.
GTCTCCCGCCTCCGGACTCCGCCGCCCTAGGTAGCCCCTTGCTCCTCATCTCGTTCTCTTTCCATTTTTGGCGCTAGATGGAACTATAGGGCCGCCGTGCGCCGTCGCCGCCTCGCCGTTGCCTCATCGGACTTGGGGAAGAAGAAGCCCCTGCGCCCCTGGCCGCGCGTGCGTGCCGCCTCTGTGCCAGACGCCTGGCCGACTGTGGATCTCCGATCCAATGGTCCGGCTCGGCCGGTCCATGGCGCATGCGCACCAGTGCGTGGTGCACCCGGTCCGCCGTGGTCCCAGTGCGCGCTCGGTCTGTGGTCCACCGTGAGCCACCGGCGCGGGCGTGCGGTCCACTAGTTCACCGTAGACCTTTGCCGACTGTTTTAGGGTTCCAATTTAGCAGAACTACTTTAATTCTTGTAAAATGCCTAACAAATCCAAAATAGCTCTGATTGAGCCCATTCAAATTTCTACATGTTCATAAAATTGTGCTCTACATACTGGTATAATTATTTTGTACTTCTTGCATGACTTGTTGTACTGTTTCTTAATTGTTTTGCTATTCCGACGCGTCATAGTTGAAGTCGAAGCTAACGAAGAGCCGCCACTCGCCGCCGAAGATCCGTACCGGTGCTACGAGGATCAAGGCAAGTCACAGAACCCTCCTGTGGAAATAGATGATCATGTTGAACCTATTTTTGAATAATTGCTATAACCCATACGCTAATAAATGCATGTTAGAACATACTTGTTTATATAGCTATTGTTTAGCATTACTCCTTGGTATGCAAACCCAAGCCATGCTTTGTATCACATTTTCCTTATCGTCGTTATAATTTAATAGTTAGTGTTCTATGGTAGAGGCACAACTGCTTAGGCTTGCTTAATTACAATTATTACTATTAGACAGGATGCACTCTTTATACCTTTGTTATATCTTGCCTTGTTGATATTCTGAGATATTGTTGGTGAAGTTGGAGCGTGATGTGGTATTGTGCATGGTGGGTTCCGGGTGCAAGCTCGGACATTGGTTGGTCGCACCCGGGGCACTATAAGGACCGATCTACGGGATCTGTCGCAAAGCATTGTCATGCTAACCACAAGTCTATGGGTAAGACCTAATCTGTAGTATGGGTCGGTTCAGCTCGATGCACCGAGCGGAGGAGACAAGACCATATATCAGGAGTTGCCTAGTGATGGCTTGTGCTGACGAGGCACTAATCGGGGTCGCACGTCTACCAATCGGGGTCTACTCATCCGTTATGGGTGAGATCCCAGTGGAGCGTCGATGAAACCTAGTGAGGTTGTCCTCTTGCTGAGCCGTACATGCGAAGGGTTTTGGCATGCGTTCCTGGGACTTGGGTCCTCGTAACACACTGCGGTGTGCAGGGACAAGTGCCTTGTGGGTAAAGTAGTACACCTCTGATCAGAGTATAATCTTTTCGAAAAGTTGTGCCCACGGTTATGGGCGAGCCCAGTGATGTTCTCCGCAGTTAGTTTTCAGTGTTGGAAGTGTGAATTACATGTCATGTTTAATATGGTTTGAAAGAGCGAGTGGGCACAGGTGTGCAACTCGAGATAGTGGAAAGTCAGTACTGTTATTTACTTCAGCATGTTTATTACTGCTTTAACACTGCTCATTAAAGTTTAAACAACGCTTAACATGCTTTTTACGCAATGAGCCTAGTTTATGCATCCTTGTTCAACAGCCATCATTATTTGCATGTCCGTGGCTTGTTGAGTACTTTGTACTCACCCCTCGTGGGTTGATTCTTTTAGATGCTGTCTACCAAGAAGAAGAAGTCCAGGAGTAGCGTCCCAGCCGAGGAGTCGGATCCCCGGAGTCAAGACGTTCTGCAACTGTTTAGATTTGCTTCCGCTTGAACTTGTGTTGTAATAAGTGTAGCCTATGAGCTACGTACTTGTTTTACTTTCGTTTACTTCGTTGTCAGCTTGTGAGCGTCTTGTAATAATGACTTTCATTTATATTCAATGAATTGCGGTTCGTGAGAACTCGGGTCGTTACACAAAGTTTCATTGCTTGAACAGGGAACACAAAATGAACTCACAGGATGAACACAGAGAGAATGGCGGCTAGCACAAGAGTTCTATAATAACTGGTCAAAGTGTTACTGTTGCCTAGCTAGCCTCCACTATTTATAGGCACTATTCAGCCCTGTGAATAGACTACTTTACCCCTAGGGTTTACACTGGTTTTGTCTCATCAGAACAGGGGGTACAGTTGGTAGTCTACTTTATTTGGAGGCTTCTTTTGTCAGCTTCGTAGAGGAGACAACATCAGCTTTTGCAGAGCAGACATGGTTATCCTTTGCAGTCTTGGAGTCTTCTGAAGCCCCCCCTTCGCACGCGAGGGGTGCGGTAGCTTCGGTGAGAAGCCTTGAGCCTGACGGCCTTCGCTTCACCGAAGTCAACCTTCGATATAGTGACGGTTTTGAGCCAAAGCCATCAAAGCCCTTGAGCCTTCACACCAACACCTCCGGAGTGGACCACCATGACTTCGCAGCTTCTCCCAACTCGAACTCCGTCAGTCCGTGTACCGAAGCCATGCATGGCCGAAGTACCTCAAGTCAGCCACCCTCCGAAGCCCCACCTTCGGAGTACCACCCTTCGAAGTCCCTTCCTCGTCCAAGGCCTCCGCATGAAGCATTCCATGAGCACTTCATCGCAGTGTCTCTCTCCGAGCACACTCCTCGACGAACCTCACTCGGACCATGCCTTCGATACACCTCAACTTCTGAGACCTTCGTCGGGTATACCTTTGTGTGCCTCCCTCCGTAGCACACTTCGAATGCCTTGCCTCATTGCTGAGGATTTTGTCCACCATAGTCTGAAGTCACTCCATTCGGAGTACCCTTCGAAGTGCCTCGCCTCCGAGGACTTTGTCTCGGGGTACCTTCAGCCGGAGCCACACTCCGCACTCTCTGCCGCCGCCTGGCGCACCTTGACCCGAGGACCGACCTCGGCCCCTCGTAGCCTTCGTGACCGAGCTCCCCGCTCACATGTCATCAAGCCTCCCACTTGACCCAGGTTCACTTGCTGCGAACCGTCCGTCGCCTCCGAGGTCACCTGCGCACCACAGACAAACATACAAGTGTATCCAGTACCCCGGAGACCTCTCCGGGTAAACAACCTCCGGTACACACTCCGGTGTACCGCCCAAAGTACCAAAACTTTCGATACGACCAAGTCATCATGTACTGTCGGACCCCTCCGATAGGCACACTCCGCTGCAATAGCTGCAGCAAACAGAACCACTGAACCCTTCGGTGAAACAACCTCCGAACCCCTTCGGAGGGACCCCTTCGAATCAGAGGATAAAATATGTCAATCACTCATCACAGACTCCGAAACCAACCCTTGGTTTCTCAGTAACAGAGATAACACATGTAACAGATTCAAATAACTTTTAGCTTGTACAATGCACTACCAGCTACAAAACAATACAAGTATCTAACTATAGATCCAACTATCTAACTATAGTTCTACCAAAACAATCGAACTACTACAACTCAACTCATATAGTCAGATCCAACAAGTAAGCAACTACAGAATCACAAGTCAGATACTCAGATCTAACAAATCAACTCACATACAAGTATAATACTACAAAATAGAGAGAGGGAGGGGAACAGGGGAGAAGGTAAGGGTAGTCGTGTTAGTACTTGGCGCAATAACCATCGGAGAGAAAGACGACCACCACAACAGTACCATGGGTCCATGACAAATCCACCTCTAGGCGTCAAGCCACAACCCGCAGACACCAGATCAGACAACGATGCAAAAGATAGAGAGGGGGAGAATATAAAGGGAGCGGGTCAGAGCTCCCGGAGAGGATGACGACAATCGCATAGAGGAACCGGTAGATCCAGACTCCAGAGGTGGTGAGTGGCGAAAGTCGGCAATCAGAGTCGGTAGTTTTAGGGTTTTTGGAGAGCAGGCAGAGGTGTCGAGGCACAAGGGGAACCGAGGGGGCGAGGAGACGAAGCGGTGAGCGAATCGACTGGGCGCAGTTACTTTTATACCACATTGATAGTAAATCCGATGGCTAGAGACAGGTGGCGGTATATCGAACGGCTGGAGTAAAGAGGAGTCGGGCCGAAATCGGCTCGACCAAAATTATCGAGCCAGACCGGGTCCGAGGTGCCGGCCTAAGCCCTATCGACCACCTCGTGCCGGACCAGCACTAGCACTAAGACCATAATATTAGGCCATGCTAGTGCCGTGCTTTTTCGTGCCAGGCTTAGTGCTAGCCACCAGGCTCGGCCCATCTGGCCACCTCTGGGCGCAGTTAATGCAAGACCGGCCGTCGATCTAGCTGCTACGCAACTGATCAATGGATTATGGATCGTTTGGTTGAATGCCGAATTAGATGTCTCTTCTTGTCTTGCCCTATCAAGTTGTCCTTGTTCATCCCTTGTGTTTCTACAATTTTTAACCTGTGCATGAAAGCCCATCTTGGAGAACATCATATTTAGCCCACACATAGAAGCCCAAACACATTCCTGATCGAGATAACCATTCTGAGTGCCTACTGCCTAAAAAGCCCAAGAAACAAAACCGACATCAATTATTCATCATGTTTAGAGTACAACTTTCTGCTACACCATCACTCACTACAGATCTCGAACAATATCAAGCTAGCTAGTCTGTTGATCAGGTGGAGTTGGTCGAGGAAGGTGGACAGTACTCGCAGTCACAGCCGAAGGAGGACTTGCGGCACGTGCCGACGCCGTGGTGGATATTGGTGCAGCTCGATTTGCAGATCGCTGGATCGCATGGCTTGCTGGGATACAGGATAAACGACGTGCAGTTCAGGCGTAGTAGACCTTGGGCAGATACTACGGTCGCCATCGTCCCTACAGACCACAATACAAGCGCCATTCATTTATCAGCCGGATTCAGGAGTTGTAGAACGTCTTCGAAATGCTACATGTGATTGATAAATGATAAGTACGATACCTGAAGTTAGCGACATGAGGGCTATGGCGACCAGCAGCAAGTGGACAGTCCTCATCTTTCTTGCTCGGTGTAGGCGACGAAAGTGGGTGGAAATGATGGGGTTTGTTGCTGAGACAGATGGTTCCCTGGGATGTGAAAGACCACTGTTGCAATGCAATTGGTTTTTATAGGGGACTGACCAGCTTAATTTGGAATCGCCTTATCATGTCCAAGTTTAGCAGTCATGTCCAAATTTAGCAATATAGATTGAGATAATGAGATCAAAATGGCAGATCATTGAAGAGGTTCTAACATATCTGTGCATAAAGGCCCAGAGCATGCTAATTGGGTTATTTTTTGTGTTATGTGGCCCAGATAATATATACGTTTATTGGGCTGGATCATGACGTCGTAATTAAGGCCTACAAGAGACGTAAAGTAAAATTTTCCAGTGGCCCAAACATGGTAATATCTTAGGTCTCCATGACCGGTTAACATATAAAAACGTGACACGATCCGCATCAAACGATTTTTTATAAAAAAAAAATATTTTTCTCGCAATTTCAATTCAAGAAAGCGCGCTCTAGAAATCACAAAAATGGACCTCTGTCAATAGAGCCTCCGTCGACACCCGAAGTGTCGAGGTTTCTATCGCTGTCGACAAAACTCTCTATTGACGGAGACGTGCGTCGTCTCATGCTTCACGCCCGTCGGCCACCCGGTAGGCACCATCCCAACACCTCGCCTCCCACGCTCGCCCGTGCATGCCTCGTGTTGTGCGCCGCACTATCCAATGGCCTATACTCTATCGATAGTTCTCGATAGAGGTATCTGTCAATAGAATATCGAATTATCGACAAATGTCTATTTTTGTGATTTTTGGAGCGCTCTACCTAGAATTGAAATTTGAAGAAAAATATTATTTATATAAAAAATTCCATAACATACAACTCGTAGACCGCAGCAACATAGACTGAAACCTGTGTCACGCACATGGCATTGAAAACCACGCCAATTATGCGTTTGGTTTAATTTTTATAACTAGTTTCTTAAGTAGAAAGTTGAAAGTTGAACTAAATGTGGTATATGTCTGAAACTCTCATCATCTGGTTTAGATTATGTCTTCAACATGTGTGTTAGTGTGTTACGCTGCGCCTTGGAGTGGTTTTATATTGATGCAATATTTATCAGATATATACAACTACGCCGTGAGTATTTGGACGGTTATGTATAGCTACTTGATCATCAAAAATGCCACACACAACTCTAGTGTTGTAATCATTCCAATTAGCTGAGTCCATGGGCAAATTAACACTTCCCGATTCCACAATTTCTGCCATTCCTACCATTCACTCGTCATACATTTTTAATTAAGTTATTTATATAGTTGTTTCAAACTTTTTTGTGCCCAACATTTGTTCAAATCAATCATACACAAGTATACATACTGAGACATTTGTTTTTAAAATCAGAGCTATTTCAGTCCAAATTTTAGACAATATCAATTAGTGATAAAATTAGTGCAAACAAGGATAAAATCAGTGCATACCACCGGGCTACCACCGAGTTTGCAGAGGCATCAGGTGGATCAAGTGTGTAGGAGCCAGCTTGCCCTCAGCATTGGTTTCCACATAGCTGAGCTCTTGAGCAGCACTGATGCCTTCTCGACTCCTCCGACAATGACGCCCTGGTACTCCGCCTCCGACTTACTCCCATGGACCCCTCGTGAGTTGCGACGACCGCACCCATCTCAGTCCTCGGCCAACTACGACCGACGTGAGGCAGGCAAGGCGATTGTCCGGTGGGGTCGTGTGGGCGCGCCTCGCCGGCGAGGGGAGCAGAGAGCGAGGCTATTAAGGAGGACTGGAGGAGGAGAAGGGGGTGATGAATCCATCGCCCGGGCCTCGGCTGAGCTGCGTGCGCTCAAGCTGCTCAGGGTGGATGTCGTTGAGCTGTCGATCTTGTGTCCATCGTGCTGCCCAGATCTGGCGATCTTTTCGAGTGGCCTGGGTGCCTCGCCGTCGCGCAAATGGTCTGTGACACAACGCTCTTCCTCCCAGTCTCGCTCGACACCCATGGCTCCGCGCTCCTCTAACTAGATCGTCGTCGTCGACCTCGACATCCTTTTCGCTACGAGCTGTGCGGGGCAAGCGGAAATCATCTGAAGTAGACGCGCTCTACTGAGACGAATCATGTGGGCCGATGGAAGCGTTAGCGCTACAGAGTCTTGGTACGTTCGATGCATCCATGTGCCACACGTCGACGATACGAGGAGGCTACAGGAGTGACACCCAACAGCTCCCCTGCAAGGAATTTTTTCCGCAGATAAATGATTGAACGACAGTCCGTGCGCAGCTCCAACGCAACCTCGCTTCTGCTGGCGATTCGTTTCTGCTCACAGCGCCGCTTCCGACTGGCTCACATCTTGGGAGCCACCCCTCTGCACCGCTCACAGATCGAAGCAGCTAGCACCCCAACACTTCTGCCACATCCTATTCGACGAGTCGCCGGCCTTCCTCACCGCCTATCAGCGTATCTCCTAGGGATTGATTCGGATCGGATACGGATGGAAATGAATCCGGATAACACTATTACCATATTTTAATTCGAATATGAATACGGATTCGGATGTTCTCGAATACGAATACAAAACGGATGTTTCGAATATGAATATGTATTTGGATGTTTACTCGGTTTAACTCCAAATGTTCGTTGTTTCACAAAATTTTTAAAAATCCAAAGGGTCCAATATACCAAATTAGAATAATAATTAATAAGAAACAATAATACACAATAAACCATGCATAAAATAAATTTTTAAACAACACTAGCTAAAATTAATCATACGCAACAACCAATAAGAACTACATAAAGTCTTAAACCGAAATTTATCATACATTTCAACCAACAAGAACACACAAATTGAGTCCAGGTGCGCAAATGCAGAAAAAACATGCGGCAATTTGGAAAGAATTGGCTGAATTTTATTGTTTTTAAAAATTAAACATTTTCAAAAAATTATTAACATCCTATAGGATAAAATTTTCGAAACATTTTAAAATTTTTATCATGATATATACGTATAATATTATAACACTGTGACAAGTCTCGTATTTTTCAGACTTTATTTGATTTTTTTATAATTAAAAAACCCTTAAGCTCCACATTACTGATGAAGTGTCGTAACATAAATTTTTTAACATTTCTTTAAATTTAGTGGATAACAACTAAAAATGGACACAAAATAGTGAATGCGATTTTTCTATAAATTTTAGTGCATTATTTTAGGTACTTGCAGTTCAAATTTCACATATTCCAATTTAAATACTAGAAACACAATTAATGAGTTAAAATAGCAAATATATATAGAAAAATACAAAACAATTATATGGTATGAGATATATTGTATTTTCATTATATAAAAAAATTCAAGTTAAAACAAACATTTAGCCATCAATTTACTTTAAACCATAGTCTATTCTTTCTCAACTATAATTCGGATATTCTGACATCCATATCCATCCCTAACTATCTCCTCATGTGACCTGTGGTCCCAATCCTCATGCTCTCAATCCAATCCAGGCTGCACGACGGACTACAAGACCATCAGCTCGACGACATCCACCCGAGCAGCTGGAGCACGCGCAGCCTGACTGACACGACCTTGCCGCGGTTCTCGACATGACTGTCAGTTTGATTATGGCCAATCGACCTAGATGATACTTCAAATACGACATAAGGTTAGTTTCGTAATTTTTTAAAAAAGTGAATTAGAATTGAAATTTGTTTTAAAATGTGTTATTTAAAAAACATGTTTCCGTATTCGCAACTAATGCATGATGGGTCGTCGATCTAGCTATTATGCAACTGATCAATGGATCCGAATTAACTATTGCTTCTTGTCTTGCCCGGTCAGGTTGTGTCATACTTAGCCAACATCTAGAAGCCCAAACGTACTCCTGATCCATATAACTTTTTATGTGTGCTATTGCCTAAAAAGCCCAAGAACAAAAGCTGACATCAATTATTCATCGTAATGTTTAGAGTACAACTCGCTGCTACACCATCACTCACTACAGATCTCGAACAATACCAAGCTAGCTAGTTCGTTGATCCGGTGGAGTTGGTCGAGGAAGGGGGGCAGTACTCGCAGTCACAACCGAATGAAGGACTGACGCACGTGCCAGTGCCACGATACATCTTGGTGCAGCTCGCTTTGCAGCTCTCTGGATCGCATGGCTTGCCGCGAAATAGGACGTACGACGTGCAATTCGGGCGTAGTAGGCCGCCTTTTTGGGCAAATACAGTCGTCATCGTCCCTACAAGCCACGATACAAGTGAATGCATTTATCACCAGGATTCAGCGGTCGTGGAATGTCTTCGAAATGCTACATTTGATAGATTGATGGTATGATACCTGAAGATAGCGACATGACGACTATGGCGACCAACAGCAAGTGAACAGTCCTCATATTTCTTGCTTGGTGTAGGGGAGGAGAGTGGGTGCACTGATGGGGTGTGTTTTATGGTTCCCTAGATGTGAAAGATCACTGTTGCAATGCAATTGGTTTTTATAGGGGACTGAGTCACATAGTAGCTTAATTTAGAATCATCTTATAATATGTGTCGTAATCCAAGATTAACAGTATAGATATAGATAATGAGTTCAAAATGGTAGAACACTAAAGAGGTTTAAATTTTATAGGAGACCGAGCAACTTAATTTAGAATCACCTTATAATACATGTCATAGTCCAAATTTAGCAGTACAGATATAGATAATGAGTTCAAAGTGGTAGAGCATTAAAGAGGTTTAGAGTTTATAGGGGACTGAATAGCTTAATTTAGAATCACTTATAATATGTGTCATAGTCCAAGTTTAGCAGTATAAATATAGATAATGAGTTCAAAGTGGTAGAACGTTAAAAAGGTTTGCATAAAGACTTATTTTAATTGTGTTCTTTTTTGTGCCATGTGGCCCATATAATATATGCGTCTATTGGGCTAGATCAAGATCCTGCAAGTGAGGCCTACAAGAGACGTGAAGTTAAATTGTCTGGTGGCCCCATTGTAATATCTTAGGTCTTTGTGGTACGATAACATACAAAAGTGCAACAGGATCTGCAACATGGAATTTTTTTATAAATATTTTCCCCAAAATTTCAATTTTGCATAGTGCGCTCTAGAAATCGCAAAAATGGGCCTCCGTCAACACTTACAGAGATGACAGAGCCTCTATCAATACCCTAAATATTAACATATATTTTGACAGTTTAACTATTGATAGTAGACACACGTTGTCTCGCGCTTCGCGCCCACCAGCCACATGGTCCGCACTTGCCCAACGCCTCACCTCCCATGCCTAGTCCCTGCCGGCACCTCGTGCCATGCGTGTGTAACCACCATGTGCCATACGATGCGCATGTCAATCGCCTAATTTGCGCTCGCCCATTGCCTCACCTCTTGTGCCTACTCGCTCGCGTGTTCCCGACCACCACCTCATGACGTGTGCGTGCTCGTCGTCTCATGCCACACTCGCCCGCCTAACACCTCTGCTCTATCGACAATTGAATTATCGACGAAGCTCTCTATCGATACTTAGATTATTGATAGAGCTTCAATGTCGATAGAGGTCTATTTTTGTGATTTCTAGAGCGCTATCCAAACTTAAAATTTTAGGGGAAAATATTGTTTATATAAAATTCCGCAACATACAACCCATAGGCCACAACAATAGGAATTGAAACATGTGTCACGCACATGGGATCGTGTGTTTGGTTTAGTTTTTCTAACTAGATTCTTGGGTAGAAAACATATGTTCTCGTTTGGGCATACATCATGTAGAATCCATCTAAATTAGCCCATCATCTGGTTTAGGTTAGGTATTTATGGGTACCTGAGTCCATGGCCCATGTAAACTAATTTTAGTGATATAAGAGAATGAAAATAAAGAAATAGAGAGAAAAAAAGAGGAAATATATGACAAATATATATTGTTTATCCCACAATGATAGAAACGAGAAAAAACTAAAATATAGAGAAGTTTTGTTAGATTCTTTGAGAGACGATACCCAATGGCAGATTGGTAGTAACAGGTCTGTCTCTATTTTCTAGATGGATGTGAAGCCACGCCGCACCTAGATAGAATTGAGAAGTGACACCGTTGAAAAACTAACACCACTGTTGTAATTGCCATCGAGAAAAGGAAAAAAAGTAGTATTTTATATAATTTCATCCCTTCAACTGAAGGTATGAAAGTGTAGAGAAATTTTAATTTGTTCTTCAATATGATCTTAAAATCAAGCAAGGTTGTTCTCTTTCAGGTCAGTCAACTTGATTTTGGTTAAATGGCGCAGGAAGTTTTCTTTCCGTTTCGAGAAAAAACAAAAACGGAAAGAGTTAGACGGAAATAGAAACATAATTTTTCAAAACAGAAATGGAAATATCTTAAACATGAAAATGTTAGTCGATATTTACTTAGAAAAGTAAAGTAAACACGAAACTAACCACATGATAATATCTTATGTCGTGTGATTTAAGATCCGTTATCTTCAAGACCAACATCATATGGTGTGCAACATAAAACTGACATTAGTTTCTAGGAGGTTGACTGTAAAACTGTTATAGAAAGACACGATTAGTTTGAATGGTACATTAAATTTGAAAGGGTAAACATTTAGAGACTTACAAACATTGTGGTTTTATGAACCAATTGTTGCGTCCCATTGCTTTTGATTTATTGACACGATAGCGGATTCGAAGGCTCTGTAACTAGGTAGAACAAGATTGAGTTAAGCAAGAATAGGTTAAAAGTTGAACTTGTAATAAAGTGAAAAAAGTTTACTCGTCGATTAAACTTTTGAGTACCTCGGTCAGATCGCAGGTCAAAAATAGCATAATTGACACTCAGTAAAATGTCGATGGTTGACAAAGAGAAGAAGTGTCGTGACAAGTTTGATAAGTTCGATAAGTCAAAAATTGATTGCCACAAATGTGGTGAGTTTGGTCACTTAGTTGATGAGTGTGATGAAGTGGAGAAGACGACCAAAGAAGTGGCGCAACTTGCCATTGCAGATGATGATGAGTCGATGATGCTTTGTTTCCCAATGTGGTGGAGGTGCACAAATAAAAATAAAGGGCAATCAAGATTAGAGGTGATTGCTAGAGTTAATCTTAATTGTTTAGTGTTACGAGTTGAGTGCGTGTGATATGTGTCCAAGTGTGGTTGAGTTGTGCAGCCAAATTTGTGTTTAGTGCGTGGCTAGTGCTAGTGTGCAACACTAGAATTTTTTCTTATGGCCTGTTCGTGTTTCTTCACGTGCGTACATTCCGGAGAGATTGTGAAAATGTTGGGCTATCACAGCCTCCCTCCGACACCATCTAATCTAGATCAGAAACTTTTGAGAGAGGCTACTACCCTTTATAATCGGACCCACCACCGGAGAAGATCTCATTTGCTAGCTACTACGCAACTGATCAATGGATACTGAATTAGCTGTCGCTTATTGTCTTGCCCGATCATGTTGTGCACGAAAGCCCATCTTGGAGAACATCATATTTAGCCCACAACTAGAAGCCCAAACGTACTCCTGATCCAGATAACTTTTTATGTGTGCTACTGCCTAAAAAGCCCGAGAAACAAAACTGACATCAATTATTCATCACAATGTTTAGAGTACAACTTGCTGCTACAACATCACTCACTATAGATCTTGACCAATACCAAGCTAGCTAGTCCGTTGATCCGATGGAGTTGGTTGAGGAAGGGGGGCAGTACTCGCAGTCACAACCGAACGAAGGACGAACGCACGTGCCGATGCCATGATACATCTTGGTGCAGCTCTCTTTGCATCTCGCTACATCGCATGGCTTGCCGCGAAATAGGACGTACGACGTGCAGTTCGGGCGTAGTAGGCCGCCTTTTTGGGCAGATACCATCATCATCGTCCCTGCAGGCCACGATACAAGCGATGCATTCATCAGCAGGATTCAACGGTTGTGGAATGTCTTCGAAATGCTACATGCGATAGACCGATGGTACGATACCTGAAGATAGCGACATGACGACTATGGCGACCAGCAGCAAGTGAACAGTCCTCATCTTTCTTGCTTGGTGTAGGCGACGAGAGTGGGTGCACTGATGGGGTGTGTTGCTGACACACAGATGGTTCCCTAGGATGTGAAAGACCATTGTTGCAATGCAATTGTTGGTTTTTATATATAGTGGACTGAGCAGTTTAATTTTATATGTGTCATAGTCAAGTTTAGAAGTATAGATATAGATAATGAGTTCAAAAGTAGCAGAATATTAAAGAGGTTCAAGTTTAGCAGTATAGATATAGATAATGAGTTCAAAGTGGTAGAACATTAAATAGGTTTAAGTTTAGCGGTATAGATATAGATAATGAGTTCAAAGTAGTAGAACATTAAAGAGGTTCAAGTTTAGCGATATAGATATAGATAATGAGTTCAAAGTGGTAGAACATTAAAAAGGTTCAAGTTTAGCAGTATAGATATAGATAATGAGTTTAAAATGGTAGAACATTAAAGAGGTTCAGACCTATATGTGCATGAAAGCTCATGTTAATTGTGTTCTTTTTTGTGCCAAGTGGCCCAGTAGTATATGCTTTTATTGGGCTGTATCGGGACGCTACAAGTACAACATACAAAAGATGTGAAGTTAAATTGTCCGGTGACCCAAAAATTATAATATCTTAGGCCTGGCCTCCTATGGCACAACAACATACAAAAGTGCAACACTGTGTGTATCTTACAATTTTTTTTAATAATTTTCCCTGAAATTTCAATTCTGGATATTATGACGTAGAAATCGTAAAATTGAATCTTTATCAACACTTAAAGAGTCGATAGAGTCTCGGTCAACACCTCAATTATTGAGATCTCTTTCAACATTTCAACTATCGATAAAGCTCTATGTCGACGGTAGACACGCCACCTAGTTCGCACCTGCCCAATGCCTCTCCCCCTACGCCTAGTCCTTGTTGGTGCCTCGTGCCACACATGTGTGCCTGCCTGGCGCCATGTGACACATGTGCTAGTTGTCCGATCCACGCTAGCCCATCGCCTCACCTCGTGCGCATGTTCGCTCGTGTGCTCCTGACCACTACCACTACAAGAAAACAGAAAGTTTTCGTCAGCTATTTTATCTTCTTTCGGCATTTCGAAAAGCCGATGGAAGTTAAATAACTTCCGTCGGCCCTCCTGACCACTACCACTACAAGAAAACAGAAAGTTTTCGTCAGCTATTTTATCTTCCGTCGGCTTTTCGCATTGGCCGACGAAAATTAAAGGGGATTTTTTCCCGGCCGATACAGAAGCCTTAACTTCCGTCGGCTTTAATGGTGGCTGACGGAAGTTAAGGGAATAGTGTAACACCCCAGAAATTAAAAAGGATTAAAATAAAAGAAAAATATTATTTAAATCATTTCTGGATTTATTATTAAAGGAAAAATCACCAAAGAGCCCAAATAAAGCCAAATAGGGAGAAATACTCAAAATCTGGACTTGAAAATTTTATGAGATGAACTAGAGACCAAGATATAATTTTAGGAATTTTTACAAATTTTTATCAACAGTGGTTCAACCCTTAAACAAATAAATGAATTACTGGAATTATTTTAAATCAGAAAACAATTTTAATCCTTAATGGGCCCCAACCTCGAATTCACCCAGAGCCCGGCCCAATCCAGCATTGAGCCACTGACAAGTGGGACCCGCCTGTCGGCGCATTCCCCCGCCTCCCTCTCCCGCCCACGCCCGCCTGGCCCCACGTGTCAGCCTCCTCGCGCCCGCCTCCGCTCTCTGACCAGACTGGCCCATCTGTCGGCCCCCTTCCTTTTTGGATCGCTCACTGACAGGTGGAGCCCACCTGTCAGGATCGTCTTCCTCCCGGGAAGGGGATCCCCTTTCCTTTCTCCGGTGATCTCTTTCGGATTCCCTGCCGCCGGCCGCCCGATCCCGCCCGATCAACCCTGGATCACCTTCCCTAGTCGCCACCGCTCCCCTTCCATCTACGGCCGACGCGTTTTCGCGCTTATAGAAAGCTTCCCGAAGCTTTTGGTAACCCTCGCCGGAGCTCTCGGGAACCTTTCGGTTCCTTGCCTTATGGACGCCGGCGACCCCCTATAAAACCCCCCCCCACGGCCACCGCCCTCAGCCCACACTCACACCGCCTTCCTCGTGCGAAAACAGAGCGCCACCATCACCTTTTCGACCTTCGGCTCTGCCTCGTCTCCGGCGAGCCATCGCCGTTGATCCCGGCCTCCACCGCCCTAGCCGTCGCCACCGTTGTAATCACCAGAGCCCACCTGCCCTCGGCCACCCCTCCGTTGGCCTTGGAACCCGCCGGATCATCGTCGCCGTCGAGCTCCCGAACCACCTTCACTGTCTACCCTCGCCGCCGTCACCGTCCGTCACCCGTCGTCACCACCGAAGGTATGGCCGAGACCGTCTCGACCCCCTCGTTCCATTTTTGGCCCTAGCTAGGTCCCTAGGCCCTCGCCGTTGCCGCCGTGGCCGCACCCGAGCCCGCCGTCGCCGGAGACGAAGGGGGTACGTGCCCCCTTACGGCGTGCCGTGCCGGATCGAGCCACGACCGCCCGATCGCGATCGGAGGGCTAGGATTAAATCCCTCCGGGATTTAATCTGGGCCCTCGGATCTGGTCAAAGGGGTATCGAGGCCTCTCGGCCGTCGATCACCACTTAAACCCCAGAGGTGATCTCGAGCGTCCACGCGTACCGGTTCGGTATGATTTAATCGTGGCCGTCCGATTTCATTAAACCCCTCCGCCTCGCGCTCAACCGCCAGATCTGGATCCTACGGCTCTGGATCAGCGGGTCCACGCGCACAGTAGCGCGGTCCACCGTGAGCCTGGCTCACCGTGGACCCGAACCCTTTTTCAGTTTAAATAAAATTCCAGAAATTAATTTAAACTTTAAAAATTCATATCTTGCTCAATTTAACTCCAAATTTATCCATTCAAATTTTGTTAAACTCAGTAAATTATCCTCTACACGTTAATACCATAAAAACAGTATGTTACTGTTACCCAAAATATTTTTAGCAAATAAAAGAATAAAAACCCCTTAGGATTAAGATTAATAATATAGAAAATAAATTAGGAAAAATCCCAAAAAGTTAAACTTTACTGTTTTATACAAAACTTCAGAAGATTAAAATGTTACTTCACATAAAAACACCCACAAATATGTATGATTATGTTTGGTGATGTTTTATTGAATGTGTTGTTTATTTATTTTTCCGTATCGAGAAGACTACGAGTTCGTCGAGGAGCAGGAGTTCTACCCCGAGGTTCCTCCATCCCCCTTTGCTGATCCAGGCAAGTCATCGACCATCTCTGTGGAACAGTTGATCATAATTGAGCCCATGTTTTAATAACTTATCGCTATAACCCATAGGTTAATATTGCATTAGTCAAATACTCAAGCCTTACACTTATATTTATTAGATCCCCGTCCTTGTGTGCAAACCCAAGCCATGCTTATTGAGCCTTAACTCCTTGTCACTCTACTATAAATATATTAGCTAGTGCCCAATGTACCGGCACAACTGCTATAGGTTAAAAAGAACGAGTCATAGATAGCTGGATTCTGTATATGAATTTCCCTGTTATTCTCGTCTCTGGACTCTGTTGGAGTTGGCTAGGTTATAAGTATGGTGGGTTCCGGGTGCAAGCTCGGGCACTGGTTTGTCGCACCCGGGGCACTATAAGGACCGGTCTGCGGGATCTGTTGCAAAGTACTTCCGTACCAACCACAAGTCTAATGGGTAAGTCCTAACTGGAAGTATGGAATACTCCGGCTCGATGCACCATAGAGGAGGGGGCAAGGGGCTAGCCTGCGGGCGACTTGTACCGACGAGGCTCAAGGGGGGGTATGGTGGGGCTCCGATGCGTCGGTACACCATATGAAACCCATAAGAGGGTGCTATTGGGTCGGGGAGGACTATATGGAAGGTTTTGGCACGAGTTCTCGTGAAATGGGTCATCTCGTTACACTTTGGTGTAAGTGATGAGTGCGTGCCTTGTGGGTACAGTGGTACATCTCTGATCAGAGTAATTTAATCTTTTCGAAAAGCCGAGCCCACGGTCAAGGGCGGGTTGTGTGACTACTCGCAGTTAGTTTACAATTGTTTAAATGGTCGAGTTATTCATGGCACGTAAGGACTGTTGAGCGAGGTGGGGCTGACTGTACCCCTCGAGTTAGAAGATGATGATACACATGCACATGTTTACTTTTCCGTACTAATAAATTACTCTCATTTAAAGCTTTACAATTGTGCTGCTTCCGCAAAATTAGCCACTATCTCCCTTGTTATTACCTTGCATTATATTTGCATTCGGTGGCTTGCTGAGTACATCTGTACTCACCCCGTTGACTTACACCATCAGAGCCAGTCTACTATGAGGAGGATGAAGGTCTGGAGTAGCGACCCAGTCAAGGCGAGACTGGAAGGAGGCGTTCATCTAGGACCCTTATTTTATTAGTTTCTCTTCACCTTTATTCACTTTTGTATTAATGCGGTCTACGAACCGTGAATGATTGTCCGTATTGTACGTGGTCGCATGATGAACGTCTTGTTTTATTGATTTTCTATGGAATTTCAATAAAGTCCTGATTTATTAAATCGGGGCGCGACAAGATGGTATCAGAGCCGACTTGACTGTAGGAAGCCAAACAGACCTGACCCTAGGACCTATATTTACTATATTTTCTTACAAACACTGCTTATCCTCTCATCTCCCGAGGTTTTCACAAAAATTTTCTCTCTTTTGTAGATGCCGGTTCACACCATGAGCGGGACTCTTCGTGACGAGGCCGGATTCATCCGCGAGCTTCGCGTGCTCGTCGACTTTTTGGGGTTTCCCCATGAGCCTGCGTTCCACGGGATCTTTCCCGATGCGAACGAGACCTACTGCGAGGTCACGGTTGTGATCCGCCCCTCCTCCACGCAGCCACCCTTCTACACCCATGGAGTTGGAGGACCTTCATTCGTGGTGGCTAGCCAGCGAGCCGCTCTTCAGTCCCTCGCCGAGCTTCGACTGGTATACGACTGCCACCTCCGCGACACCGTCTACCGCTTCATGCCCATGCACACACCCGGGAGTCACCGCAGCATCTACATCAGCCCCCTCACACAGAGCAACTCCGCCATCACCCGCACGATGAGACTCTTGGAGGCCATGGACAACCTCCACACCGAGGCCGTTCTCGACGCAGACAGCCAGCACGACACCATCGACTTCTACCGCCACACTTCAGAGAACCTGACCCGGGAGAATGCCGAGCTCCGTCGACAGCTTGAGCAGAACCCTTTGTTGACCCTCGAGGTGGAGGAGTTGAGGCGCCAGAACGAGCTCCTACGCCAGGGCGCCATGGTCCACACCCAGCTCCGTCAGCAGCTCAGAGAATTGAAGAAGGACATAGAGGAGATCACGCCTCTTCCGCCTCGCAGGAAGAAACCCCTTCGGATCCCCACTGTGAGGCCCAAGAGGATCTCCCGCAGCGCACCACCCGTCGGACCATCCAGCTCCTCGACCCCGACCGTCTCCCACGAGCCCGAGATCGAGCCGTCCCCCGAGCTACCGTAGACGTAGTTTACGGTTGATTGTTATTTTCATTTTTCCTTGCTTGTATTAGCATGCATGTCAAAACATAAGGCATGAATGAAGAAATAAATAAATGTAACCGCAAGAACGGTACCTTTTGAAATAAAATATAAAGAAGTTCACTAAAATAAATGTGTCTACTTTGAAAACCCTAGGATGACCAACACTCAGGGCTCAGACGCTCCTCAGAACGGAGGAGAGAGTGGCAACTTGCCACAATGGGGAGCCACCGGGCAAAGGCAAGCCCCGGTCGCCAACCACCCCACTCTGGCCGAGATGATGGCCACACAAAACCAGCTGGTCTCAGCCCTTTTGCACCATATGCAGCAGCAGCAGCAGCAGATGCAAGAGCAGCAGGCTCATCTTTTCCGCCTCCACCAACAGCCCGAGCTGCCCCGACCCGCCACACCAGCTCCCGCTCCCGCGTCCCAGCTTTCGGAGTTCCTCCGAGTCCGTCCCCCGACCTTCTCGAGCACCACCAACCCCATGGAGGCTGGGGATTGGTTGCGAGCTGTCGAGAAGAAGCTCGATCTGCTGACCTGCACCGAGCAGGAGAGGGTGGCCTTCGCCACCCACCAGCTTCATGGTCCCGCCGCAGAGTGGTGGGACAATCATCGTGAGACCCTACCCGAGAGCCACGCCCCTACTTGGGCAGAGTTCTCGGCCGCCTTTCGTGCCGCCCACATCCCCGACGGCATCATTGCCCAGAAGCAACAAGAGTTCCGAGACCTGCAGCAGGGGAGCAGGTCTGTCACAGAGTACCTGCATGAGTTCAACCGTCTGGCCAGGTACGCACCTGAGGAGGTCCGTACGGATGCGGCCAGACAGGCTAAGTTCCTCCGGGGACTGAATGATGAGCTGTCTCTACAGCTTATCTCCGGAGATTTCGCCAACTTCCAAAAGTTGGTGAACAAGGCTATCATGCAGGAGACCCAGCAGAACAAGGTCGACCTGAAGAAGAAGCGAATGATTGCCTTCAGGCAAAACCAGGGCATGGCCCAGAGACCCTGTTTTGCTCCACCTCCACCCGCACAGCAGTACCACCCCCACCCAGTGTATCGTCCGGCGCCACCAGCCGCCAATGCCGGAGCCAGCCAACCTCGTCCCGCTCCCGCCGCACCAACCGTCCCAGCTGCCCCGGCCAAGAAGCCGGAAGTTTTGAGAGACAGGCATGGCAAACCTGTGGTATGCTTCAACTGCCGTCAGGAGGGACACTACTCCCATCAGTGCCCTCATCCCAAGCGTGCTCAAGGCGTCGCCTCCAACCCCGCCGTCCGCGCCAAGGTGAACCACGTCACCGCCGAGGAAGCCCAGGCCGCACCAGAGATTGTCATGGGTAAGTTTATGGTTCATTCATCACTTGCAGTGGTATTATTTGACACCGGAGCTACCCACTCCTTTATATCAACTGCTTTTGTGGAAAATAATGCCCTGGACATAAGTGAACTACCCAGGCCAGTACTGATAGCTACCCCGGGCAAGCAAACCCTCGCCTGTTCCTATAGTCCAAGGGTATGGGTAGAAATCCAAGGCACGATATTTTGGGCTGACCCCATTCTAATAGAATGCCAAGGTTTGGATCTCATTCTAGGGATGGATTGGCTAAATAAACATCAAGGTGTAATAGAATGTGCCCAGAGAAAAGTGACTGTGACTAATGAAGAAGGGACTAAAGTCACATTCCAAATGCCAAGCATGAAGGCCGGAAGAACAAGACTACATCAGATTACCTTGGAAGAGATACCAGTAGTCAGTGAGTACCCGGACGTATTCCCAGAGGATCTACCAGGGATGCCACCTAAGAGAGACATCGAGTTCAGGATTGACTGGGTGCCCGGAACCACCCCTATCTACAAGCGACCATACCGGATGGCCGCTAATGAATTAGCTGAGATGAAATAGCAGTTGGAGGATCTCGAGAAGAAAGGCTACATCATACCTAGCACATCGCCATGGGGTGCTCCCGTCATATTCGTCGAGAAGAAAGAAGACAAGGCAAAGCGTATGTGTGTGGATTATCGCGCTTTGAATGAAGTAACCATCAAGAATAAGTACCCGTTGCCTCGAATCGACGATCTCTTCGACCAACTAAAAGGAGCTACAATGTTCTCGAAGATCGACTTGCGTTCTGGTTATCATCAGTTAAGGATCCGAGAAGAGGACATACCCAAGACTGCCTTCACCACCCGTTATGGATTATATGAGTGCATGGTTATGTCCTTTGGATTGACCAACGCCCCGGCATTCTTCATGAATATGATGAATAAAGTGTTCATGGAGTATTTGGACAAGTTCATCGTGGTCTTCATAGACGACATCCTCATTTACTCCAAGGACCAGAAGGAGCACGAGGCTCACCTCCGGTTAACCTTAGGAAAGTTAAGGGAACACCAATTGTATGCCAAGTACAGCAAATGCAAGTTTTGGATGGCAGAAGTAAAGTTCCTTGGACACATCATCTCTGCTCAAGGAATCGCAGTAGACCCTGCCACCGTAGAAGCAGTTACGGATTGGCTGCCACCCACGAACGTATCTGAGATACGAAGTTTTCTGGGTTTGGCCGGATATTATCGGAGGTTCATTGAGAATTTTTCCAAGATAGCCAAGCCAATGACCAAGTTGTTGCAGAAAGGAGAGAAGTTTGAATGGACTCCTGAATGCGAGGGAAGTTTCCGCACTCTCAAAGACCCGTTTGGTGTCTGCACCTATACTGACCCTACCGGATATCCGTAAGGACTTCCATGTCTATTGCGACGCATCTCGCCAAGGATTGGGATGTGTTCTTATGCAAGATGGAAAAGTTATCTCTTATGCCTCCCGTCAGTTGAGACCTCATGAGTTGAATTATCCGACCCATGATTTGGAATTAGCCGCCGTAGTGCACGCCCTTAAGATTTGGAGGCACTATTTGGTGGGAAATCGCTGTGAGATCTTTACGGATCACAAGAGCTTGAAGTATATCTTCACACAGCCAGACCTTAACTTGAGGCAAAGACGATGGTTGGAACTAATCAAGGACTATGACTTGGGTATTCACTACCACCCCGGAAAAGCAAATGTGGTAGCTGATGCCTTAAGTCGCAAGGGATATTGCACAGCCATGATGATTCAAGAACACGCACCCTTGTTATGTAGGGAGATGGAAAAGTTGAATCTTGGATTGACCACCGGAGCATATCTAGCCACCGTGGAAACCCAGCCTATTCTATTTGAGCAGATCCGTAAAGCTCAGTTGGAGGACCCGGATATAGCTGCCATTAGGAAGAACATGAGACAAGGAAAAACCCCCGGATTTTCAGAGGACGAGAATGGCACCATATGGTTTGGAACCCGGATATGTGTGCCGGATAAACCTGAGATAAAGACCCTTATCCTAAGGGAAGCCCATGAGACATTAAGATCATTAAAAGCAGCTGCCCTTTGCTGCCACCACAATGCTCCACGTCATCGTTTTTCTAAAAAGCCCCTGCAATTTTCAGTAATCTGGTAATCCTCCAGCGTTTTTGCTGGCGTGGCGTCTCCTCGCACCGCCACGTCGCCCCGTGCGGGGCTATTTTTTTTGCGAAAAGAACCTTATTTTTATCGCTAATTGCGGGAAAGCCCGACGCAATCTCTCCACTGTCTTGCGCTTTTTGCGTCCATGTCCCCGTTTCTTAGGATTTTATAAGCGAAGAAGAGAAAATTCGAAAAATAGGACCGCGCTCTGAAAACGGTAAAAATAGGGTGGTTTTTGCAAAACTTCCAGGCCGGCTGGGAGCCCCAGCCCCCGCGTGCCCGGTGTCCCATTCTCCTGTCCCTATCCCACTCGGCCGCCTCCCCCGACTTGGCCTGTAGCCCTAGCCCACCGCCGCCTCCCCCTCCTGCGTCCGCCGCCGCCGGTGCCTCCCCGTCCCCCAACCCTCCCTCCCGTTACCGGGCTCTCCGCCTCGCGCCAGGCCGTCGCGCCTCTCACGACCCTGCTCGCAGGCGCCGCCTCCATTTGGAGAGAAAGCTGGAGGAGGCATGTGAAGCCGAGGACTTTGAGAAGACTGAGAGGACCAGTGATTCCCTTGCAGCATTGGAGATGGAAAAAGATCACTTGTTGACAACGCTGCTAGATTCTGAGCTCAACTATCATTCAGTTGATTTGGAGTTGCAGGATGTGCTGTAGTCCCGCATTGCTGCAGAGGAGGAAGTTGCTGCACCCCTGGAGCAATTTGCTAAGGTAATTCAGCGGGGCACATTCTCACCCTACTTTACATGAAACCATGATGTTTGACATGATAAGCACTTCCTGGAATTCAGGCTTCCCTATAAACTACCATTGTTCGGAACTGCTACAAATCTTCCACTACTTGAACTATAGTATGTTGGAATGGCTATTCAAACATCAGCTAATCTGCCAATGCTAACATGTTAAGTATCTAATAATGTATCGTAGTTGTGAGTTTTTATAAAACATTATTGCTATCTATTGACTACCAAATGTGGGATTTTAACGGCATAATGGACCGTGCAAATTTTAGGATATCTTAGTCTATGCATATCATTTGAGGCACTGTGTCATAAATTCGTCTGCCCCACTGTCATAATTACCTAACAGTTAGTTTGCAGTCAAAATAATTGTCATGAACTATAGACTATAAGTACAGTAGTAAGTATATAGAAATAAAAAGTACTTAAAATGTTTACACAATAAATTTTAACTCAAGGTTGGAACTTCACCCACACTGATAAAAAAGAGCTATATGTGCTCCCAAAGGGTACTATTACTACATGATAATCTATAATGCAGACCAACATTTTGCAACTACTAATTTTGTATACTGCAGGAAGGACTCAGTGCTTTTCAGTTTTTGTTCCTTTGGTCTATTATTTTTAACATTCAAACTCTGTCTTTATTAGGATGCTACAGGTCATGCTGATTCAGTAAGCAAGAAATCAGAAGAAATGTCATTGAATGAAATAGAAGGGTGGCAAGTATCAATGGCGTTGCTTGAAACAATGAATCTAGAGATGGAAGTTGAAACTGTATTAGTTTTTGCAGCACAATCAAGGTTAGAAGGTTCAATAGAACATTTGGTTGAAGGTGACAAAAAGGAAAATAACATGCTGAGTAAGAAAGCAGATACCATCGCAATGGAGTTAGCTGGGCTCTTGGAATTTTTAAGGTTGAAAGAAGCAGAGATAACGGAAAACGATGCTTGTATCCAGGAGGTTCAAGAAAGGATCAGTGTCGTCGTCTCAAAATTTCATGGATCCCAATCAGATATTGACCTGAAGCTCAAAACCCTGCAGGAAGCATAAACTAAAATGGATTCAGAGGCTCAATCACTTCTTGTAAAAAAGAATGAAATCGATAAATTCATTTCCTTGACAGAACAGAAAGATTAAGAATTACGGGATGTTATCAATTCTTATTCTTCTATGTACTTGCAGGATGATCTATGCTGACCACCATTGTAGGATAACACTAAATTTCAGAATTACGGGATGTTATCAATTCTTGTTCTTCTATGTACTTGCAGGATGATCTATACTGACCATCTTTGTAGGATGAAAACTTTGAAACTTCTGACCTACAATGTGAAATATAGATGATTAGAGATGTACTACAATGGCTGATATACACTAAACTGTACTTTATTTTCGTTACTACTTCGTGTTGGTCACAGTGTCATACAACATAGCCAAAAAAGCACAAAGATAGTTTAAAGCTTAAATATTTTTACTTACTGCCAATTTTTAAAAGCTCCTTCAATGATAAGCTTTCCATTTTACACTGTAGAACCTGTTGCATTATGAGAATATATGTGAATTGTAACTCTTTTATTGGCATCTTTTATGTAATGATGATATGGAATTATGCTTCTTGATATGTTTTATTCTGTTTTATGAGGAGACTTTGATTGCTACATTGAATGTATCATTTGCTGACTGCTTGTGGAGCTGTTGTCTTCAGAGTTTATCTGAATATAGTGGAATATAGTGCTCTTCTGTACTTGGTTTGGCCTCACAGTTTATGTGAACTTCATCATAGTTCTCTTCTTTATCTGTCATATCATGACTATTTTCTTTTTTTGATGCCCATAATTGGGTTGTTTCTCCAAGTAACTGTCTTGAATGTTTGTCACTTCTAAATACTAAAATGTTGTTACTACAATCCTTACTTAGCTTCTCTTTGTAAACCTTACTTAGCTTCTCTTTGTAATGTAGGTGTGGCTTTGTTGGTCGCCGTGCTTC
Organism: Zizania palustris; assembly: GCA_019279435.1. Lineage (NCBI taxonomy): Eukaryota > Viridiplantae > Streptophyta > Magnoliopsida > Poales > Poaceae > Zizania > Zizania palustris. The sequence goes on along the minus strand of JAAALK010000287.1, from coordinate 36,181,434 downwards.
TTGAGGAATGTGGAATAGCCTGTACTTTCTTAAGAATGTTTGATCTGGTTGATTCACTTCAGGTAAGATTTCTTGTAGCTTCAGTTTCTATACGGTGGCACAAAAATAACTTCTATTTAGCTGAATATAAATGCACTGCAATCATTTGAAAGTAAAACTGAAGTTATACCTCGAATAGATTGTTAATTAGAATATTACCGTCTTCCGTGTGCTCTTCAATGATCTCTTGAAGTCTTGCTTTGCTTATTCTTAAAAGCTATAAAAGCTCAGCTGTGCGGCAAGTAAATGGCTGGGGTATGTTACATAGAACACGGATCTCTCCAACATTTCTCCCTCTGCAAATTTCTCATGTACCTGCTTTTAAATAATTCATATTTTTTTACTAATCTGAATAAATCTTTTTATCCATATCTGGAATAGATATAAACAAAGGAAACAACTGCAATGGTAAATAGAAGATCCCATTGATCGTTAATTTAAATATGCAAATAGTTATGCAAATAGATATATAGGGTCTCTTCTAAGTTAGTGTATATTTGATGAGTTTTCCAAGTGAGATCATCACCATCTGGTCTGAAGAGCTCTCTTTTGCTCTTTTACTTCTGCTCTCTTTCTTTTGTAACATTATATGTTTATTCTTTCTCAATATCTTTCTCTTAATACATATTTTTTATACGGAGGGTTTTCTCCTTCAGTTAGTTAGTGATGATGATCTCTCATATTATCGAATTGATTTCTATGAGATTGAGATATGTTTTTAGTTAGTGAATATGTGTTGCGTATATGCGTATATTCTATGTTTTGTTCATTTCATTGTTTTGACCTCAAATCGTACTTAATTTTCAGCAATTTAAAAATTTCAGTAATGTTTGCAATGTCCTGAAGAAGATAGATGGCTACTTATATGCAGCAAAACAAAATATCAGGCAATTGCAAACTAACTTATATTGTTAGTAGACTTTATTTTTAAAAATTATTATCACTTTTTTTATGGATGGAGCGCGCGAAGCGCGAGGGCCATTCTAGTTATATTCAATTCATCCCGGTAGTACCAAGATGAACCAGGATCTGAAAGAACGTTATTGGTGGGTCAGCATGAAAAGAGAGATTGCCCAGTTTGTCGCCGAGTGTGACACCTGCAGAAGAGTAAATGCTGAACATCAGAGGCCTGCAGGACTGTTACAGCCACTTAAAGTGCCTGAATGGAAGTGGGAAGAGATCGGTATGGATTTCATCACCGGATTACCAAAGACCCAACTTGGGTATGATTCTATTTGGGTGATCATCGACCGGCTTACGAAAGTAGCCCATTTCATAGCCGTCAAAACAACGTTTAGTGGCCCCAAGCTTGCAGAGCTATATATGGCCCGGATTGTATGTCTTCATGGAGTGCCTAAGAAGATAGTGTCTGACCGAGGAAGTTAGTTTACCTCTCGTTTCTAGAAGAACCTTCAAGAGGAGATGGGCACGAGATTGAATTTCAGTACCGCCTACCATCCTCAGACAGATGGGCAAACAGAGAGGGTAAATCAGATACTAGAGGATATGCTTCGAGCATGTGTTTTGGATTTTGGAGCCACTTGGGATAAGAGCTTGCCGTACGCTGAATTTTCATACAACAACAGCTACCAAGCCAGCCTTCAGATGTCTCCCTTTGAAGCACTATATGGACGTAAGTGCAGAACGCCTCTACTTTGGGACCAAACCGGTGAATCCCAAGTATTCGGAACAGATATTCTTCGTGAAGCCGAAGAAAAGGTACGGATCATCAGAGACCGACTCAAGACAGCCCAATCACGACAGAAGAGCTACGCAGACAATCGTCGCCGAGATTTAGCTTTTGAAGAAGGAGATCATGTTTACCTTCGAGTTACGCCTCTCCGTGGTACTCAACGGTTTAACATGAGAGGAAAGTTGGCCCCTCGATATGTTGAACCATTCCCCATTATCCGACGCCAAGGCCCAAGGCGAAGTAGCTTATCAGTTGGAACTACCACCCTCATTGACTGGAGTGCATGATGTGTTCCACGTATCTCAACTCAAGAAGTGTCTCCGCGTCCCCGCAGAGCAAGTGGATCTTCAGCAGTTGGATGTCCAAGAGGATCTGACCTATGTGGAAAAGCCGGTCAAGATATTGGAAGTCAAAGAAAGGACCACCAGGAGTCGAGTAATCCGTTTCTGCAAAGTGCAGTGGAGCAATCATCCGGTAGAGGAAGCTACATGGGAAAAAGAAGATGAACTCAAGGCACAACATCTTGAGCTATTCAAGGATTGATCCGAATCTCGAGGACGAGATTCTCTGTAAGGGGGATAGGATTGTAACACCCCAGAAATTAAAAAGGATTAAAATAAAAGAAAAATATTATTTAAATCATTTCTGGATTTATTATTAAAGGAAAAATCACCAAAGAGCCCAAATAAAGCCAAACAGGGAGAAATACTCAAAATCTGGACTTGAAAATTTTATGAGATGAACTAGAGACCAAGATATAATTTTAGGAATTTTTACAAATTTTTATCAACAGTGGTTCAACCCTTAAACAAATAAATGAATTACTGGAATTATTTTAAATCAGAAAACAATTTTAATCCTTAATGGGCCCCAACCTCGAATTCACCCAGAGCCCGGCCCAATCCAGCATTGAGCCACTGACAAGTGGGACCCGCCTGTCGGTGCATTCCCCCGCCTCCCTCTCCCGCCCACGCCCGCCTGGCCCCACGTGTCAGCCTCCTCGCGCCCGCCTCCGCTCTCTGACCAGACTGGCCCATCTGTCGGCCCCCTTCCTTTTTGGATCGCTCACTGACAGGTGGAGCCCACCTGTCAGGATCGTCTTCCTCCTGGGAAGGGGATCCCCTTTCCTTTCTCCGGCGATCTCTTTCGGATTCCCTGCCGCCGGCCGCCCGATCCCGCCCGATCAACCCTGGATCACCTTCCCTGGTCGCCACCGCTCCCCTTCCATCTACAGCCGACGCGTTTTCGCGCTTATAGAAAGCTTCCCGAAGCTTTTGGTAACCCTCGCCGGAGCTCTCGGGAACCTTTCGGTTCCTTGCCTTATGGACGCCGGCGACCCCCTATAAACCCCCCCCCCCCCACGGCCACCGCCCTCAGCCCACACTCACACCGCCTTCCTCGTGCGAAAACAGAGCGCCACCATCACCTTTTCGACCTTCGGCTCTGCCTCGTCTTCGGCGAGCCATCACCGTCGACCCCGGCCTCCACCGCCCTAGCCGTCGCCACCGTTATGATCACCAGAGCCCACCTGCCCTCGGCCACCCCTCCGTTGGCCTTGGAACCCGCCGGATCATCGTCGCCGTCGAGCTCCCGAACCACCTTCGCCGTCTACCCTCGCCGCCGTCGCCGTCCGTCACCCGTCGTCGCCACCGAAGGTATGGCCGAGACCGTCTCGACCCCCTCGTTCCATTTTTGGCCCTAGCTAGGTCCCTAGGCCCTCGCCGTCGCCGCCGTGGCCGCACCCGAGCCCGCCGTCGCCGGAGACGAAGGGGGTACGTGCCCCCTTACGGCGTGTCGTGCCGGATCGAGCCACGACCGCCCGATCGCGATCGGAGGGCTAGGATTAAATCCCTCCGGGATTTAATCTGGGCCCTCGGATCTGGTCAAAGGGGTATCGAGGCCTCTCGGCCGTCGATCACCACTTAAACCCCAGAGGTGATCTCGAGCGTCCACGCGTACCGGTTCGGTATGATTTAATCGTGGCCGTCCGATTTCATTAAACCCCTCCGCCTCGCGCTCAGCCGCCAGATCTGGATCCTACGGCTCTGGATCAGCGGGTCCACGCGCACAGTAGCGCGGTCCACCGTGAGCCTGGCTCACCGTGGACCCGAACCCTTTTTCAGTTTAAATAAAATTCCAGAAATTAATTTAAACTTTAAAAATTCATATCTTGCTCAATTTAACTCCAAATTTATCCATTCAAATTTTGTTAAACTCAGTAAATTATCCTCTACACGTTAATACCATAAAAACAGTATGTTACTGTTACCCAAAATATTTTTAGCAAATAAAAGAATAAAAACCCCTTAGGATTAAGATTAATAATATAGAAAATAAATTAGGAAAAATCCCAAAAAGTTAAACTTTACTGTTTTATACAAAACTTCAGAAGATTAAAATGTTACTTCACATAAAAACACCCACAAATATGTATGATTATGTTTGGTGATGTTTTATTGAATGTGTTGTTTATTTATTTTTCCGTATCGAGAAGACTACGAGTTCGTCGAGGAGCAGGAGTTCTACCCCGAGGTTCCTCCATCCCCCTTTGCTGATCCAGGCAAGTCATCGACCATCTCTGTGGAAACAGTTGATCATAATTGAGCCCATGTTTTAATAACTTATCGCTATAACCCATAGGTTAATATTGCATTAGTCAAATACTCAAGCCTTACACTTATATTTATTAGATCCCCGTCCTTGTGTGCAAACCCAAGCCATGCTTATTGAGCCTTAACTCCTTGTCACTCTACTATACATATATTAGCTAGTGCCCAATGTACCGGCACAACTGCTATAGGTTAAAAAGAACGAGTCATAGATAGCTGGATTCTGTATATGAATTTCCCTGTTATTCTCGTCTCTGGACTCTGTTGGAGTTGGCTAGGTTATAAGTATGGTGGGTTCCGGGTGCAAGCTCGGGCACTGGTTTGTCGCACTCGGGGCACTATAAGGACCGGTCTGCGGGATCTGTTGCAAAGCACTTCCGTACCAACCACAAGTCTAATGGGTAAGTCCTAACTGGAAGTATGGAATACTCCGGCTCGATGCACCATAGAGGAGGGGGCAAGGGGCTAGCCTGCGGGCGACTTGTACCGACGAGGCTCAAGGGGGGGTATGGTGGGGCTCCGATGCGTCGGGACACCATATGAAACCCATAAGAGGGTGCTATTGGGTCGGGGAGGACTATATGGAAGGTTTTGGCACGAGTTCCCGTGAAATGGGTCATCTCGTTACACTTTGGTGTAAGTGATGAGTGCGTGCCTTGTGGGTACAGTGGTACATCTCTGATCAGAGTAATTTAATCTTTTCGAAAAGCCGAGCCCACGGTCAAGGGCGGGTTGTGTGACTACTCGCAGTTAGTTTACAATTGTTTGAATGGTCGAGTTATTCATGGCACGTAAGGACTGTTGAGCGAGGTGGGGCTGACTGTACCCCTCGAGTTAGAAGATGATGATACACATGCACATGTTTACTTTTCCGTACTAATAAATTACTCTCATTTAAAGCTTTACAATTGTGCTGCTTCCGCAAAATTAGCCACTATCTCCCTTGTTATTACCTTGCATTATATTTTCATTCGGTGGCTTGCTGAGTACATCTGTACTCACCCCGTTGACTTACACCATCAGAGCCAGTCTACTATGAGGAGGATGAAGGTCTGGAGTAGCGACCCAGTCAAGGCGAGACTGGAAGGAGGCGTTCATCTAGGACCCTTATTTTATTAGTTTCTCTTCACCTTTATTCACTTTTGTATTAATGCGGTCTACGAACCGTGAATGATTGTCCGTATTGTACGTGGTCGCATGATGAACGTCTTGTTTTATTGATTTTCTATGGAATTTCAATAAAGTCCTGATTTATTAAATCGGGGCGCGACAAATAGGTATCCTCAACCGTGCGCGCATACAGGAAACCTAATACCTGTACACGCGCGCGCCCCGCCGGCCCAAACTCCCTCCTTCGTTCTTTCGCCCGCCGCCCGCCCGCACCCGCCGCCACAGGCCACCGCCGCTGGTGCCCCGAGTGGCCGCCCGCCGCCACCGCCGCCGGGCGCCCTCGCCGGTGCCCCACTGCCGTGCTCCTGGCCGCCGGCCACCGCCCATGCCCCCGCCGCTGCAGGCCGCCGCCCGTCGGTGCCCCGCCGCCGCCGTGCCCCCGGCCGCCGACTACCGCCCACGCCGGTGACCACCACCGTCCATCCCGGCACCCCGCCGCTGCCGCCACCATTCGCCCGTCACCCATCGACCGTAGCCGTCGTCGCCGTCGTTCCCAAGTAATTTTTACCTCATAATAATGTCGTCTCTTTTTTGTGGTTGAATTGGATCAATTTTGTAGATTGTGATTGAATTGAATTGTTATTTTTTTTGTGAAATGTGAATTGTGAAATGATTTATGAATTTAGACTTAGCTTGTAATGGATTTTTTAATATGTTGTCATGTTGTCATGTTGTAATGAATTGGATCATGGTTGTCACGGCGTCGCCTAGGCGCCGACTAGGTGTCCAGGTGGTCCCCGTCGAGCGCCATGCCGGCTCGCCTCGCCTGGTGGAGTTGGGCGCCCGCCTGACCGTTCAAGGCATCGCCCATGGCGACTAGGCCCAAACGTACTCCTGATCCATATAACTTTTTATGTGTGCTATTGACTAAAAAGCCCAAGAACAAAAGCTGACATCAATTATTCATCATAATGTTTAGAGTACAACTCGCTGCTACACCATCACTCACTACAGATCTCGAACAATACCAAGCTAGCTAGTTCGTTGATCCGGTGGAGTTGGTCGAGGAAGGGGGGCAGTACTCGCAGTCACAACCGAATGAAGGACTGACGCACGTGCCGGTGCCACGATACATCTTGGTGCAGCTCGCTTTGCAGCTCTCTGGATCGCATGGCTTGCCGCGAAATAGGACGTACGACGTGCAGTTCGGGCGTAGTAGGCCGCCTTTTTGGGCAAATACAGTCGTCATCATCCCTACAAGCCACGATACAAGTGAATGCATTTATCACCAGGATTCAGCGGTCGTGGAATGTCTTCGAAATGCTACATTTGATAGATTGATGGTATGATACCTGAAGATAGCGACATGACGACTATGGCGACCAGCAGCAAGTGAACAGTCCTCATATTTCTTGCTTGGTGTAGGGGAGGAGAGTGGGTGCACTGATGGGGTGTGTTTTATGGTTCCCTAGATGTGAAAGACCACTGTTGCAATGCAATTGGTTTTATAGGGGACTGAGTCACATAGTAGCTTAATTGAGAATCATCTTATAATATGGGTCGTAATCCAAGATTAACAGTATAGATATAGATAATGAGTTCAAAATGGTAGAACATTAAAGAGGTTTAAATTTTATAGGAGACCGAGCAACTTAATTTAGAATCACCTTATAATACGTGTCATAGTCCAAATTTAGCAGTACAGATATAGATAATGAGTTCAAAGTGGTAGAGCATTAAAGAGGTTTAGAGTTTTTAGGGGACTGAATAGCTTAATTTAGAATCACTTATAATATGTGTCATAGTCTTAGTTTAGCAGTATAAATATAGATAATGAGTTCAAAGTGGTAGAACATTAAAGAGGTTTGCATAAAGACTCATTTTAATTGTGTTCTTTTTTGTGCCATGTGGCCCAGATAATATATGCGTCTATTGGGGTAGATCGAGATCCTGCAAGTGAGGCCTACAAGAGACGTGAAGTTAAATTGTCTGGTGGCCCCATTGTAATATCTTAGGTCTTTGTGGTACGATAACATACAAAAGTGCAACAGGATCTGCAACATGGAATTTTTTTATAAATATTTTCCCCAAAATTTCAATTTTGCATAGTGTGCTCTAGAAATCGCAAAAATGGGCCTCCGTCAACACTTACAGAGATGACAGAGCCTCTATCAATACCCTAAATATTAAGATATATTTTGACAGTTTAACTATTGATAGTAGATACACGTTGTCTCGTGCTTCGCGCCGACCAGCCACATGGTCCGCACTTGCCCAACGCCTCACCTCCCACGCCTAGTCCCTGCCGGCACCTCGTGCCATGTGTGTGTAACCACCATGTGCCATACGATGCGCATGTCAATCGCCTAATTTGCGCTCGCCCATTGCCTCACCTCTTGTGCCTACTCGCTCGTGTGTTCCCGACCACCACCTCATGATGTGCGTGTGCTCGTCGTCTCATGCCACACTCGCCCGCCTAACACCTCTGCTCTATCGACAATTGAATTATCGACGAAGCTCTCTATCGATACTTAGATTATTGATAGAGCTTCAATGTCGATAGAGGTCTATTTTTGCGATTTCTAGAGCGCTATCCAAACTTAAAATTTTAGGGGGAAATATTGTTTATAAAAAATTCCGCAACATACAACCCATAGGCCACAACAATAGGAATTGAAACCTGTGTCACGCACATGGGATCGTATGTTTGGTTTAGTTTTTCTAACTAGATTCTTGGGTAGAAAACACATGTTCTCGTTTGGGCATACATCATGTAGAATCCATCTAAATTAGCCCATCATCTGGTTTAGGATAGGTATTTATGGGTACCTGAGTCCATGGCCCATGTAAACTAATTTTAGTGATATAAGAGAAAGAAAATAAAGAAATAGAGAGAAAAAAGAGGAAAGATATGACAAATATATATTGTTTATCCCACAATGATAGAAACGAGAAAAAACTAAAGTATAGAGAAGTTTTGTTAGATTCTTTGAGAGACGATACCCAATGGCCGATTGACAGTAACAGGTCTGTCTCTATTTTCTAGATGGATGTGAAGCCACGCCGCACCTAGATAGAATTGAGAAGTGACACCGTTGAAAAACTAACACCACTGTTGTAATTGCCATCGAGAAAAGGAAAAGATGTAGTATTTTATATAATTTCATCCCAACTGAAGGTATGAAAGTGTAGAGAAATTTTAATTTGTTCTTCAATATGATCTTAAAATCAAGCGAGGTTGTTCTCTTTCAGGTCAGTCAACTTGATTTTGGTTAAATGGTGCAGGAAGTTTTCTTTCCGTTCTGAGAAAAAACAAAAACGGAAAGAGTTAGACAGAAATAGAAACATAATTTTTCAAAACAGAAATGGAAATATCTTAAACATGAAAATGTTAGTCGATATTTACTTAGAAAAGTAAATTAAACACGAAAACTAACCACATGATAATATCTTATATCGTGTGATTTAAGATCTGTTATCTTCAAGGGCAACATCATATGGTGTGCAACATAAAACCGACATTAGTTTCTAGAAGGTTGACTGTAAAACTGTTATAGAAAGACACGATTAGTTTGAATGATACATTAAATTTGAAAGGGTAAACATTTAGAGACTTACCAATTGTCGCGTTCCATTGCTTTTGGTTTATTGACACGTGTAGCGGATTCGAAAGCTCTGTAACTAGGTAGAACAAGATTGAGTTAAGCAAGAATAGGTTAAAAGTTGAACTTGTAATAAAGTGAAGAAAAGCTTACTCGTCGATTAAACTTTTGAGTACCTCGGTCAGACCGCAGGTCGAAAATAGCATAATCGACACTCAGTAAAACGGCGATGGTTGCCGAAGAGAAGAAGAAGTGTTGTGACAAGTTCGATAAGTTCGATAAGTCAAAAATTGATTGCCACAAATGTGGTGAGTTTGGTCACTTAGTTGATGAGTGTGATGAAGTGGAGAAGACGACCAAGGAAGTGGCGCAACTTGCCATTGCAGATGATGATGAGTCGATGATGCTTTGTTTCCCAATGTGGTGGAGGTGCACAAATAAAAATAAAGGGCGATCAAGATTAGGGGTGATTGCTAGAGTTAATCTTAATTGTTTAGTGTTATGAGTTGAGTGCGTGTGATGTGTCCAAGTGTGGCTGAGTTGTGCAGCCAAATTTGTGTTTAGTGCGTGGCTAGTGCTAGTGTGCAGCACTAGAATTTTTTTCTTATGGCCTGTTCGTGTTTCTTCACGTGCGTACATTTTGGAGAGATTGTGAAAATGTTGGTCTATCACAGCCTCCCTCCGACACCATATAATCTAGATCAGAAACTTTTGAGAGAGGCTACTGCCCTTTATAATCGGACCCACCACCGGAGAAGATCTCATTTGCTAGCTACTACGCAACTGATCAATGGATACTGAATTAGCTGTCGCTTATTGTCTTGCCCGATCATGTTGTGCACGAAAGCCCATCTTGGAGAACATCATATTTAGCCCACAACTAGAAGCCCAAACGTACTCCTGATCCAGATAACTTTTTATGTGTGCTACTGCCTAAAAAGCCCGAGAAACAAAATTGACATCAATTATTCATCACAATGTTTAGAGTACAACTTGCTGCTACAACATCACTCACTATAGATCTTGACCAATACCAAGCTAGCTAGTCCGTTGATCCGATGGAGTTGGTTGAGGAAGGGGGGCAGTACTCGCAGTCACAACCGAACGAAGGACGAACGCACGTGCCGATGCCATGATACATCTTGGTGCAGCTCTCTTTGCATCTCGCTACATCGCATGGCTTGCCGCGAAATAGGACGTACGATGTGCAATTCGGGCGTAGTAGGCCGCCTTTTTGGGCAGATACCGTCATCATCGTCCCTGCAGGCCACGATACAAGCGATGCATTCATCAGCAGGATTCAACGGTTGTGGAATGTCTTCGAAATGCTACATGCGATAGACCGATGGTACGATACCTGAAGATAGCGACATGACGACTATGGCGACCAGCAGCAAGTGAACAGTCCTCATCTTTCTTGCTTGGTGTAGGCGACGAGAGTGGGTGCACTGATAGGGTGTGTTGCTGACACACAGATGGTTCCCTAGGATGTGAAAGACCATTGTTGCAATGCAATTGTTGGTTTTTATATATAGTGGACTGAGCAGTTTAATTTTATATGTGTCATAGTCAAGTTTAGAAGTATAGATATAGATAATGAGTTCAAAAGTAGCAGAATATTAAAGAGGTTCAAGTTTAGCAGTATAGATATAGATAATGAGTTCAAAGTGGTAGAACATTAAAGAGGTTTAAGTTTAGCGGTATAGATATAGATAATGAGTTCAAAGTAGTAGAACATTAAAGAGGTTCAAGTTTAGCGGTATAGATATAGATAATGAGTTCAAAGTGGTAGAACATTAAAAAGGTTCAAGTTTAGCAGTATAGATATAGATAATGAGTTTAAAATGGTAGAACATTAAAGAGGTTCAGACCTATATGTGCATGAAAGCTCATGTTAATTGTGTTCTTTTTTGTGCCAAGTGGCCCGGTAGCATATGCGTTTATTGGGCTGTATCAAGACGCTACAAGTACAACATACAAAAGATGTGAAGTTAAATTGTCTGGTGACCCCAAAATTATAATATCTTAGTCCTGGCCTCCATGGCACAACAACATACAATGCAAAAGTGCAACACGGTGTGTGACATACAATTTTTTTAATATTTTTTTCCCTAAAATTTCAATTCTGGATATTGTGACGTAGAAATCGTAAAAATGGACCTCTGCTGTCAACACTTGAAGAGTCGATAGAGTCTCCATCAACACCCCAATTATTGAGATCTCTTTCGACAGTTCAACTATCCTCTCTATTGATGGTAGACACACATCATCTCACACTTCGCGCCTACCAACCACCTAGTCTGCACATGCCCAATGCCTCTCCCCCTGCGCCTAGTCCTTGTTAGTGCCTCGTGCCACACATGTGTGCCCTCCTGACGCAATGCGACACATGTGCTAGTTGCCCGATCCGCGCTAGCCTATCGCCTCACCTTGTGTGCATGTTCGCCCGTGTGCTCCTGAGTCTTGACCACTGCCTCATGACGTGCGCGTGCTCGCCGGCCACACCTGCCTGCCTTACGCCTCTATTCTATCGACAATTGAACTATCGACAAAGCTCTCTATCGATAATTCTATTATTTATAGAGCCTCTATGTTGATAGAGGTATATTTTTGTGATTTCTAGAACGCTATCTAAAATTAAAATTTTCAGGAAAAATATTGTTTATAAAAAAATTCCGAAACATACAACCCATAAGCTACAACAACATGAATTGAAACTCGTGTCACGCACATGGCAGTGAAAGCCACTTGGATTGTGTGTTTAGTTTAGTTTTCAAACTAGCTTCTTGGATAGAAAGCCGAAAGTTGAAAGAAACATGTTCTCGTTTGGGCATACATCATGTAGAATCCATCCAAATTAACCTATCATCTGGTTTAGATCAGGTATCTACCGGTACCTGAGTCCACCACCCATGGTAACTAATTTTAGTGATATAAGAGAAAGAAAAGAAAGAAATAGAGAGAGAAAGGAGGAAAGATGTGACAAATAGTGTTTATCCTACGATGATAGAAATGAGAAAAAAAACTAAAATACAGAGAATAGTTTATCGAAGATAAAGAGATATATAGTGTAATTTTTATTAGAAATGATCGCTACATGATGATATCAGAATGATATTTTTACATCGGTCAAACAAGCGGCTCGTTCACCGCACATGTATAAATATAAATATCATGTACGTTACAGCATCAGCGCAAGCGGCTGGGCGCTGGCGCCGCTTTGGGCGGCCAGTAGTCGCACTCGTAGGCGCAGATGCATTTCCCGTTGGTGCAGAGGCCTACCCCATCCGAGTGCGCGCGAATGCACTCCGTGAAACACCACTGGCACGTCACCCTCGGCAATTCCGTCGTCTTGCGACAACCCCCGACGCTTGGCAGTGTGACATCTGCATGCAGGAATGGATCAAGCTGATCAGCTCGCTCATCAGGAACATACATCATACATGGCCAACAATTAATCCCAGCTCGGAGAAAATATTATTATCGTTGCTATTGTCGCAACTTGCAAGGAGATCTCTGGATTTTGGAGAAGAGGTCACCTGCGGAATTTGAACCTGACGATGCCTCCGCCGCAAGGACGACGAGGGCAAACGCGACGAACAGCGCGACGATTTGGCAGGTCTTCATCTCGATCTGGGGCTGATAGCCTGGTACTGTGTGTATTCCGCTTTGGAGGGTTTCTTTATACTGGTTTAGTGTTTACCAAGTTGGAATTGCATTAATATTCATGGGTGAGGATGGATCTGTCGCTAATTTTCGTGATTCCAAACATGTCTCCTGCCTAACTTAACTCGGCATCATATTAATATTATGGGCTCTTTAAGCTATAACTTTAATCTACCTATTTAAGAGGTACTAACTTTCTTGATTCCAAATATGTCTCATGTTTTTATAGATGGCTATGATTTAAGAGGTACTAATTTTCAAGAAAAAAAGGTAAGAAATAGTGTTTGGTCAGAGTAACTTGTGAATTTCTGTTCTAATAGTAAATGTACACATTACTTTATGGTAACGGAAGGATGATGTTGCAATTTGACTCTATTTTTAAATAATTTTGTTCTTATTCTTTAATTTTATCCAATTACAATTTCTTTCTAAATTTGATAGTTTGATTCAATTACACCAAGATGTTCAACTCCAACGTGTAAGCCAACTTGAAAAACTTACACAAAATAAATTTATCTAATCTAGACTTGCAATTTCATCCTAACAAGAAAGTGATGTTCAGAGTTAACTATCCACAATAAGACATAGGACATGAACAAGAAACAACTTCAACATAGTCCAACACTTGATTGGATGCAACAAGTAAAACTGTCAAAGTAAGAAAACTAAAAATCAGTGAAGGTACATAAGCACAATATAAATAGGGTGAATAAAACACTAATATCTTGTTACACGGTTGAGAAGATACAGAGAAAAAATACATAGCAAGTATAAGCAATATTCTTGCATCTACTGTTCACAAAAACAGTATAAACAATATTTATTTTTGCAATCCCAAGCGGCACAATGATCTTTGTTTCTGTTCTAGCCTCACTGGAAGGAGAAAAAATGTCTCTTTTATTGCTTTTTTTTCTTCTGTTCTATCAATACAAACAACTCATCAATACATCATCTCGATCTACTGAACATTTTCTCTTAGGTTTACACCAAAGTATCTTCTCTTCTGCATGAGCTTCTGAAGACATCTATGCAGATCCTGCAAAGGAAAATTGAATCTACAATAATAATGACTTGCTTTCCTGTGTTACGGGGGAACAAAAAATCCGGGAGTCAAATTGTGCAACATGATAAAGGTAAACCTGCACATTTCATCGAATTCTGTCTCCTGAAACAGTGAAAATCCGGATATTCATTCAGGCAATCCTATAAAAGAGATTTAATCGAGTTCAGTTCATGTTAAAACAAAAATTACATGCTTTAGGACATTTGAACAAGAGTATGCATCTCATCTTTGCATGTAAAAAAACAGATCGAACAAATGTTTCTTGCAGCTAACTTTTACCTTGCTGCTTGCTGAGAACCGGTATGCTAGGGCGAGGGACCATTGGCCGGCTTAGCAGATTCTATAAAAGTTAGGTGTCTAAAAGAATAAGTGAGCGAGGAAGCTGGTTAAAAAATCTGAACTAAATAGACCCTCGGCATGATATTAATATATATAATAAAGTTACCAACTTATATATTAATTGGTATATATATATGTACATAAAATGAAATTTATAAAAAATTATATATGGTAATTACTGTATATATAGGAATAGAAAAAGTAGTTGTATCAAATATAATTCTCTTTCATGCAAACTTCAGTTTAGCTTCACACAAAATAGCGTGAGGAATTTGGCTAATCATGATTATAAAGCAGTAATGAAATTCTTTCCGTTGTACGCACGGGGTTGATGATCTTGCAAAGAATTTACTGTTCACGAGAATTATACCCTACAAGAATTCTTTCTGATCTGATATCCAAGAGCTGATACACGGATTCTTGAGAGGCATATTGCGACATAGCTTATCTCTATCTAATTTTATTTATTAACACCCTCTCAAACTCAAAATCAAGGTGGATCTGATACGTTAAGGGGGTGTTTGTTTCCTTTATTAGTCCAAAATTTAGTACCATCACATCAAAATGTTTAGATACTATTTTAAAGTATTAAATGTAGATTAGTTACAAAACTCATTCATAATCGGTGGATTATTCGTGAGACGAATCTAATGAACCTAATTACGCCATGATTTGACAATGTGATGCTATTAATTAGGTTTAATAAATTTGTCTCATGAATAATCCTCCGATTCTGCGATTATTTTTATAATCAGTTCAAGTTTAGTACTTCAAACTGATGTCTAAATATATGATGTGACATGGATTAAACTTTACTCTACGAACCAAACACACCCCTAAGTTTGATAAATAAAGTTGCTCCAAGTTTGAGGCTCGGTAAAAAAAATCATATATTTGCAACTCAGAAGGCGCGCGTAATGAAGATAAATGGTTGATTGATGACAATGAGAGCATGTAAACATACATCAACTCATGTTTGAATGAATCATCAACGATTTGAATGGCTCAAGTATTGTCACACGTACGAGATGAGAATGTGTGAGTGTGTCCAAAAGCAGTAGCAAGCAAGAGGTCACACGCGCACATCAGAGAGTTCCTTCATCTGCAACAATGGCGGATGCAAAACCGTAAGAACAGAAAAAGGTAGCTGTCGACCGGTGATATATAGATATAGTCATATAGATGCCTTATGGCTGGATTCACGCGGCTCTTCCGGCGGCGGCGGCGGCGGCGGCGGGCGTCGACAGTGCCTTGCAGCAGTAGGAGCACCTGCACCCTTGCTGCGGGAAGCACTGGCCTTCCCCTGTGCCGCTGTACGCCGCGGCGCAGTCCGCGTAGCACTTGGAGGGCTCGCACGCGCCGCCGTAGATGAAGTTGGTGCAGGTGTACTCCGGCGGGCACTTGGCCGCCATCCCTGCACGATCGACGTCGTCATGACACGGACGGAAGAAATTACTACCAACGAAACACACTGTGACGCGATCACCGCGAAACCGCGTGAGCAGAACGGACGGAGAAGTCCTCCTAAACATACGGACCTGGATACGAGATTGACACTAGAACGACAAAGGCGAGGAGCAGAGCTGCAGCGACGACGCGGCTGTTCTTCTTCATCCCCGATTCTTGTGTTCAAGAACTCGTGAATGAACGATGAAATGACCTTATGCGTCGTGGCACTTCATGGTCATCTTATAGCATGTGCTGTGTGCTTGCTGGTTCTGGAATAGATTTAATTCGCGTGGAAACCCATTGATTGTCGTATATTTTCATCGAAGAATCACCTTGATTTTTAGGATTAGCAGCGAATTAATTGCAATTAAACGGTGAGTTTTTTTAGATATGAGCATCAATGAGACGATGAATGACGCTGATTCAGCTCGCGGGACAGTCCGTATAAAAAATAGCAGAGTAATAATCGAAACTTATCTGAACCGTTGATTAAGGGTATTTAAAATAATTAATTAAAAATTAAAATATGATAATCGATTTTATTATGGAAAGTAATACGACATATATGTTACTCATGCGGAAAGTTTATTGATTATTTTATTTTCTAGTGTGTTCAACCGTTGATTTGCTAGTACGCCAAGAAAACATTAATTATTATATGTATATACCCCACATTTTAAAAGAAAGTTATATGGTCTATATTAGAGCAACCACAATGTATTTGAACTACTTGGTCCGTATGAATAGATTAAAAATAACTAGTCTTCAACTATAGAAATCTATACAATGGTAAATAGCTAAATTGACTAAATAGATGGAACTCACAAACAAATAAATCAGCAAAAGTATAGGTGAGAGAAGAGAGATATAATAGAAAAATATTTGTTTATTTCTTATGGGTAGTCCATAGCACTATGGATAGCTGAACATATTTCTTTGTTATGGACTAATTCCACAATGTTTATAGATAATTTAATCTAATTTTTTATTGCTTATGTACTATTTTAGCACTACATTGTGGTTGCCCTTGACTCTCAAAGTTAATAGGTCACCGATATCAAATCTATTTTATCGGATTGTATATATTGATGCATTTTTTTTTGTTTTGTCAACTAAAATGATATATCAGCAGCGCCTACCTATTACGGCCAATTTTTAGTTTTTTGTTGGGAAATACTTCAATTTGTACAGTCTTCGATTTCTTCTAGGAGTTATTTTAGCATTCACAACTTTTCTCTAAATACAAGTCTTACAAACTTTTATTTACTTTTTAATCTTTTCTTTCATATTTGCTATTGTTATAAATTTTTGTTTAGTTTTTTATCATTTCTTTCATATTCGCTCTTATCAAAAAAATGTTATTTTTCTCATAAATAAAGAACTCTTCTTTTCAAAGCAAAATAAATGAAAGATAAAATCATTTAATTTTTTATTCTTATGCATAAATACAAAATAGCTTAGAAACAGGAGTACAAAATAGGGAGTACATGATATTGAGAACATGCTTAGTACAGATCTAAATTTGGGATTCCCACTGCATCTAGAGTTTATATAGTATAATAAATTAGTTTAATTTTTTTATTTTTAATCTAAAATAAAAATTAAATTACTCAACTAAATAGCTTTAATCTATCAACAACTCAAGCTCTAGAATTTGAACTAGGTTAGATTAGCTCCAAAAAAATTCTAGATCTGTACCAAACAGAGTCTGATTTTGTGGTATTTGGTAATGACATTTTTGTCCTACTTGAAAATTGTCTTGGCGAGCAACTGTTGATTCCTTAAAATTGGGTTACACTAAGCTGCAGCAAAACTGGAAAACCAGTACGGTAGAACACTGATGCACAATGCTACTGTAAAGTTTTGTATCAAACACAAGTGTTTATTCAGAGATTTTTTTAATAATAATAATATTTTTGAAAAAAAAATTCAACTCTAATTAGACGATTCAAAAAATTGCAAAACTAGACAACCTTCGCCCGATCAACTAGGCTGATTTTCGTCTAGTTCAGCCGGATGTGCTAACGTGAGGGGCCGGAGACGAGGCCACATACGGGGACCGCGACATGCGGCGTATGAGGGGGCGAGCGGCAGGCGACGGGTGTGGGACGCGAAGGGCTGGGGCGGTGAGACGCGAGAGGTCAGGGCGACATGAGGGCGGACGTGGGACGCGAAGGGCTGGAGCGGTGGGACGCGAGAGGTCAGGACGACATGTGGGGCGCGAGACGTGAGGGGCCAGGGCGAACCGGCGAAGAGCGTGGGCGCTGGAGGCGGCACACGAGGCGTGGGCATGGGCCGGAGCTAGCGAAGCGATGGCGTAGGAGGCGAGGCATCGGCACACACACAAGAGGCAAGCAAGCACAGATCACGTGGGAGCATGGGAGACGAGGCGTGTCGACATGGCTTTAGTTCAGTGAACCATCAACCGAACCATGTTGACATATCTAATTTACTCGATGGTCAGCCAAACTAAGGCTAGTTCACTCGATGGTCGGCCAAACTAAGGCTTGTTCGGCCAACATGTGTCTAATTTTACAATTTTTTTGAATCAGCTAATCGGAGTTGAAATTTTTTCAAAAAAAATACTTAAAAAATTATTTATTCAGACACAGACCCCATTACACCAACACATGGATATCACATCACAATTAAGCTCTGAGTTTTATGGGCTGCAAAAGCACAACACTAGGAAGCATTTCTGAAATCCAAACAAGAACATGAAACGTTGAAACTTAAGCCCAGGATGAATTGCCTGAGACCAAGACCACGCCACATACGACCTGCAAACTCAGCTCATCTCATAGCGGAAACCCTCTGCCAGGGGGTCTCGTCATGCAAGCTGCGACGCCGCCACCTTGTGCGCTTTCCTAGCCAAGATAGCCGGAGAAGCTGATATGGTGGCCATGGCGCTCCAAGAAGGCGTCCTCTCTGTGCGCCACAGAAGTGACAGTGAAGGCAGGAGCAGAAGCTGCAACTTTCATCACGTTATCTTGCGATGCTATTGCGCTGAACGGGATTGCGCTGCCGCCGCCTAGCCGTAGATCAGTTGAACCTGGAGAACTTGTGTTATCTGTGTTCTTGGTGGACTTAGTGTGAGACTGCTGCTGCCACTGCTGCTGGAGCTGCTTAGTATTGAGGAAACGTCCACCAGAGCCCCTTGCCCTCTTCATTGCATGAAGATGCCGAGATTCATGAAGGTATGGCTGCACATGGAGATTGCACTGAATAGTTAGCCAAACAGAAGTTCATGTAACATGTGAAATCAATGGATTAGTGGGCAGTGGCTAGAACCTTTCGGGCTTTCACGAGCTTATTCTGCGCCTCTAACTTAGCACGCAGCTGTCTTCTGCGAATAATTCCATGATATTGTTTGGGATTGACATATATGGGCTCATCCTCTGCTATTTCCAGGGGCAAGGGAATTCTTGTGGATGTGCCTTCTCCCACAATTTGAGGATGGAACTGTATCAAGTACAACTGATTAGGAAATACCCATGAAAAACTTAAATAAAAATAATCTGGGATGACCCCAAGAGAAATGGATGCACATGGCATGCATAACTACATGTTCTCCCAGAATGATATTGATGAACATATGTCAATACATTGACCATTATAGTTTGCAGGTATATAATGGAATTCACTCCACACAAACTGAAACAAGCATTATCCCACATAATTATGCGTTGATAAATTACCCCCATGCTGAAATTCAAAGACCTTGAGAGTTTTGATAGTGCAACTTGTTAGAAGAGTATACCACAGAGTGTGACCTGTAGGCTGCCCAAACTCCTGAACCAGAATCATTGTATGGGTATGAAATGCAAGACTGCATAACATGCAGAACAAAACTATCAGATGCACAGAAGTTCCGTAAAAAGAGTAGAACAGATTAATTTTATTACTGACATCAAAACTAACGTGAGTTAATCAGACAGTCTTACCATTGTCTGGCCATAGTCAATGTTTGGACTTGGCAATACAGATTGATTATTATCAAAAGTCAAAGTTGACCCCATATGACCAACTGTTTTCCAGGAGTCGTCTGATGAGAAAAGGAAAATATAGTGTAGATTGTTAAAATACAAAAAGGAATCATTAGGAAACAATGGAGGTATCTTGACATGTTATCCAAACCAGATAAACAGCAAAATAGAGCAACATCCTCAAAATGTTGAATTTTAGTACTTGTGTAGTATTTAGGTATCACTCATGATAAGCAACCAAAATTTCAAATTTACCCCACAATTTTGTGTCAATTACTTGTCCCTTCCATCTGTCAGGAACACATATCCAGCTGCTTCTTCAAGGTATTACTATCTGGTTAGTGAATCAACAAGAGCAGGTTGTGAATCCAGCGTCCGCAAACAAGTTTCTCACTACTACCTACAGTAGAAAAACAATACCAGTTTTAACTTTGCAAAATGGCCCAACAGCTGGTGCAAGCGTGTGCTAGCCCTGAGGGTTTAACTCCTAAACTTGGAGCTTATGCCCTCTTTCCACATACTGAGTCTGAGGCTCTGAGCATGTTTGTTACTTTGTTCGACTCTCAAAATAATCAAGTTAATATCTAGGTTAAAAAGAATTGTCTAACGCAAAGATTCAAAGGCATCATTGTTCTTTTGTAACTGGAGGAAATACTAGTATTGAACAAGTAGCTGTCCAATGAAATCTTTTACTAGCACCCTAATAGTATGCTCAGTAACGAAAGCTAGACAGGAGCATTTCCTCCAAATTCTCTAATTTAAGTGTTTTTACTGAAAACCCAAATTTAATCAACTCTGCTAATCTGCAAGATACATAATAAATGCATGTGCCACAAAATGAATTCTGTTAAATGTCCCAAGTTCATAGTGCCCATCTTGGTGTTTCCATCAGGAAAGTTTGAGCAAAGGCCCAACTTTAGCAAACCAGCAGACCGGCAGAGATACATCACACTCTTTGATCTGTCATTCAAATTCTTTAAAACAATAACTATCACTTCATGGAGTAAGAAGCTCCAGCATCTAGCGCATTAACATTGTTATTCAAAATTGTGACAGCTGGGAGAAATACAGCCCCATAGCACACGACCTAAAGATAGACATAAATACAAAGATCAGATCAAGAGAGCACTTACCAAATAAGTCAGACCGAATATAGAGCAACAGAAATAAATGCTATCACCAGGCAATAAGCACGAGTGTATATGAAGATGGTGATGGTAATATACTGCGAAATTGCGAACTCCCAAGATCGTCTTGCATAGCAACAGCAATGAGAAGCTAGGAAGTCATTAACCACCGTACACCATTCCAAGACATCGACTTAATCACTACAAGTACACAGTCCTAAAATCATCCCGTTGCAGCCTTTACAAAGAACACACGACTAGTCAACTATCTCCATGCTCCATCGATTTTGTACCGAAACGACGACATGCAACCCGTCAAATCCACGAGCACACGTGAGCCTCCGCGTCAAGAAGATTCTATCTGAGAACGCCATTGCAATCCTTAAAGACTTACACTTTTCGACTACGAAAACGAAGCTGTTGAAGAGGAGATCAAGAACGCATGCGCCAAGAAACATGCTAGCCGCCTAGCTAGTAGCTCCTCCAACAAAGCAAGATTGATTGCCCGGACACTTGTCCACGACGGATTTCGAAACAAGAAGGCAACTGCGTGCGTCGTCTAGGAGAGGAGAGGAGGGGAAGGGAAGGGAAGGTTGGAATGTTGGATAACCTTTGGAAGCGTAGGAAGGAGATGAAGAGGGGATAAGCATGGCTCCCGCGCGCTGGCGCTTCCCTCGGCGCCTCCGCCAAGCGAAGCTGCTCGCTGCGCCTGCGCCTGCGGCTGCCTCCTCGGCTCCCTCCCCGCCGTCCCTTCCGCTGCCCCCCTCGACTGCATCATTCCAACTTGGGATGCTCTTTAATCCTCCTCCTTGTTCCAAGCAACGCCTACAAAACCATATTTTACTGCAATTTTTGTATGTCTACATCTGGAGCGCCATTATATAATTGCAATGTAGGGACCAGTGTGAAAAACCAATGAAAAAAATCGATAATTTGCCACCAGGACTCATCGATTATAATGTGAGACAACTACGTATAATTATTTAGGTTAATAAATGTGGTTTAGGCTAGTCGTTTTCGTAATTCAGAACTGCCGACAGTTCTCAGTGTTTAGAACCTCGGAAAATTTAAAGTATTTGCAAGGTTCGAACAGTACTCTGAACGGATATGGGCTTCTAGCGGGAGTCATATTTTTTTAGATAACGGAGAGTAAAAACAATCCGGCTTTCCCTCTTGCGAGGTTAGGGCCAAGAGTTTACACGACTAGTAGCATAAAACGGTTGCGAAATGAAGGAGGAAAAACCTCCAACCAAAAAACTCCAAACGAAATCGGACACGAAAAGCGAAAAATGAGGTTCAGTTACAAATCAATCCTATAAACCTCCATCTGTTTGATCCCTCCACCTTACAAAGAGGGTATTTATAGTCACGATAATAATATGGTAATACTAATTTATCTCTATGTATAACCGACTATTGTAGTGGCGAAAAATAAATTACATAAAGTAGTTTAGTAACATTTCGTGTAAATAAGACAATGCGCACATCTTATCGAAGGGGACGGAGAACCTATCATTTCGACGTTACCTCCAAACGGTTTCAACTAGCGGAGCCTTTTTCTTCAAAGGAAACTTCGGTCTATCAAGCAGTTCCGAGTCTCCGGCTTTCAAAAGATCTTATGGTGACTCAAGCCGAAGTGTGACTAGTACTTGTTATTATTATCTTGTTAATGTTATTATTGTCTTGTTAATGTGAAAATATTTTCCGAGGCGACTCAAGCCGAATCCTTAAGGTTTATATATATATATATATATATATATATATATATATATATACATATACATACGGGAGCGCTATTTTACACCACGTGTGTAGAATAACTATTCTACACTGACTATTTTCAGTAGTAGATTTTTTCAGTAGAATAACAATTGAGTACTATTTTTTCTCAGTAATAAATTTCTCGGTAGAATAACTATTCTACACCCATGGTGCAGGATAGCATTTGTGTGTGTGTATATATATATATATATATATATATAAGCTTTTTTACTGAAAGAAGGGACCAATTGACGTATAGATTGTAAATTTGATGTGAGAATATTAGTATGGTACCGATGAGAGGTGTCCACACATAACTAACACCATTATAAATTGGGTGTGGTTCGATCTTTTACAGTAACAAATTGTTTTAGTTGATGAGAAAGCATACGATGGTGCAACTTGACGTCCGTGAATTATATAGTGGCGTGATGGCTTTTATATTTTAGTTTATTTTTCTTCAAATGAATTACTCACATCACTTTACCTATGGGAACACTGCTCTCACAATAATTGTCAAATGCATTTAAAGAAGGAGAACCTTTTGATTTACTATCATCTCATAAGTTCGGTAGAACAAAATTTTTAGTTAATTGGACTTGGCATGACAAACCTTATTTCACGTCCACTATTGCACCTGAGCCTTTTATTATATAAAAAAAAGAAAACTATTTTACGTCCACTATTTAAACACTAGAAATTTTATAATTTTATTATGAAAAATACGCTTAGTCACCTTATCAGAATAAAATGCCCCGTTTGATACAACTTTCAGATCCACAATTTTTTTGACCTTATGTATTTAGTTGAGTAATTTAGTTTTTTATTTCAGACTAAAAATCAAAGTTCAAACTGTTTTATTATACTACGCTATATAATACAAATCTCGGATCCGGTATAAATCTCGGAGTTGAAATTGTAGCACAAAACCCAAAAGGTGTGTACACGTGTCCTAAACCTCTCTGTTTTGCGCTAAGTGCCATCATATCCATGTTATTCCTTACGTATTGTCCCCGCTAGTGCTAGACATAGAGATCCCTAATTTGACGTAGCTCTATATCCATAATTTTTTGGAGTTGACATATTTTGTTGAGAAATTTAGTTTTTTTATTTTGTACTACAAAACAAAGTTCAAACTATTTTATTATACTATACTATATAATACAAATCTCAAATCCGATATAAATCTCGGAGTTGAAGCTGTAGCCCAAAATGTATACATCATGTAGTGCATATTACCCATGTACCCATAGCAACAAGCGTTGTGGTTACCTCAGGCTAATTAACATTTAATTTTTTCCATGCCATTACAATTTTCACGGTTTGCCAATATGCCATCGGTGTGTCACTGACAGATGGGGACCGCCACAGTCACTGACAGTGGCATATAGGCAATTTCTGAAAATTATAATGACATGTGAGCAGAAAAGAAAACACGGCCGGGCAAAAACCTTCCAATTGACGACGTCAGGTCATGGCCCACTCTGAGGTCACCGTTGGTTCGCTCGCGGCCGGGAAAAGCAGCTGCTTCGTTCAGCTGCGATACGTCACAAATACGTTATTTTCGTATTCGAAAATGCTGTTCTTTATTCTACTAATAGATTTTTAAATTACTAAAAACAGATTCTTCGTGACAGCAAAAGGGGCGTAGATTCTACATGTCTCAGGTCTGTTTGGTTCCTTTAGGGACTAAACTAAATTTTAGTCTCTTCTTTTTTATAGTACTAAACTTTAGTCCCTTGGTGTTTGGTTCTAAGAACTAAAAGAGAATGAAGGATAAGAGGTAAGTAGTACTTTTAGTCCCTTTTAGCAAGGTTTTTGGGACTAAAGGGCTACTAAACTTTAGTCTCTTTTAGGGGGTGTTTGGTTCCACCTTGCTAAACTTTAGGGACTAAAGTTTAGTCCCTTTTAGTTCCTAAATTGCCAAACAAGGGGACTAAAGTAGGACTAAACTTTAGTGACTAAAGTTTAGCCTTTAGTCCCAAAGAACTTGTTAAAGGGGACTAAAAGTACTACTTACCTCTCATCCCTCACTCTCTTTTAGTACTTTAGTCCTTAGAACCAAACAGCGATGGACTAAAGTTTAGTCCTATAAAAAAAGGAGACTAAAGTTTAGTTTAGTCCCCAAAGAAACCAAACAGGCCCTTAGTCCCCAAATTGTTTTAGGGACTAAAAGGAACTAAAGTTTAGTCCCTAAACTTTAACAACCCCAAACCAAACACCCCTCAGTTAAAAAAAGCAAAGCAGATTCTTTTACGAGGGGCTCAGCTCCCACAGGCTTGGCGACTTTTCTTCCCTGACAAGTTGACTGGTCTCTAGGTAGATAACTTATTAATTTGGCAGTGCACTGTGCATCATACTGTTCGTTGCATGGTCGCTGTGATGGCTGATGGATACAGGCTACAGCCATACATACAGGAGAGCTGGAGAGGAGAGTTTAGGCTGCCCTGCTGTGCACGCTGCACCTGAATATGGTTGTGCGTGTATACTTGCATATAAGATAATGATTTGTTGAGAATAACAACTAAGCTTCAGCTTGGCACTGTGCAGCTGATGCAGCACTGTAAGGTGAAGAAGAGAGCACCTACTTTCTTTCAGCAGCCACGAGTGAGTCAAACTCACAATTCCTGGAGATGAAGCAGCCTGCAGCTAGCCTGCACTTGGATTGTTCACTGTTCAGTACTGCATCAAATCTGCATTTTTCATGCTGTTCGACCTGCACTCCTGCAACGACATGCAGCAGAGAAGCAGAGTAAGATACTCTATAGCACATGCATCCTAGCAAGAACCAAACAATGGCTTATTAATGAGTGCACAGGAGTCGAGCATCTGCGTCTCTTGAAGCGTCAGGCTCACTGCATGCTTACAACGACGCCAACTGGGGCGTCGTCCCTGGACTGGGCAGGACCACCAACGCACCAGGCAAAAGAGCGTGGGCAACTGCATGTTGGAGATCATACTATCCAGTTCCAGCCACACTTCCAGGGGCCCATGCGTCCTTGGGCTTCCCAAAGCACCATTATTCTTCCCAGAAGTTGCTATTTATGCAAAAGGTTGAGCTGCTTTAATTTGTTAGGCTAGCTGTTAGCTTTCATAATAGATGATGATACAGCTTGATTATGTCTGCCTAAGCTCCATTGATCTAATTATTATAAGGGATGTTGCAAAGCACATCAGTACAGATTTGTCCCATAAAAGAACAGAACAAGCCCAGCAAATATAATGACACTAGTACAGACTACAGAACTACAGAAAGAAAGAAAGAAATAAAGAACATTAGAATTGTCAAACAACAGGAGGATACTAACCACGAAGAATAAAGTACCACCCATCACGCGGCAAAGATTAGCTGGGTAACGTACTGGCACTGTTGTTGACGTTCAAGATTCCTCTCGTACAGAATCTGAGTTTCCACTAATGAATCTGATGCCGGCAATCCGTGTGAACCATCTGATCTATACTATCAATCGGCTAAGATTTGAAATTGGTGATCTATTAACTTATAAAGGTAATAGACTATATAATCTTCCTTTAATATGTGTGAGTTGACGACATACATACATCAATTTATTCTATTCTTTGCATACTAGCAAATTAATTGTTGTATTCATAAAAAAAATCAATAAACTTTTCGTACGGACAACATACATGCAAATTATTTTCCGTAACCAAGGCAATTTATAGTCAGTTAACCCATTTTGTTTTGTAATTAATTATTTTAAATATACTTAATCAACGGTGCAGATTAGTTTTAACTAGTACCTCCCATGAGATAAAGTAGTATTGTAAATGGACTATTTATTTTGATAAATATAATGACCATAATTAAAAGAAGTTAAGATCACCCTAATATAATAACCGCAATTAAAAAATTGGTGTCTTACCTTCTAAGAGTTGTTTTTTCGGAATAAGTCTTCATAACTCTCTTATGTATTGTTGACTGATTACTTAACCTTTTGACCTAATAAACCATGTGTTTAATTCAATAACCTTTTTAAATACTATTTAACTACCCTCAAAGTAGTTTTACAAACTAGTTTTGCCTTGGTGTGCTATAATGGACAAGATTACCGTGTCGGTAACACGCACTCGTGCATAAAAAACTACGAGAAATTTTACAGTTCTTGAGGAGGTAACAGAAGGTACCATATTTTTTAGTGTTAATTTTGCTACCTTCTGACACATGAGGTACCATAAGGTACCAAAATTAACACTAAAAAATGTGGTATCTCCTGTTACCTTTTTTAAGGACTGTAAAATTACCCAAAAACTACCAGTCGTGTTCCCTAAACTTTTTGTTCAGTGAAAACACGGATTCTCATTGCCCTTGGTCGATCGGTCGTGGGACAAACGCAGTCATTCAAAGCATAAAACAAACAGCACACTACCAGTGAAAAATACTACCCCTCTTTCCCATTATCTCCATCATCTCAGCGTTTTTCAGATTTCCCACAATCTACATCATCTAACAGTTGAGTCATTAAAGCAGCACATCGTATTATGTGTGAATTGATTTAGAGTCTACATGCATGGCTTTGGCTTCCGCTTTTATTTCTTCTTTTACTAGTACTCTACCTGACCACATGCACATGTAAGTTGAAAGTGCGGAAAAACAAAGCAACAAACACAATATACGAAGAGAATTTAAGCTTCATATCTCTCGTCTTGTTCATCGTGTCAAATTGTTAGATGATGGAGATAATGGGAAGGAGGGAGTAACTATTATTCCACAGGTTACATAAAGTTTGCAGGACAAGAGAAAAGCTAGCAAAATTAAAAAAGTTACTAATTGTTATACAAACAAAACCCAGTTATATTATATCTATGTATATTTGCTTGACATGAGATTCTTGCTGTCTAGTGAATGATAAGGGATTATTGGCGTGACGAAGCTCTCCGATCAATCTTTCT
Organism: Zizania palustris; assembly: GCA_019279435.1. NCBI lineage: Eukaryota > Viridiplantae > Streptophyta > Magnoliopsida > Poales > Poaceae > Zizania > Zizania palustris. The sequence goes on along the minus strand of JAAALK010000287.1, from coordinate 36,154,079 downwards.
TCAGAAACAAGTCCAATTGATCAGGCAAGCTTAGGAATCGCGGTGTATTGACGTTTGGCTGAGCTGAACATGTGACAGGTGATACTTGGAGAACTGATCTTACTTCTGATCACCTTGGATTTGGAGTTCTTTACTTCTTTTTATTCCTCGTGCTGAAACCCGGGAAGTTGCATGATATGCTGTTTAGTTGTTGTTTCACTCTTTCATACACACTTCGATCTTCAGGGCGTTTTTGAGTGAAAAGTTGTAAGGTGCGCTGAAAAGTTGGAAGGCTTTTGTTTTCTGTGTAAAGGTGAATAGGTGATCACTATAAATCGGTTGAAACATATTCATTCTGAAAAGTCGGTTCATTTATTCCTAAAATTCCCATGTGTTTTGATCAATACGAAGCATCTTGCGTTCAAGGAAATTGTGGTTTCTAGCAGAGTTCCAGACACTGTGGAGTGACTGAAGCACAAGGGCTTGCTCAATTGATGCCCCCAACTGACCAAACAAGGAAATCAGCCATCAGTCAATGAGCTGAAACGTGTTAATATACATGACCAAAAACATAGCACAATCAAGCATCCAGCTACAAGCTACTGAAATTTCTTAGAACTTCAAATTGGTATAGAATTGGTAAATTGGTTGCATAAAGCTTGCATGGAACTGATAAACTTGTCTTGTCAGGAATCAAGATCTCTCTGCTAAGACTTCCGACAGCATTCTCACCTTTCTCAAAAAAAGATATTCTAAGGTAAACTGACAACAGATGAACAGAACAACAACAAGGACTTTGGAGGACAACTACCTTTGTAGATCGATTGAGTGTTCCATCGTAATGCAAGACAAAGTTAAGTCCCTTTCTGATACAACCAGATGAACTGCAGAGCGAGCGCCAGAGCCTCCTGCCCTTTTTCTACATTGAAATAGTAACCGCGATTTATCACCCACGAGCTCGGGGCAGTATAAAAATGCTTTGAGAATTGGGAAAAATCGATGGTACTTTTCTTCCAGAATCGTAATTCAGTTTGCTAACGGGGAAAATGAAGCAACCAGCGAGTATAAAGATACGAGGGTTAAAAATCTGAACGTCGGCACGTAGTGAATTTTTTGAACAACCCATACAAACAGCGTGGAGAATTGTATTAATAAAAACAAAGAAAATACAAGATTATAATTTAGGTTGAAATTAGGAGAGAAATGAAAATATCCCAACTAGGCTGACACCTCACCACCGGCTCCACTCTCACGCGACTACAATAATAACAGTCGAAACTCCCAAAACCAATAGCCACCGTACCTAAGGAGCACCACACAATCAAGAAGGAAATGACCAAAAAAGAGGAAGAGATTAAAGAAAGGGAGGACACGAATCTAAAAGAGGCGACCCCCGCAACGAAGAGACATTGTGAGTCGCCAACCACACTACATCACACTTGAGACCCATCAACCGGAAGAGGAACTGACCACCACTAACCTTCTGACTTCAACTGCTGTCGAAAGCAGCCGCACACACCACGATGGCAAAGCATCTCCTGAGCTAGCATTCAAGGCCTTGTGGCCTTGATCTGTCACCCTGCCGCAAGGTTGCACTACCCGCCAACACCATACCACCACACACCGACTCTAGACGACTACATGCCTCCAACCGAACTGCTATCCGCCGCCAATGGCCCTTGACGCACCTAACCTCCACAGAAACGAATGTTGTGCGCCCCACCTAGTTGTCACCCGTCGGTGATAGCCCTCAACATGATTTTACTTCGTAAATTAGGATAGCCAGGCCACCGTGCGCTAACGTCAAACCGCCACAAACTAGTCGTCTGACCGCTGCGCGCCCCGCCTCTACGTAGTGAAATTCATTGCACTCTTTGCACTCTTTGCTATTATAAATCGGTGTTACACGTGAATGATGATTACAGTGGACTTAATCCATAAGATCCTTGAGTATTTATAGATCCTTATTTTTTTCAAGGAAGCGATCAGTCCGGGCACCTAATCTTTGTGTGCACGAGAAGCCTGAAGCCTCTCGCCGTGCGGCCACCTGGGCGGCTCGGCCACTCCCCCACCCATCAGTCGCCGCTGATCCGTCGGATCCACTCCCAGACTCCATCCCAGCCGTCCGTGCCCTCACAACCCGTCGAATTCCCCACCCTTCTCGTCGACTCGAAACCACCTCCTCCTTTCCAATCGCAAAGCGAGACCGGCGTTTTCTTCCTTCCTCCTCCCTTTTCCTTTCCTAGATCGCACCGAAGCGAAGCTCTCCTCTTCCTCCTCACGGGAGGGAAAGGGGGAAGCCAACTGAGGGGAGGGTTCCTCCGCCGTCTCGCGCGATCTGACCAGTCCGCCGGGCCGACCGGGCGATCGGAGCAATGTTGCGTGGATCGAGCAGCTGCTGATCGCGGTGAGACCACTCGATCCGTTCAATCCTCGCGTTTCTGTTCAGTTTCTGCCTTCGTTTTCGGTTAGGTTTGGCTCTATGCTCGGTAATTTTAGTGCCGTGTGGTCAGTCGGGTGGGATTTTGCTTTGATTGAACTGTTCTCGCGCTCGAAATTCGTGCAGTGTGGCGTCAATGGAGCTCTTGGAGGATGATCGCGTCAGAGGCTCAGAGCTTCCTTTGGTGTTCGACTAGAGTCCAATGGTCTTCGATTAGTGTTCAGTCTAGATTTGGAACCTTTGCTCGTGCTGTAAGCCTTGGGTCCGGTGAAAACGAACGCAATTGTTCCTAATCGTTGCTGTAATTGCTAGTCTAGCTGCTCTAATCGAGCACTTTGTAGTGCTAACTGAAGTCAAGTTTGTTATGATCGTTCCCATGATTGCATTAGATCAGTGGATCGTTCGGTAGTTTTGGATGGGATTTTGAAGGTCTCACCTTTTCACTTTTGCCATTCCTGTTCTTTTACTGTTGCACCACACATCGATTTGCACTTTTTTGCAGTAAGAGAAAAAAAAAACAGTGGTGCTCAAACAAACAAACACAGTGTGGGTCATCTCGCAATAGTTTGTTACATAATTACCTGGATCCTCTTTGTTCGTTATAACATATTTTCTCTTTATGTAATCAGAAATCCTTGCATGTATTATCTTTATCCTTGTTTTATCTAGGATTTATGAATGCATTCATTATTATACTTAATCATAAAATGTTTCTAGCTGACTGTAGAATTTTATCTTAGCAGATTTTGATTAGTGTTGCATTGGATGAAGCTTGTACTTATCAATGGAGGTGGGTGGTTCACAAGATGATCTGGAGAACAAAAGTGATGATAATGACTTCAATAAGAACAGAAGCTCTGATCCTGTCGTTTATCAGTTAGTTCGGGTAAATTATCATGATGGATTGGCTATATATTAAGATACATATCTCATCACGTTGTTTCCAGTTCCTTAGTCAGGCCATTGAGAACCATGTTTCTTATAAAACTGATCAGGTTGAAGGTGATGGAACACTTGTTCCTGCTACGGAGGATGAGTTCTTGCAATTTGAACATTTCCTTCATGATGAGAAGGTTGATCTGCCCTCTATTGATGATGTACCACATGTGGAAAAATATTTTACTAATGATCGCTTTACATTGAAGAAGCCCAATTTTGAAGGTGCCCTCGGTAACATTATTTGATTCAGATTCCTTTCAAAAATCATTACTTGATTCAACTTGTTACTTTACTAGTTTACCATCATTTCCTTTTGGGCCATAATACATTGTTAGAACAAGAATATTGTTTTGAATCATTACTTTATTATCAGTTTCATTTGGCTGATCATACTTTGTTAGAACAAGAATTTAATATGGCATATCATGTCATGATAAATTTTAACTTACAGGCTATCATGATTCCTGAATTAATTCAACCAGTTTGACTACTGGAGATGCTGACCGTTTACTAAATTTTCACAGAGGGTTCTTCCAAATTAGACACCACCGATGTACAGGTGCATACATTGGATGCTGACTTAGCGGTATATTGCTTATCTGTTGTGCATCATGAACATGATTTACAAATATTTGCCATGAGCCTAAGCTTTTTGTGATCAGACAGTGTGTCTATACTGTTAGATAATAGGTTTAAAGATGGACTGGCAGTTCTGTAAATGATCAGCTCAAGTTCAATTGTCTATGGCCTCAGTAAATTTCACTTTATGGAACAACTCTAGTTAGAAGTTAGGAAACATATTTTAGATCATCGATCATTGTCAAGAACTGGGTGATGGATGGAAAATATGTAACAATGTCCAATAAAATGAGAAGATGCTGAGTTCTTGAAGTGTACAGGAAATGTAGTAGTACATCAAATTGACTATAGTTCATTCAAAACTGTGGTAATGAGAGATTGATTTCTGTTGAACACAATCTCAGGCAAATCTTTTGATGGAGCTGATTAAGTGATCTGCTGTAAGTTTTAAGCAAAGCTGTCATGGTTAATAAGCTATGAGCAATGAGTCAAACTTGTTAAGAATGCACAGTATTATCCATAAGATATTACTTTGTAGTGTTTGAACAAACTATCTTTACAAGATCATTTTCCTATGTTCATGATCATGCCTATGTACGGTTTCAATCTGCATATTCATTTTAATGCAACTCTAACAAGATGCATATCATTACACAGGAAGACAGATTACATACATTGGATGATTCGATTGGTCTTCCTTCAAACCGTTCAGCTGTTCATGATCAGCAACCAGATAAACTGAACACAGAACAAGTGGGTAATAACATTGCCCAACAGGACAATGCTTCGACTGAGACTACAAAATCAACAGTGTTAAATGACCTTTCTTCTGAGAAAGAAAAGGCTGATGCCTGCTCAAAACCCTTAAATGATGCTTCTACAGGGACATCTGTTTCTGGGGTTACTAGTTCAGTGCCTGATTTTTCCATTTTAAGAGGAGAAGTATGCTTGGATGATCTTACAATTAGAGAACTTCAGGAAGCATTTAGAGCCACATTTGGGCGCCAAACTACTGTCAAGGACAAGCTATGGCTTAAAAGACGGATTGCAATGGGGTTGACCAATTCGTGTGATGTTCCAAGTTCAGGTTGTGTTGTTAAGGATTATAAAGTTATTGGCATGGATGCCAAACAAGAAATACCAACTGTCGGAGGAATACATAAGATGGAGCTTGAAGCTACTTTGGTTAGGAACCAAATCATGAATCCAAGATCTAGTTTTTTCTATCAGGGTGAGGAGCAACAGAGATCCTCCAAGTGGCTCAAAAGAGTACCGACAGATAATGATGAGCCACAAGTAGCTGTTTTCACTGGACAAGGAGCCATAAAGAGGATTAGAAAGCCAACAAAAAGATACATTGAGGAGCTCTCGGATGCTGAGACTCATGACTCCACCAGGAGACTTAGTTCACCTGTAAATAGGGCTGTTAATGATGAGGTATTATTGAGACCACGGGCAACACCTTTCCATGAAGTTGATTCATTGAATACAACCTATACCACTAGAGAAGACACTCTTGGAGGGTGTAGCATACATGTACCTTATGTTTCAAGGATGAGAAGAGGGCGTCCTAGGAGTAACTTCATTCCATTATTGGTAACTGTCTATTTATGCACTATTATATGCATCCAGCTTTGGACAATATGACTGCCTTTTATTATTACTGCAACATATGCACAAATATTCAGTTACTACACAAGTAACATGTATATGGTGCCAACAAAAAAATCAGTTACTACATCTAAGGAACTATGTTACACATGTCCTTTTTTCTCTTTCCTTTTGGAAGTACCTTCTGTTCATATGATATTGCTAGTAACTTCATTTTTCAAAATAGTGTGTACTTATACAAAGCATTTTGTTAATATATTTTGGCCTGTAAATTGCTTTGTGCTCACAGGGAAAATTCTGACATAAGAAACTCAGCAAAGGCAAAAAAAAATTAGACTTCAAGCAACTAGTTAAAGGCTCATGCCGGACTTTCAATTAAGTGTACTGTTGTTTTCTTTTTCACAGTTTCACTTCTTGCCCCTTGGCACTTCCTGAAAATAACACGTGCTATTTTTCATAAATTAAATTTGGCAAACCCTGAACCTTTGTTAACTGATTTCCCACACCAACTCACAGTTTGCCATGGTGGTCTTGTTGTACAAAATTTCCACGTCCATGTACCAATATTCCATTTAATCCGATGTGCCATATTTCATCCAGTAGCAATTTAGACCAATAAGTCAAATGTAGAAAGTTATAGGATGGGGACCTTATTAGACATGGAAAGGTGATGCCATCTGCCATACGGCCTGATGTCATATGTAGTGGGTCAGGGCTGCTAGGCCCAGCCCACGTGAACAGTACTGCGGGTATTGTAGTGTGAATAGTACCAATGGATACTGTAACGATATTAGGGATTTGATATTTTAAAAGACAATGTTAGATTAGATTAGATTGAGTTCTTAAAAGGTAAGATTAGATGGAGTAGATGAAAGGTAATATTAGATAGGAAGATATTTGTTTTAGTTAGGAATTAGATATAGAGATTAGATTGGTTTCTATAATAGAAATTATTTTCTTAGATGTCATGTTGGTTCTCTTTATATGAAGGGACCTCTTGTACTCAATTAAAAGGCAATGAAGAATTAGTCTAATCTCATCTCAATGTTCTTCTCTCCAACCTAAGTCTATTTATCATCCCTAGAAGCCGCCGCTGCCCGGCTACTCTCTTGGCGGTGTTTATCCTGTCATGGATCTAACCCATAACACCTAAACTTTGTTTCATTGCATTATATGTTAATCTGTTATTACTTATTAGACTTGGTATAACTATCTCACTGTATCTGACATGAACCTTTCTTTTTTGTTGCATCAGGATCTTAAGCCTTCTGTGGAATGTACTGAGGTTCACACTGCAGATGGGGTGAATTTGGGAAAAGATGGTGAACAGAGGAACCATGTAAGCAAAGCAATGGAAGTTAACACTAATGAGATGTTTCTTTTCATGTTGGACAACTTAGTGAAAATCCAACTTCAGAATCAACTCCTAACTAGGAATATATTTAGGAACCTACAATAACCTTATTTTTGTTCCAGACTTGCAATTGAAAGGCTGTGTTGTTGTTGTTGTATAGTAACCTTATGTTTGTTCCAGACTCACGGTTTTTACTTGTATTGTGTACACAATATAATATTTTCTTCTGTTCAACTTGCTGTCAGAAAAACACAGAGTGGAAAAGAGAAGATACAGAAACAGCCAGTAATAAGGAGGTTCAGGGTCTGCTGGCAAAGGATTTTTCTGATGTCAATCCCAAAATAAAGCGAGGTGGGAAGCGGAAGCATCATCGAGCATGGACGTTGTCGGAGGTTCTGAAGCTGGTTGATGGTGTGGATCGATATGGGGCTGGCAAATGGTCCGAGATTAGAAGACTATCCTTCCCATGTTCCTACCGCACCTCAGTGGATCTCAAGGTGCAATGCTTGTACAACTCTTTTCGTTTATTTCGTATATTTCATATTCTAACGAATGATGATGCTTATTCAGGACAAGTGGCGGAATCTCATCAGGGCCAGCCAGTCACAGCTTTCCACAGAAAACGATGTATGGAGAGCAATCTCTTCTCATCGATCCATTTTCTCCAGTCCTGCCATTGCGTTTTTTTTACCCGTCTTGATTCATTTTTCTTCACTTCTCGTTTCCACCAAGCAGGTTGTTTGTCCACGGAAAAACAACCCTTCTACCATACCAATACCACCATCGATTCTGCTACGAGTAAAAGAATTGGCTGCGATGCAGCGCCATGCTGGCGACTCGACGGTGCCGATCAAGTTCTCGGGGCAGAGCACTAGGGTTGTACATGGGAAAGTTTCCGGTTTTTTGTGATCCATGTGTTGCGTGCAAATAGAGGGAAAAACTACTGGATGGATGTACGCTTTGGGGCGTCTATGAAAGAATACCACACGTTGTTGCCGGTTGCAGCAATGTTGTGATCGCTGCTCGCGTTCTCCGCGTGCAGTAGAAAGCAGTCTCCTCGCCTGCATTTTATTTCGTCTTCTCTTTTTCTGCAGTATCAATTTTGTTCTTCCTGGTTCGTTGGTCTGCGCAGCTTCAACGCGTAACTAGATCACAACTCACAAGAGCTATATCCTTTGAAATGACATATCTCAGATGGAGGTTTTGGTCGAAGGAAGGCCTTTGATCCTTTGTGACCCCTTTGTACCCTCATCACAGAAGGGTAACAAGGTATTCGTAGTTCCTCTAAACAAACATTGGTGGCTAACTCACAAATTTATATAAAATCATTGCACTACATGAGGCATCACATGGATGCGTGTGGTTTCACTGAATAATTATTCATATACAACACTCACGAGTGGTGTTGGTTCAATTAAATTAATGCAACAGAACTACATCAAGGGCAATATTACCAAATACATTGCTATCAAGTTATTTTTTCCTCATGAGCTACAATAAAATAGGAAAATAAACATCTTGCAAGCTCCATATGATTTGTATGAGACGGTGTTAAGATTTGCAATATCCAGGGGATTCTCAAATGGTATACCCTTTTAAAACAATCTTGTTGTATTCTTTTCTTTTAATTTTTCTTTTTCGAGGTTTCTCGTATAAAGTTTTTAATGAAATAATATTAAACACAAGTATATATTATATTTCCTCTTCTGTCTATTGGATTTTTTAGGAAAATATTAAAAACATAATTGCTTTTTAAACTCTTCTGGGTCCACGATGAACAAAATATTCTTGTAAAAATATTACACATTTTTATTCTCTACGTCGGTTTTTTCTTGCACAAAGGCATTCTTTACATAAATAAAAGGATATCCAACACCAGTTTATAGATATTCTCTTTAGCAAACTATCCACTTCGATGGGAGATTAAAAAAACAATATATATTTTTCCCTAAATTGCACTTCTTGGTGTCCATTTCAAAAAAATAATAAAAGCAGACCCTTTTATGTTAAAGATAACTCCTGTCGACCTATGAAACATCGATTGGAAAAAGATTTTGCAGAAAACGAAAGCAGCCAAGCTGAGTGTGTACGGAACGCGAGTCGGCAGCATGCATGGCAGGTCTTGGAGGGCGCGCGTGGCCTTTCGGTCCGTATTTGGTGCTTTATTACATATCGACAGTTGGTACATCGACAGGGAGTACTTTATTGTCGACAATCCAAATGTCGACACTTGACTAGAATTGTATTTTCTCAAAAAAAAAATGTTTTGTAAAAAAAATCCTTCTATGAACGGGAGGAAGTAAATGCGTCTCATCATCCAAGCGGCCTACCATTACCAACGAGGCAACGAGGAAAGTACATTTTTTTCAAGTGCAGCTGCAAAAAGGAACTTGCCATTGGAGTCTGGTTCCAATAAGCAGCATCAACGAGTTATTTTAGTCCCGACCAAGTAACGCTAAGCAGGCCTGTACAAACTAACTCCGAGATAAATTACAGCTACAAGATAATCGCTCAGTTGAAAATAGGAATTGGAAGGGTGACTCACTGACTCGTCATGTAAGTTGTGTGGCCAAGTGGAAAATGCGGATCATTTGATCTTTACATATCATTTGTCACAATTATTGTAGGTTTTTGTATGCGAGGCTTTGGACTGGAGATTTTCCAGCTCTTCACAGAAGGGGCTTTGCTGATATGATATGATGGGAAAGTTTGGAGATACAAAAAAGGCTTCCATTGCCGTGCAACTCTTGGGGGGTGGGGTTTGGTCAATTTGGTTTTAGCGAAACAAGTTTATTTTTCAAAACAAACTTTATACTAATGTTTTTCAGGTTATCTATAAACTAATTTTTTATCTCACTCAGTAACTTCAACTAGTATCAGCTCGGTTGAAAAAAGAAATATCAAGGTGACTAGAATTGTTCCATGCAAGGCTATATCAATTGATCCAATTGGTAGAAACTCCAAGCTCAGCTATGCCAAACTAAAGTGATCCGGTGGTTTTTAACATATGGGGGTTAGGAAATTGGGTTAGTTGGAACCATTATAATTTTATAAGTTCGAAGAAATACCATTACAATTCACATATTTTGATTTGTGCCATTAAAATTTCAGAGAACTCTGAACTATACTATTATAATTTTATAGAACCCCAAAATGTGCCATTACAAGCTCAAAAAACTGTAGAATGTGGCGTTACAATTTCAGAGAACTAGAAAACTAAGCTGAAATTGTAATGTCAATCTAAATATGTGAATTGTAATGATATTTCTCTAAACTCACAAAATTATAATTGCATGAATCGAACTATCCCTAGGAATTTTTGTCTGGAAGCATGTGTTGTAAGCTTTTGGCGTTCTAGTACGGTGATGGCAAGTTTTTGGCGTTCTGGTATGGTGATGACAATGTCTAGCATTGTGATCTGTCTTTTGGTGGTTATCCAGCAATATCTTCTCTGGCCTGTGTATATATAAGGGTCAAACTGTAAAAGAGAGATTTGCTATTTTGATAATTCAAAGTGACGTTTACATTTTTAACATTCTGATCCACTTTCAGTAACTTAAGTTATCTTACATATCAACCTTAAAATAGCATCTTAAATAAAATGCACATCTTTAGAGTGTCAAAATAGCAATATTTTCGTCAGGAAATGTTGTTGTAGGATGGCTGTTAGTACTTTGGCTGTAAGTGAGTATCCCCCACGTTTGTTTTGCTACACTTATCTGCTTTCAAGTAAAAAAGCAGGGCTCCCCTAAGTGGGATAGAGAATTATATAAACTATAGAAGCTGAAATATTAACTGGCGTTAAGATATAACTAACTTGCGTGAATGGGGAAATCTCCGTACAGATATGAATAAATTCCTAAATAGGGTAAAGAAATGTTTGGGCGTCGACAGGGCGGACGAGGGCTATTGACACAGCTAAATCCCTCTTGGAGAATTGGAGGTGCGGTGCGCAAGCTAGCAGGCAGTATGTAGAGCACGGGCTGCTAATATAGTGCCGAGGACCTTGAAATTAAATCGAGCAGATATTTACTTTCACCTGAAGGATCAACCCTCTCCACTTTGGCCACTGTAATCTTCACTCTGCGCTCGTCACCGTATGTTTCTTCTTTGACTTTCAGTCTGAGCAGATAGTCCTGAAACAAGCAGTCAAGCATGGCGTCTCCAAAGCGAGGGTCATCACGCTCCTTCAGTGCGTAGAGCTCTCGTGCTGAGCAGCCAAGCAACTCCTGCCCAGCCTCCTGAAATGCTGTCGCCCAAGTTGTTCCCGAGTGATCTTGAATCTGCAACTGCAGGAGATATCTGTAATCGCAGTCATCAAACTCCTTATCACATCTGTCGCAGCACCAATTGCCAGTTGAACCCTTCGTCACCTTCTTATTGCACTGCCTGTCACCAATCATGTTAGGGCAGGCTGTGTAGCAGAAGGAATCGCTCTTGAAGAATATAACAGTGGCTTTCACTGTAACCCAGTCAGGTCTGTCCCCCATTCCAAGACTTTCATCCTTGATCTGTGTTACTGTCTTTCGGACCTCATTCCTTGATGCTGCAGGAGTGATATCCCTTGATATGGACGGAGTGGAAGCATCTCTTCCTCCACTATCAAACCATTGCCTCAGGCTATGAGCTTCAGCAAAATCAGGGTTTATGAAGAGCTGAGTTGAAGAAATTGTGCCAACAGACTTGCCACTGAAATCATTCACTTTTCCTGCTTTGACAGCCAACACAGGAAAGACCCCACACTCAACCATTTCTTGCAGCTGTGAGCCTTCTCTGTTGCAAAATTCACCCCACATGGTTACCTCAACACTTCGACCAGACATATCCTTCAGGTTCATAGTTCTTTTCTGAGTTTCCATGCCATTTTTCCTCTGTATTGTGGTGCCAGGGTTCACAGATGTAACAACACCAATGATATCAAGGATAGCATTGTTCTGGGCATCCTCAATTACATTTATCGGTCTGAAGTCAAACCGCTGGGAGGGAATGGAACCATCCTCATCAGGACAAAGATCCACAGTTGATCCATTCTCCAATAAAATCTCCCACTCATTGTTAAGATGGTTATAGTTCTTCTGTGCAGGTCTCAAGTTTCCTCTTGATACCACATAGACCTTACCAACTTCCACAACTTCATAGAATCGATCAAGAAGAGCATTGAAACATGTCACCCGAATTTCACCTCCATCAGAATCAAGCAAGTCGAAAGAGAATACTTTGCCATCACCTTTAGCGTTATGGTACCGGCGGATGTCTCCCTTGGCAGTAACTCTAGCCTTGATAGCCCAGCGGCCTTGATAAGGATTCAAAGCAGATATTGGAATTATTCTAGCAGGGGCTTCATTTTTCATGATTGTTCCATGGTTTTTGTAATTGGGCGCAGGACAATAGGATGGCTGGACTGTTGGCTGGAAGACTGGAATTTTGTCGCTGGGCCTAGTGGCAATGTTAGAGGAGTTTCCTGCCATCGAACGTTGGAAGACTGAAACATTGTCAATAGGCCTTGTGGTTGTGTTGGATGAGTTTACTGCCATCAAACCATATTGAGGTGCTCCATTAAATTGTTCTACCCTCGATGGATTTGGGTCAGGAAATCCAGTTTCTGAAAGCATTTTTGGATTCCCAATGATTTCACACTCTGAAACAAGAACTTCCAGGTTCAGAATGACAATAATCCTGCAGATATTGCAGCAGGTCAGCTTAACCACACAAAATATTTCCTGATTTTGATCTAATTCACCATCAAATCAGTTGAAGATGAGAATGTAAAAGCCTCATTAGTACCAACTATGATAATTCACACTGCTAAATGTGTACTTCAGTTCATTAAAATGCCTTCCAGCAAGAAACTTAGCTAAATATTTCCATTTGTAGCATTGTCAACACAACATGAATTAACACAATTATGCTTCCAACTACATATGAACAGGATATTAAAAAAGCATCAGCTTAAAATTAGTCAATGCTGACTTGCACCATGTAGTGTGTTGGTAATGTTGAATCCAGTGGCTAAATCTAAAAGACATACACTACTTACTGATCTAATCTGTTCACAAAACCAGATGATGTATGTATAATTGCCGATCCATAGGTAAACTATGATGATCAAATCACACCCCATAATGCACCCAATCACCCATCAGTAAACAAAGGATAAAACTTTATCAAAGAGTAGGATGCTAGTAAAAAATAATTGCATTAATAAATTAAGGAACTAAATCGGATGACACTGTGTAGTCACCAAATTGACCAAAGCATCTCACCAGTAACCAGTTAACCTGCTACCTGCTAGAAATGGCACACAAATGCATAGCCAACTACCTAGTAGTCAGTACAGAATAATAACCAATTAACTAGGGCAAATTGCTTCCATGCCACAAAGTTAGGTGGCATGCTCTCTTTTGCCCCATAGTTAAGTGGTTTTGTAAATTGCCACAATCTTTGTTGCTATGCTTGCTAATTTGCCACATTTAACTTTTTAACCTACTGAATGTCTAGTTTACTCTTCCTCTCAAGTGGCAAGTACAAATTTGGATCGTACTGAGGCCTCTTTCTAACCATAAAATCCACATTGTAATTCAATTCAATCAGACAAACAGTTAACAAGCACCGATCAAATAATGTCACAAGTAGACCACTGGGAAGCATGAAAACACATCATTTAGCAACCAACTGTCAAATAAGTACTAATTTAAATCGCAGACCAACTGAAACCGGGAATCCAAACCGACCGAAGAATGCGTGCAGCATACAAAGCACGCGCAAGCATGAACCCTAACCGAAATGGCGCCAATCACACGCAGTCACACTCACACATCGATCAAGGTGGGGGGATAACGGGTGTGGATGCGGAAGAAAACCTTCTGGGCCCGACGTCGTTGATAACGTAATCGACGAGCTGCACGATGCCGCTGTGGCGGAGGACGCCGGAGCGCGCGAGGTCGCTGAGCTGCGCGGCGAAGAGCGCGGGGGACGTGGAGGCGCCGTCCGAGACCACCGCACGGAACCTGTCGCTCCGTGCGACGCCGGCTCCGTTGACGTTGACGCCGCGCAGCTCGACGATCTGCACGACCGGCTTGAGGTTGGTGTCCCCCGCCAGCGCCGCCGCCACGCCGTTCGGCGTCAGCCTTGCCGCTGCCATCGCCTCGCCCCGCCTCCCTTCGACTCGCGACCTCCTCCTCCCCTCCCCACTTCGCCTCGATCCAACCGGAGTTTGCTTGAAATCGAAAATTTGCGGCGGGGGGGGGGGGGGGGGGGGGGGGGTTAGAAATGATGGCGGGTGGTGGGAGGAGACGGTTGAGGGCTGCATCTTCCAGAGCAAGAAGACATCGACATGCCTCAGAAACAACCGTTACCGTTGGATCGAGCCCTCCCGACCGCATCGTACGGCTGCAAGCGCCCCAGCATCAACGTGGGACGCAGTTGGGCTGGGCTGTCTCGGCCCATCAACGTGCATGTTCGGAGAGTTTTTTTACCATGCAGCTTCTTTCAAAAATCCGAAGTTCTTTCAAACGATTTAAATTATAGTTTTAGAATATTAAATTTAATAGCTGTATAATATAAAAAATAACAATTAAAAACTAAGAAACAGTAGGTTCTCAAGATTCACGCTAACTAGAAGCTCAGTAGCTAGTTCTTCAAATTTAAAACATCTATAAGCATGCCTTTGTCAACTTTGTAGTGTATAATCTACTTTTCTAGAACCCAAAATTTTCCAAATGATCTAGATTCTAACTACATTATTGTTGGTATAAAATATTATGCCTACAGGTTCAAATAGCCTCGAAGTGCTAGATTTGTGTTGACAAAGTTTGAGTTCGAATTGATTCAGGCTTCCCAGAGAGATAATAACCTTATGTCTAATGCAAAGTGTATTACAGTGAAAATGGTGTATATTTATAGGCAAGGATACAATGGAAAAAATACTACTATATCCCCAAGTGCATTGTGGACTCTATTCATAAGACTTTGTAGGAGCGAAATAGTAAAATTGTGTGTGAACTCAGTTGTAAAGTGAACGTCTTTCCCAAGGTTGCGACGCGCCATAGGGGTAAAGTCCTGCGGAGCCGAAAGACATTTCGGGACCCTTCAATCTCTCTTGGGCTTCAAGACGTCCTCGAGGTGATGTTCGGGGCCGACGCTGATACGCTCTGAACTTGCTATTTCTAAATATTTTTCGAAGTAGCTGAGAGGCCTTGAACCTTAGGGTTTGAAGCGTCCTTCGTTGTAGTACGTCCAGCCAGATCATTGATGAGATTATTCCCCCTAACAATTCTGAAATCTAATATCTACATAATCTAAAATGGACTATAATAAAAAAACTAGAAATGTCAGTTTATTCATATTTCTACTGGGTAGATACTCACCGACTCCCACTCTAAACTCCACGAAACATGCCTTAGGTTTTGTTTTGGGAGCTTAGATTAAAAAAACTATTCACTCCTTCTCATTATCTCCATCATCTAACAACTTGACACGATGACCAAGACGAGAGATATGGAGCTTAAATTCTCTTCGTATGTTGTGTTTCTTGTTTTGTTTTTCCGCACTCTCAACCTACATATGCATGTGACAATGTGGAATACTAGTAGTAAAATAAGAAACAAAAGCGGAAGTCAAAGCTATGCATGTGGACTCTAAATCAATTCGCACATAATACGATGTGTTGCTTTAATAACTCAACTATTAGATGATGTAGATTGTGGGAAATCTGAAAAACACTTAGATGATGGAGATAATGGGAAAGAGAGAGTAATTAGTATCAAATTGATGAAAATATAAAGAAGCTCAACTTTTGAACACTGTTTATTTTTAGTTTTTTTCAGCTATTAAATTTCACATTCTAAAATAAGAGTCTAAGGGTGCGTTTGGTTTGTTGGATATCCCTGGATGGGATAGGGCCATCCCATCCAGTCAGCTGTTTGGTTGAAGGGCGAAGGTGGATGGGATGGTCCACAAGAGGAATATTCCTTCAATATGCTGGATGGAGAGATTCAAGAAATTTTTCTGGATGAGCTCATCCAACATTAGACGAGATGACATGTCATCTCCTGATTGGTTATGAAACATTTAATTTTTTATTTATAAATATTCAAATGATTTTTACTCCCAAATTATTTATCCAAATTATGATCTAATTACACTTGAACACTTTGCCCCTAACTCAACCTTTTCGTGTAGCCGACCTCGACATGAGGACCCCGGAGGAGGCCATCGCGGCGGCGGACCGAGTCGTCGGGACTCCGACTCCCGAGGAGCAGAACCAGCGCCTCGCCCTGGTGGGGTCCTGGGAGCGCTGGAACAGAGTGTGGACCGTGCTTGGCCTCGGAGGGCTCCCCGCTCTGCCGGACTTCGCCCACCTGGCTGCCTCGTCGGCCGGAGCCAAGAGGAAGAGGGGGGACGAGGACAAAGCGGACGCCTCGGGGGAGGCTGCGGCGAAGCCCGCAGCTACTCCGACCCCCAAGAAGGCCGCGAAGCCCCTTGCGGCGAGGGCTTCGGAGGAGGAGGCCGATGCGCGCACTCCTGCTGCCGAGGAGGCCACGGATGCCCCGGCGGAACCAACTTCGGGCGCGAAGGTAGATGCGTCAGCTTCGCAGCGAGGGAGCTGGAGGACACACTTAGCCCCTGGTTCCTTCCAGGAGATCTCTGATGATGGTAAACCCTTTTTCTTTTCGCATGCTTCTCTTCAATATGCAGGTTTTGACTTGGCTTTTGCAGAGGACGAAGATGATGCGAGGCCCACTGTGGCGAAGCCGGCATGCGAAGGTGGATCGAAGTCCGCCGAAGCGAAGCCGGCGGAGGCTTCGAGTAGCAGCGGCAGCAGCAGCGGCAGCGGCAGCGACTCGGAGTCCGAGAGTACTTCGTCCGACGATGAAGGCAGCGGCAGCCGCGAAGTCCCTCGAGGCGAAGAAGAGGTGGACGTGGTGGGCCTGAGCCCTGCCCCGCTGGAGCCCGCGGAGACCACCATGGCGGTGATTCACCCCTTCAAGCCGAGGGGGGGCGTGACGGCGGCGGCGATCCTCGCCCCCAAACCAAACGGACCCTAAACCGCCTGATAATCGACGATAACCTGACCTGAGCAGGCGCGCGAACGGCGAACCCGAATCCAAACCCACGTTTCGTGTGATGTCACAGCAGTGCTACTCCAAGCGAATTGAAGAGCACCTGACCGAGCTCTGACACTGCAGGACTGCAAGTAGTAGCTGATCATTACTGTTCTCTACACATGCTGATCACTGACCTGACGACGAGCTCTCAGATTGAGGCGTTTTTAGTTAAGCGGCTGACACGAGAAATGCTGTCGCGAACACGGAAAACCAGGCCACATGCCCACATCCCCCCTGGCATCGGATCCCTTCAACCGCCAGCCGCCAGATGCCAGGCCTTACTTCCCAAAACGCGAGCGCTTAAACTAGACGCCATGGCCGGCAGCGGCGAGAATCTCGTCGTGCCACCGGTGGACGTGGATCGAGTCGCCGTCGCCGAGCTCCCTACGGGATCAGGTCAGCTGGTGCGAGCACATGCATGCTTACGACGCGAATGGTCGTGATCAGGTCCGGCGCCGCAGGGGAGGCGACAGTGTCAGTAGAACAACGTGCGCATCTACATACGACCATCGCACCTCGCGTTTGCAGAAATGCTTTAACCAAAACCATGCAAGGCGCGGCAACGCGGGGGTCACCTCGCGTCCTGCTCGCCGCCGCGCGCCTCTCCCACGTGAGATTCACTACACGCAGCACAGTGCTAGCTGTGCTGGTCCTCCTTTCCTATCCATCTCTCTTTCTCCCTCTGATCTATGCATGCGTTTCGTTTTGCTGATGAGATGTGTGCCTAGTTGCAGAGGACATGCATGTACTCCACTGCCTTTTTCCTACTACGCTACTACTCTAGCCTAGCTCGTCACGTACAATGTGGAGTTGGGACTCATGTGAACTCTGTCGCGAGCGTATTGGTCACGTTGGACTTGGGTTTGTCATTTGGGTAACCCGATGCGATGGCAGGGCAAATCACTGGATCCAGAGCAAGCCACGCGCTGCGGTTTCTTCTTCTTGTAGTGTTTGAACGAAATAATTAAGTGCTAAAAAATTTATCAAGATCTAAAACATGACTTTTTATGATTTTTAATTGCACCGTTTGAACTTTTCAAATATAGGTTATCCATCCAACAGAACTTGTGAGAAAAGCCTAAATCGCACGTGTACCCTTTCGAGCTGAGACAAATATCAGGTAGACGTTGATATAGGATTTCTGATTAATAAATAATAACACGTTTTAGTAAAAACATTGAGTTCGCTGGACACTGTCGAGAAATACTGTAAGTAAACTGTTCTTCGTTGAAACGGACTAACAGAGGATATAACGTGCGACATGTAATTTCTGGAAATTTTTTCAGGCAGTAACACTTCTTCTCAACGCAGTTTATATGGAGAGGAGTCATAGCTGTGTGACTGTGTCAGGCAGCAGGACTGCTGGAGAACCAGTACTAGTACTGTTCATGCACATAGGTCAGGGCTTTGGCCGCAGGTGGGCCCCACGCGTCAGCTACACGAGTACCGGTACTTGCGCCCATGACTGGCGAGAGCGAGACGCTCTCCCGCGGCAGACAGCAAGTGCAGGCTTTGAAGCCAGGCTGCTGCCACAAGGACGAGCCGGCTAGCTGCTTACTGTTCTCTGCAGGATGGAATGGATGCATGCGCAGCAGATGCTAGCAGGAGGCACCGGTCCAAAACACACCGGCCACAGCGGCACAGCGCCACAGCGGCATGGATCATTCATCAATCGCATGGACGCGAGAGCTGACACCACTGACTTTGTCTCGGAGGGCCGGCAGCAAATGCACTGCGGCCGGGCATTGAATCCATGGAGTCCCAGGTGTCAGTCACCGTCCAACTCTGCGCTCTGCAGGAGTGGGGGGGACACTGCTCACTGCAGCAAGCTGTGCGTCCAGCTTCCTGCACGCTGCAGCGTTGCGTTGGCCGGCCAGTCAAAGGGAAAACGGTTCAGGGTCAGGGAGACGATGCCCTGAGACTGAGAGAATCTTTTTTGCATGGTACCTTGCACGCAGTGATAGCCTGAACGGTAATGGTCGAGATCCAAAACGGTAGTACTCTTTTAATCCGAAACTTAACTAGATGGGTAAGTAATACAGTACTGTTATGAGTAATTGCTAATGATTTGGTACACACAAGGAAGATGTTTACGCAGTATTCGAGATCGCAAGAGCTGCACAGTGCAGAATTTATCGAAATAGTAAACTGATATCCACACAAAAAATAGTTTAGAGATCATATTTTAAAAAAAACAGATGAGATAATAATTTTATTTTCAAAATACTTATATCATGTTAGACTTAATTTCTCATTTAATCGTTACTCCACCGAATTATTCTTAAGCCCGTACAAACTAGCCATAGATAACGAACGAGCTCGACTCGTTATATATTGTTAGGTTAACGATCTAACTGAGTTCGGTTCAACTCGTGAGCTAGATTTTTAAAATATGATTAAATAATAAATATTTAAATAATACGTATCAAATATCAAAATATGAAATAAACAGGGACCATATTAATATAATTATAAATATGGTAAAATTATAATAGTAATTTATCAAGTAATATCTAGACACTAAAATAAATTATTAAATGATGAATCTTATACTCTCTCTCGTGTAGTGTTTTATTGTTGTTATAGTAAATTGTGTTAACTATTTAGGTCGAACTCGCGAGTCAACTCAAACTCAACTTGTTATACTATTGAGTTAAAACATATGCTTAGCACATTAGAAAAATAAAAAACCGAGCTATCGGTAATAAGCTACGAGTTTTTTGTCCAACCCTATTACAAACCCATCGAGTCCTATTTTTTCAAACCCATCTCAACAAGGCAACAAAGAGTTTTACGGGCTTCTTCCTTATCTTCTTAATACGACCAAAATTTGATACATTTTAATAAAACGTTCATATTTTAGTAAAATTTGCTATATTTTGAATGGAGAAATACGGACTTGTCAGAAAGCATAAAGTATTGATGTGAAGCAAAATGAGTACTGAGCTTTAAGCAGAATCCACCGATGTGACAAACAATCACAGGCAGAGGAATCGGAAAGAGTGAAGGGCATCGACAAAAGCGAACACGCCTGCCTCACAATCTGCTGCTGCAGATATTACAGGGGATTGACAGGAGCCAGAGAGAAAACCTTAAACCTATTCCTAGTGGTGATTCAGCAACAGTCTTATAACCTCGGCTAGCTAATTTAATCCGCACGGCCGCATCCATCCGATATCATTTCGGAGAAAATGCAGTAACACTCGCAAGCAACATTACAAAAGCCCCAAGGGAAAGAAGTGTAAATGGGAAGAAAGATCGATGAACTCGTGGGAGCTGTCGCCCGCCATTGATGTCTTGGAAGATCAATGCGTGATTAGGTTCTTGCGGAAAGCCTTGAAGGAAGCAGTGAAGCACACAGTTGAGTTCTTCCGTGTTGGTCGGTCACTTCTTGGCTTCTTCGAGAGATTAATCATCTGCACGTTGCGGCCCAAACGGGAAGAGATGGATCATTAGCAAAGCCGGCCATGAGAAAAAGATTCGATTTTGATCAGTGCAGACGAAGGTAGTACACTAGTACGCACCATTGTGGTAGCGGGAGGTAGTGGTGATGGGGAGGTCGTTGGCGGCCATGGGGATGGACATGGAGAGTTGCGTCTCGCCCTCGAGCCCCATCCAGGAGCCCTTGCTGCTCTTCTCGTGCGGCCACTCGTCGAAGAAGTGACGCAGAGGCTTCTGCGCCGCCGCCGCGGCGTCGTGGCCCGACGGCTTCTCCAGCCGCAGGTCGGCCCCGAGGAGGAAGCAGTGCTGCTGCTGCCGTCTCTCTTTCTCCTCGTCCTCCTCTTTGGAAAGATCAATGACGTAGGGTGATGCCGCGCTGTTGCCGTAACCGCCGGCTGGGAAAAGGGGTGTGGTGCTTGGTTTGGGCTCCATGCCGAGCGGCTTGAACTGCCACTGGCCGTGGCCGGCAGCATGGTGGTCCCTGTCGCTGCCGTCGGAGAAGAAGGCGTGCTCGCCGTGCACCTCCTTGGCTGTGTGCCCGTAGGCGTAGTCCTTGGGGTCCATGTAGTAGGACGGCGGCGGGTGCGGGTGTGTGGTGTCGAGGTGGAGGTGGTGGAAGGGGCTCACCTGCGCGTGGAACGCCGCGGCCGCGTGTGAGCGGGCGGGGGCGCCGTAGGGCCCGTCGTACAGCACCTGGTACGGCGTTGCTTCGTGCGACGCCGGGCGTTGGTAGGACGGTGCGGGCGAGGATGTGGTGCTGGCGGCGGCGCTGGTCGCGGAGGACACAGAGGAAGGCGGCGGCGTGGCCAAGGACATTTCCACAGGCTTTCTTGAACGGTTCTTGCCGCGGTGCATGTGCTTCTCGCAGTACTTGGAGTCCGGGTACGCCTCCTTGGAGCAGCGCCACTTCTTGCCGTCGGTTCGCCGGCACCGGCCAGGCTCCGGGTCCTCCGCCTTCCGGCCGAACCCCATGCCGAAGCACCCCCAACCAACTGCACGCGAGCAACACAATCAGAATCAGTGAGCAACCACCACACGTACGTGAATGGAGACTGGAGAGAAAGAGAGACGTACGGGAGGGCTGAGGCGGGAAGGCGAGGGAAGGGGAGGTGGCGAGGGCGGAGTCGAGGAGGAAGCTGCGGCGGAGCGGGATGATGAGGTCGGAGGGGATGGGCGTGCCGGACGCCATGTACTTGTATATCAGCGCCTGGTGCTCGAGCTCCTGCCACTGCGACGCCGTGAACGGGTACCGACCGGCGCCGCCGCCGCCGCCGCCCGCGCGACCGCTCATCATCATCATCCTTGCGTCCACCTCTTCACCGGCGCCGCCGCGCCTAGCACTAGCCACTCAGTAGCTCCGCTCGCGCACTGCACAGAGAACGGCCGACCAGCACGATGGCGTGGGGCGGTATGACTGTGGTGGTGGCGGCGGCGGGGCAAGACGAGGGAGAGGAGAGCTCGGTGCCGGTGGTGTTCTGTAACGATGACGAACTGGGTGTATTTAACACTACGTGCCGGAGGCTGTATTCGTCGCCGAACGAAAACGCGAGGGTCGGCGTGCGATTTTATGGTCCTGCAGAAAAAATGTTGGGGCTTTTTCGGTTGGTTATGTATCATGCGCACAAAATCCTGCACAAATGCACAAGCTTTATCGTAATTTTATATTCAAAATGTAATCACTCTTCGTTTTTGCAAAAAAACTGCTCCGCTTCTCCATATCAATTTACAAAAAAAAAATTCGAAACAGAATCATTAAATTTTAGATGTGAAACTACAATGAGACTTAGGGAAAGTATCCTGTGCACATCGGCTAGCCGTGCACATGTGAGATCTCCACCTTTAATCTATAATCCAATGGACAACAGCTCCACCAGATCATTTTGCAAAAAACACCTCCCACCTTCCCCATTCTGTCATTTTGCGATAACCCCCAGCTACTGTTGTCCGTTGGATTACAGATTGAAGGTGGAGATCTCACATGTGCACGGCTAGCCGATGTGCACAGGATACTTTCCCTGAGACTTATTAGTTTTGTGCACAGGATGGAGAGCCTTTTCGGTTATGGATGCAAAAGAGCAGTACTGGTGTGTGGTTTGGTTACGTGACAAGAAATTGGCAAAAAAAAATCTTTTGCTTCTTCTCCCCACAATATTATTAGCGTTACTAAACTTTGAGCAACAAACCAAATGTATATATCATTCACATTATTACTTGTAATCATCGTTTCATTGATTAGTTCATTATAGACAATATTTAATTAATAAGTAATATTTGCTCGGACAAGAAATATAAGCTTGACCATAGTTCATTTTCAGAAAACCCCTTTCCCCGGGCGGAAAAAAAAGAGAGAAAAAACCTGCGATCCAAACGATGCTTGAAGGCTTGAAGCAAGCAGGACCCGTACGTGCGTGTGAGTCATGCAAGTGGACAGATTTAAAAAAACGTAGGCGTGCGAGCGTGACCGGTTTGAACAGTTTCCGGATATTTTTACTCCGATTGTTTAAGCGGAGGTACAGAGGACAGGTCATTCAGTCAAGATGCAGAGTGCGCGCTGCAGAATCTGCTGTACGCCCGCTCACGTCGCCGCCTGCCCTCGTGGGCACGCGCGGCGCAGCCGTAGGAACCTCACCGGAAAACCTCTCCCGTTTCCTCGCGTCTCCGTCGTCCACCGCCCCGGCGCCGGCGCCGGCACCGGCACCCGAGACGACGCGCGGTCGCGCGAGCAACGGCGGTCGCGTCTCCTTGGCATATGATGTCGTACCCGCGTATGTCACTTGAAAGTTTTGCACGCTTTCAACTTTATATTCGCTCCGTCTAAAAAACTTTATTTGTAATACTTTAGTTTTTAATTTTTTTAAAATACTTGTTGTTTTAAAAAACACTTTCTCATTAATAAATAATGTTATAGTTTTTCTCTCATTATTAATTTGACAATTGTTAGGGGAAATAGTTTTTTCTTAACAGGTGTCCAATAGCAGTGAGCTCCGAAGCCTCCAAAGGTTTCGAAGGCCGGAGCCTACTGGGCTAGCGGGGCCTGTAATCTGGCCTCGACACCTCTTCAAGCGAGGATCGCAGCGAAGACTAAGGAACCGTGAAGCTCGAAGAAAGACATCAAGGTCCCATGCGAGGCCTCCTTCGGTCCCCCTTTGAAAACCACTCCGAAGCCCTCTCGGAGGTCTCCTTTCGAAGGGCCCCCGAAGGCCCTCCGACTAAGTACTCCGTCTCAAGAGCTATACAATATCCCAATACCACTGTAGAACGGGTAGCAATACAAGGAGCTCCTGCCCTTGATGTTGACATATATCCACCACATCTGTAAAGCTACGTATGTACTCAAAGAGTTCTTACTGTTTTACCCCTACAAAACCTAAATAACAGGACACTGTGAGTAGAGGGTAGAATCGGCTTTTCCTTTACTTTCTTGCCTATATAAGCAGAGCACCACCCTTATAACAGGGGGGCAACCCCATAGTAAAAAAATACTATAGACTGAACGTAGGGTTATTATCCCTAGAGGAGGCTCGAACCAGTAAAAAATCCTCTCTCTCTCTTTAAGAACCCTAGACATTCATGTATACACCCCTATTACAAAAACCTGTTTGTAGCTAACGCAATATCTACAACAGTTGACACCGTATGTGGAGAACCTAGTACTAAAAGCTAGTGTCTCTGCCACCAATTGCATCCTGGAGAACACCCACGAAGAAAGCTGCGGAGCCCTATGGCTTTCCGCGCACCCTTCGGCAAGGGCTCCGTTCACACGCCGAAGGCCTCCTAGTCTTCTCTTCCAGTCTCAGGAGCCCTAGGGGCTACGAGGAAAACTCTCAGCGCCGGTGCGAAGCCATTGGTCTCCGGATCCAGCTAGGCTTCCCAAGTTGCGTACGCTTACCCCCCATTACTCCAATCGAAGCCTCGCTTCACCTCAGTAGCAATCGAAGTCACATCATCTTACCGAAAACCCGAAGCCTAGCTTCACTCTATCAATAGTCAAGTTTCACTTCGTTTCATCAAAAATCTAAAGCATTGCTTCAACATACCAAAACCCAAGCCTTGCTTCGTCGTATCGCGATCTGAAGCCTCGATTCGTCACATCGAATTCCGAAGCATTGCTTCGTCTTATAAAAAAACCTTGAAGCCTTGCTTCGTGAAGCTACACAGTGCCTCCGAGCCCGTAGCAATAAATCAAAGGACTCCGAGCAAGCACTCGAAGCGTCCAGCAATCTGGTGTGATCCGCTCCACTATTATCGTTACACAACACCTCCGGGCTCGTATTGATATAAAAACAGGATTCCAAACATGCGACTCAAAGCATTTTAGGGACTTCGAGCTCGTAGCTCGATGCGTCCAAAGATTCTGGGCCTCGGCCCGAAGCATCTAAAAAAGAGTCGAAGGTGGCTCCGATAATCAGGCGTGATCCGCACCATCCTCTTTCTAAAAACAAGCTTCGGAGCATAGCAACGCCTACTAAGCATACCCTAAAGCCGCGCTTCACATTCTAATAAATTTGAAGCCTTGCTTCACCTAATCCAAGGTAAGCCTCGAAGCCTTGCTTCGCTTATCGTAAATAAATTCTCGAAGCACCGCTTCACCTATCATAAGCCTCGAAGCCTCGCTTCGTTCGCAAAATATTTTCAGCACTTGGGCAAGTTAATCCAGTTGTTCGAGGCCCCTGGGCTGATCACACCGTCCGCTACACGCTGCGTCGAGCTGATACGTTACGATTCCGTGTGCTAATTGAGCCAGAGCCCCTGCTAAGCCTTCGAGCGTTACGATTGCACGCGCCGACTAAGCCGAAGTCCCTAGCCACCACGTGTAAAAGGGAACCAATAACCGTTCATTCGGAGTATACTCGTGTGTGCGAAGCACGCTCAGCTTTTCATGCGCTCTCAAGTCAAGTGATCGAACCACCCAAGTGGGTCATAAGCGATTCAAAGTTTGAAGCTCCCTCCGCTTTTCTAAGCCACCGCACATAATTACACGCACCGACTGCACCGAAGTCTTTAGTCACCACGTGCAAGGAGGGATCGGTGACTATACGTGCGGAGTACGCTTGCGATTCATTTTTCGCATGAAGCATGCTTATACCTCGTCATTCATCTACGCGAAGTATGACATACGCCTCGTTTGTTATTTTCGTGAAGTACTGAATTGATCCCGTTCAAACAATAATGAAGTACACTACAATTGCGAAATATACTTATACACCACGAGGCAACACTATTGAAAAATCGTTATCTAAACATAAGTAAAAGAGGGCCTGAGACCCCGACAAGTTTGGCCCTCACTTGATTCTCTTTCAAGTAGGACCCCCTCGACTGGACGAAGCCCCATCAGAGGCAGGTCTCCCGCGGCCGGATCGTTCACACCTCGAAGCCCGCAAAACCCTCCTTTCCTCTTACAAGTTGGCCTAAGTCTGAAGTGCAGAGGGCTCCGTATGAAACGCCATAAAGTTTAAGACTTCTTCGTCACCTCGTGAAGGTGGGCCCAAAGACTGGACCCCTTCGCCACATGGAATTTCCTCGAAGCCGCTCAAGTCCGACGAGGACGAAGAGCTCCGAAGGGGCTCCACCTTCATGGAGGCTAATAGCTCCTGGGCTACCTTGGGTATGACTTCGCCCCTAGGGCCCCGCAACATCTTACACCGAGGGGGGCCTCCGGACCTAGCTACCTTGAGCACTACCCAATGCTGATGAATCGCCTTCGAGTCCTCAAGCACTTCAGAATCAATGTCCGAAGGCTGAGCCTGGGCAGGTAAAAAACACCCCCACATTTTCATTAATAAACTGTTAAGTTTGTCTTACAGGCCTATGACTAAGTATTATAAAGCAAAGCCTAAAGAATCTACACCTTCGGAGAGGATTCGATCCCGAAGACGGGCTCCGTAGCCCCGTCGGCGTAAATGATTGGCCTCCTAAATCTTGAGGACCGCTTCATGCAACTAGGCCTTCCAAGGCTCGTGAAGGCGATGCCATGCTCCGCGGACCTCGGGTGCAGGCGAGATCAAGCGAGGCCCTCTAAGGGCCACTGACGTAGTGGACGTTGCCCCTTAGAGGTGCTGGCACACCGCTTCGTGAAGCAGCCACAACACTCCTTGACCGGCAACTCGCCCCGCCGTTAGTGTGAATCCGTCAAGGTCCCCTCCGTTACAGACGTGATCGTTTGAAGAAACTCAAGGCGATCCCTGATCAGGTCCTGGTCGCTGAAATTCGGAGCCTAGTAGCTGGTCCCCAAGTTCCCGAGGACTCCGGTCAAGGTAGATGTAGCCTCGTCGACTCCTCGCGCAACGACAGTCTCTAAGGCTTGTCGGGCTGAGCGGAGCTTGGTGTTCTCTTCTGGAGCGCCGAACGAAGCCTTTCGACCTTCAAAGCCATCCTCTCTTGGGATTCGGTCACCCTTACCGCTTTGGCCTTCGCGGCCTCGGCCGCCTCTTTGGTATGTCGCTACAGTTGGGCAGCCTCAGAGGCTTGTCGTCGAAGGTTTTTAGCTCCCTCTGTCATAAAGGTCTCCTGGCGACACACGGAGGCAGCGGCCGCATGAGTCAATGCGAAGGCCTGGCAGGAACAAAAGGAACCATTGACGTCAAGGAAATTTAAATGTGCAAAACCCCTTGCGAAGCCACGCTTACCTAGAGTAGATTTTCTTGAGCATTTGCGAGAAGGTCTCCGTGTGTATTGCTGCTCAACTGGGCCACCAAGTCACTCCTCGCCAGGGCCTCGCTACAATCGAAGTAGGCGTCAACCACCTCCTCCGCAGCTGCCCCCGGTGAAAGGAGGGGCCTCATGAGAGGCGCTCAACTTGTAGACGCCACCGGGGTCGGGCTCCGATCCACGATGTTGATGACTTCTTCCACGGGCTCATGAGGAGTCGCTTTGACTCGATTGACCTCTTTGTCGCCCTCATTCGAAGATCCCTCTTCGGACTTCCCCTCGTTGATCTCATTGCTGCTTTCACTCCTTCTGGAGGTATAGTCCACATAGACGGCTTCGGGCCTTGCACGCTCAGCTTCGATAGCATCTAAAAAGAGATCCAGAAGCAAGTTAACATGGAAGCATGAGAAGGAGAACAAATCTGGGAGGGCGCCTTCGATCTCTTCAATGGTAGAGAGTTATACATACTCCGAAGTCGCGAAGAGCTCCTCAAAATCTCTTCGATGGGCTTGTAACCCCTCAGAGTATAAGCCAACGGAGGTTGGCTCTGGAGCCACTGCTTCTGAGTCCATGGTTACCACCCTCGATGTCGAGCCTAAAGCGTCCGCTTCAGGCCCCGAGCGCTCGACCTGTGCTACTCAAGGGCTTCGGCGGTCGAAGGGTCTTCGATGTCCATGGCCTCTGGGAGATCCCCGAAGGCTCTGCAATCTCCGAAGGACACTCGGACAGTTAGGCGACGGACCCCTCGGCTCGCCATCGTCAACCCTCTTCCACTTCGGACCGTCACTCAAAGGCGTCGGGTCCATGAACTACAGGACATCTTGGACCCCTTCAATGCCCAGCCAGGTCTATACCCGGTTATTATGTTCCCAAGACCCCACCAGGGCGAGCCTTTGGCTTTGCTTGTCTGGTGTCCAAGCCCCACGACACGCTCGAATGCTAAGGTGGCCTCCTCCGGCACCCGCACCTTGCGTGTGGCTGCAGCAATGAAGACCGTCAGTTAGTCACGAGCATCTAGAAGAAATAAATACATCTTGAAGCCTTACCAAGGAACACCGAGGATACGCCTCTCATGTCGTCCAAATCAGGGACTTCGAACAAATTCTCAGGCCAAGAGCACGCGAGGGGATTAATCCAAAGAGTGATGAAATCCTCGACCAAGTCCCTCCCGCTCATCCTCCAGGCAACCCTTCACAACAGTTTAATCTGAGCCTGGATAGTCGAGTCTGACGCCACCTTGGCTTGACGACGGTATGAGATGAGGGTGTTGGTGCTCCAAAGGAGGGAGTCCATGCCGACCACAGCATACAACCTCTCGTGGTCCTACCTCGAATACCAGCGGTTGTTCACTGCCCTCGCCGAGAAGATGTCCGTGAACTCCTTGCGAAGTTGGAAGTTAGCGATGTCGAAGGCCAAAACCCTCTCCACGCCATCTGGCCCTTTCTTCTTCTTCGGTTGGCATCTAGCATCGTGTAGAGATGCAAAGACATCCGCACGCCCTTCGCACCCCTCATTCCTCAGAGCCCACTCAAAGAAGACGATCCGAGCCACGTCGTTCTGGGACAGATGAGTGAGTTTGAAGTTGAACATCTATAACACTTCGGCTAGCATACCTTCAGCCGGGAGCCCGAGCTCGGCCTTGAAGAAAGCCTCGAAGACCACCGTTTCATCTTGACAAGGCCTCAGAATAGTCTCGAACCCTAGTCTCTGAAGGCAAACCTCGGAGGAAACCTTTCCGACACAAATCCGCTAAATGGACCCCTCTATAGAAGCTCTAGCCTGCAGCTCCAAGGTTTGCTCGAATTTGTCCGAAGACAAGAGGAGGTCGAACGCATCGAGGTGCCTCGCCGAAGGCTTCGCCGCGGCCGCGGTCGCTTGGACTTGGACAGAACTCGAGCCCCTCTAAGTCGGGTGCCTTCTTCAACGAAGCTTTCTTCGACATCACGCTAGGGGCTTTGGGCACGAAGGTGCTAGGGGCTCCGGAGAGGAAAGCTATAGGCTCGAAGGGTGGCAAGAGCTCAAGGAGGTAGCAAATGCGCAGGTGCGTGCGGGACAGGGGGGCGTCGATGGCCTTTTATAGGCGGTAAAAGTCGTCACACCCCCACGGTCAGAATTTTTATTACCCATAAATCACCGCCGCAATCTATGACCGGTGGGGCCAAGGTAAAATCTAAAGTGTCGCGCCGCGCCTCACTCCGAAGTGACTCGGCTCCCTAGGGCATCCCGTCCGCTCCCACCGTTGGCTCCTAGCACCGTTTAGGCTCTCGAGGGCGTCTCGTCCGCTCCGACCGTTGGACCTCGGTGCCATTTGGGCTCCCGAGGACACCTTGTCAGCTCCGACAGGGTATTTAATATACGCACAGTTCGAACCTGGACTTTGGGGGCATGATCCGAAGGCTTACCGACGGCGAACACCATTCTACGAGCGTCATTTGTCCCAAGGCGCACGCTCCCCTTCGCTCCAAAGGTCTACGTGCGAGGGGCTTCTGTTGGGGGAAATAACTTTTCCCTAACAGGGCTGCAATGATGGCGAGCTCTGAAGCCTTCGAAGGTTTCGAAGGCGAGAGCCTACTGGGCTAGCAGGGCATGTAATTAGGCCCCGGGCCCTCTTCGAGCGAAGACGTAGGAACCGCGAGGCTCGAAGACAAACATCAAGGTCCAATGCGAGGCCTCCTTTGGGTCCTCCTATGAGGACCACTCTGAAGCCCTCTTGGAGTTCTCCTTTCGAAGGGCCCCCCAAAGCCTTCCCCGAAGACCCTCCGGCGAAGTACTCTGGCCCAGGAGCTGTAAAATATCCCAATATCACTGTAGAACGGGTAGCAATACCAGGGGCTCCTACCCTTCACATTGACATATATCCACCACGTTTGTAATTAAAGGTGTAAAGTTGCGCATCTACTCAAATAGTTCTTATTGGTTTATCCGTACAAAGCCTAAATATCAGAGCATTATGAGTAGAGGGTAGAATCGACTTTTCCTTTACTTTCTTGCCTATATAAATAGAGCACCACCCTTGTAACAGGGGGACAACCCCATAGTAAAAGATACTACAGAATGGATGTAGGGTTATTATCCCTAGAGGAGGCCCGAACTAATATAAAAATCTTCTCTCTCTTTTAAGAACCCTAGAGGTTCAGGTCTACACCCTATTGCAGAAACTTGTTTGTAGCTAACGCAATTGCTACAACAATAACTTTATTGTAGCAAATAAATTTACCAAAGGAACTTTTTTATGGTGGCTTCATATATCGTCTATTTTATAAACCTAATGGCTGAGATTTAACTAAAATAATATATTACTCTCATGTGAATAAATATTGTACCATACCATTGCTTCTCCACCGTGCGACCTATGGCGGCAAGTTTGGACTGAGGGAGATTGAACTGCGGGGCGCTCTGGCGACGAAGACGACGAACAGACACCGGGGTGTAGGGCCACGTTGGTAGGGGAGTGGCGGTGGTCTCAATGACGACGAGGAGCGAACACGTGCTATGGCATGAGGTGGCATCCAGAGTGGGGCCACATTGGCTGAGACGCAGGGTCGCGTTGGCGAACACCTCAACAACGAGGTACGCGTAGCCGTAGATAGGCTTGCCATTGGAGACGATATGACTATATCCATGCTTTTCCATATTTATATCCATACTAAATCTTACCCAATCTTATCCTCCTCAATTCTCCATTATTCAAAATTCTCCAGTAAAAACTGCCTTATGTAAGTAACACAGGGTTACCATTCTGATTTATACCGTTACCAATCCCAATTTAGTTGTGATTAATCATCGTATTACCGCTATAAAAACTATATATATTTATCAAACTGGTAACCACATCATCTCATCTACAGAGTATTATTCCATACAGAACATTTTGGTGCAAACGGTAGCCGGGTGCAGGTGGCCGTGGAGGGGCACTTTGGGTTTCTAGTTTAATGTGCAAGGCGTCAGGGGTGCCCTTAACCAGGCGCAGGAGCGGGAGGCCCCACTTGAATACTCCTACTGTATTATTTATCGCAGTTGTTAATGTTATTATTGACTGCAACGGTGCAGGTCGCAGATGGCAGCAGCAGTAGAGAGAGAAGGAGACAGGCAGACTCTGACACCCCACGCAGATAGCCCTGCGGCCTGCAGCAGCACCCACCCCTCCACTCTGTAGAGAACTGTACGCTTCTTTGGGGTAGTAGCGGAGTACACCAGAAACATGTACTGCTCCTCACCAGTCCGATCGGGAATACCCACCGTATAAAAAAACCCGGGATACCTTTCTCTTCTCTGTACTCTGGTGATCTGATCGCAGGAGAGAGGAGCTCTGTTTCGGTGGTGTTGTAGTAGTGTCCTATTTGACCATACTGTCCGGTTCCATGGACGATGCATCGGATGATCGGAACATTACTAATCAGGACAGAAAGTACACGCCAGCATCATTCGTTTAAGTAAAGCAATGCAAAGAAAACGAAGAATAATTGGGGTACCTCAACTGTTGCAGATCATAACTGGTCACTGGTGAACTAGTAACGGTGCGGTGAATACCCCAACTAGAGGAGCAGTGCTAGTGCCTTGGCCACTATTTCTATTATAGCTTTTTTTAGCTTTGAAATGCTAACATTTCTCTTCCTGTTTTGTTGTCACTAGGTAAAAAAAAACAGCAGAAAGACGTTTATTACGAGGACTGAGGTAGCAGAGTGCCGGTGGTTTCTCTCTCTAGCTTAGGTGGTAGGGTGGGGAGGGGGATGGGGGACAGCACCCATCTCTGAAGTCTGCAGCATGGCTGCTGTGCTCTTCTGCTTTTTGTTGCTGCTGTCTCTGACCGCCAGCTTTACGGAAACTCATAAACAAAGGGTCTCCCCTCTGCACTGCACTGCACTGCGAACGCAAGCGGTGGCCAGTGGTCTGCGCACAGTGTGCACACATGTGTGCCCGTCCGCCGTCCGTTCGGTTCAAAGGCAAAGCTGCTGCTGCTGCTGCTCGCCTGAGCAAAAGCGAGCCGTAAAAGAAGACAGCGAGAAGATTTGAGTGAGGGGGTATGTGTGTGCGTATGCGTGCGCGCGTCGCTGCTGGAGCAGGCGAGGCGACGCGGGAAACAGACCAACCAGGTGGTGTTGATTGCGACGGAGAGAAAGCGGGAGAGAGACGTAAAGATGGCGAAAGCCGAAGCGAGACGAAGCTTGCCGCCTACGCTCGCTCACACGCGCAGGCTTTTGGCGCCTGTTTAGGCTCTCCTTTCCCAACTTATTAGAATTATACTGATACTAATTATTAGTTAATTGGCTAAATAAATAGTCATGGTTGGTGTAATATAAAATTACGTAGCAAGTTCAAGTGAAAATGAACCTCAAAAAAGGTTCGAAGTGTATCGTTAAATGCTTAGGCTAGACTCCAGAGTTCCATTCACAATAATAACCTTCAGATATAGAGTGTATTATTCGATGCCCTCTTACTCATATAGGAAGGATATTTATAAGTAAAATTATAATAGAGTAATATGAAGTTATCATCTATATTGAATCGACTATTATAGTTTATACATCAATGATATCGGAAGTTATCCTGTTTTAGAGGGTTCTTCGAGCCCGCAATTTTAAACATCATGTCCAAGTGGTTTCAATAGCACCAGAGCTTCTTCATCCCGAAAGAGGCTTTGTCTCGAACATGCTTCGTTTAGCACTTGATCCAAAGCTCTGGCCTGCTGAAGTTCGAAGTAATCATCTATGGCTTCGCATAGGGATTTACACAGGGGTTCACCGAAGGTTGTTGTTAGCCTTTGTTAAGAGCATCTTCATTGTAATTGCTATTTTTAAAAATAGCAAGAATTATTCAAAAATGTCTCCATTGTACTTGCTATTAGACTTGCTATTTTAGGGGGCTTGCTATTTTTCTCACCAACCTTGCTATGTAGTGAGAGAAATAGTAAGACCCCTAAAATAGCAAGTACAATGGAGTGAGTAACAAAATAACATGCTAATTAAAATAGGGAGACTTGCTATTGCTATGAATAACAAGCAAAAATAACAATTACAATGAAGATGCTCTAAGGTGAATACATTTTCTTCAACAACCATGTTATTAGATCAATTTATTATAATCTATAATACAGATTATATTAATAAAATAAATTAGTGGAAGCTATTTTTTAATGTTTATTACTCTAGAAAAACTAAAATACGTAAACCACTTTTATAAAAAAAAAACCGCTGTCATCTTATACTCAAATGTTAGCTTCACACTTTTACTTTGAGGGAATTATAGTTTTTTACCGTCCAAACATAATAATAATACCTGCTAGCAAAAAAATTTAGATTGTAAAAAAAACTCTCGTATTATTTCCTTCTACGTTACAATAAAACAACTTATTACAATAATTTCTATTTATAATTTGGATTATAATAATTCTAGATGGAAACAAACATTCTTTAGTGCCCATGGCTTGCTTTGCTCCATGTGAAATCCTTGCTCTTCCATGCAACTATCAGTGCAGTGCAGGGTTCATTTACCGGCACAACCAGCCTACCAGACATCACTCCACCGTGCATTAACGAGCAGGCATTTATTGGTCGGTTACTTAAATTGGTACGTATTAAGTGGTGTACCGTTTTGGTCTTAATCCCGGCCATTTCAGTCAATACCAATCAATACCGGTACATCCTGATCATTCTGATCAAAATTATATTATTACATTTTTAATATGTGCATAACTTAATTAAGCTATATATTATATTGTATTCAAGCTATACACTATATTTAAGATATCAATGTATTTATATATATCATATTTAATCATATTAATATATATTTTAAATATATTTATATTATTTTATTAGACTCTAAAATGATATACTATTATCATCCGGTACCGAAATATTTCATTCCAAAATTCAAACCGAAATAATCACTGGAACGGAATTAACAAGCTTCGCTTCTAGAAATGGCTGGGCGTCGTAAACCTGCAAAACCAATTGCCATCTGCTGGATTCAACGATTGCCAGCAGCCATACAAACAACAAGTTTACTGGTTTTCCTATAAGATTAGCGCCGGCGTGACATCTGAATATCTGATAAAGAAAAGGGTAAAAAAGCACCACCAAAGTGCAGGCAGAAGTGTGTAGGCCGGCAGGGTTTTCAGGCTTCTCTCTCTCTCTCTCTCTCTCTCTCTCTCTCTCTCTCTCTGATTTTGTGCGGGCCTAAAACGGTTTAAGCTGGAAACTGCTCCTCCAGGTGGAAAGACGCGAGATGCTTCCGCTAGTATTCCCCGACACACCGACGGGATGGCTCGTACATGGCCGTCTTGACCAAATCTTGGCAGACGCCAAAGTGACAAACGAACGAACAGAGCCGTTCTCTGAAGCCTGGTGTGGCGGCCATGTCGGCCTATCGTCTGCATTTCCTTCAGAAAACACTGCAGACGTCGCCTTCATCTTTGATCCGCTCCGGTCCATCGGCACGCAAAGACGTGAAACTTTCAGCAAAAGGCAGAAACCAATATGATATTGGACTTTACGATCTGGATCAATCGCGGTGTTTTTTACTTAATAAGCGTAATGACCAAAAGTTGCTGTTGCGCAGCAAACAAAAGACGCGCATGAGCTGATGAGCATGAGCTGGTGCGAGAGCTTTCCTCCATGGCTGCCGATGGACACGCACAATAATTAGGCATCAAACGCGAGTTGGCACCCCCAACGGTACTGGATTGGTCAAAGTAGGGAGAAAGGGAGGCATGCCCACCGACACCAGCACCGTGGGCCCATGGGCCTGCCTGCCTGACGTGTGGGCCAGCTGTTGGCTCTCAGATAAGCCAACCCACTGGCTGAGTGATCAATGGCCATCAGAATTCAGCCAGAGCAGCACTAGTGAGTGACACTCTCATTACCATGGTGGGATTCAAGACGAGGTTGCAACTTGCAACTGAGTTCTTTTTTCTGTTTGGGTGTAGGTGCAGTAGTAGTATCTTTTAGCTAGCTCTCCAGTGCAGCTCACTGTTCTTGTCCCATTTCTGCAGCAGAGAGGGGAGCAGCCGAGCAGGCAGAGAGATGGGGCTCCATAGCAGTCGCAGAGAAGGGAAGTTGGCTGCTCCAGCTTAGCTAGGTCAGTGGTGACTGATGAGGACTGTGACAGGGGCAGGGCAGGGCAGAGCAGGCAGGGGCATGCACGGATTGAGACTTGCAAGTTGCAATTTGCAAATCACGCTTTCGGATCACCCCATGGATCCACTGTTTTCACAAAGTACAAGGTTTCTCTGCACAAGCACAATGTTGGTTTGTGGGAAGGGTCATGGGTGCGAAGAAACGATATTATTTGGTTAAGGGAAATATGAGTTTGTTTGAAAAAAAACAAGGGACTAAGCTCGTTTCTAACTACAGGAGGCATTGTTGGGGGAAATGCTTCACTTTCAGGACTTAGAGATTAACAGTTTAAAAGAATTTATCAGCTTCGGAGTTGATGGGCTCATGCTCGAAGGTGGAGGAGTCGTGGAGCCGAAGGGTGCTTCGATCTATGATTCGAAGGAACCCTCCGCACGATATGAGGCTTCGGAGCCAAACGACAGGATTGATAAGATGTTTGTCTTATCTACTTACTTTGGGTAGATTTTACCATTTTAATCCTGTTCAGGTACCGAATAGTTTCCACTATGTCGGTTATAATCAAGAGGTAAATAGGTCTTTTCCTTAGACGTTTTTGTCTAAAAATACCCCCCTTCCTTACCCTGTAATGGGATCGAATACTCAGCTATTCCAATACAGCT
The DNA here is from genome assembly GCA_019279435.1 of Zizania palustris. NCBI lineage: Eukaryota > Viridiplantae > Streptophyta > Magnoliopsida > Poales > Poaceae > Zizania > Zizania palustris. The sequence goes on along the minus strand of JAAALK010000287.1, from coordinate 36,118,245 downwards.
ATTCGGACTACTTAAGCTATTATCCATTCAGAGGCTTAAGATAGTTCTTAAACACGAACTCACTGTTTGTCTGTTCTTGATCTCAGAGAACCTGTTAGCGTAATCTTTTACGCCAACAGGCATCAGAACAAGCTAATACACTCGTCATATACTTGATAAAATACCTTCACAAATATAACTTGATATATCACTTAAAAACTATGCTCATCCATTCTATATGGCAAATTTTATGGTACACCAGAAATATTATGCACCATCCATTTATTTTGATCTAATGACTAGCATCATTAATGATAGTGATTTATTACCTCCTGGAAGATAGTAGATAACTCTTGATTTTTCTAAGCAAACTTTTCAATTTTATGTGCTAAATTTCCAATTTTCTACATATACTTTCCAATTACCTACCACCAGTACGAAGTATTTTAATTTTATTTTATTTTTAATCCTAACTAAAATCAATTGTCTAGATTAATCTTAAGTATTACCTCTTTAGAGGTAATGGGTGTACCGAGTCCTTCCATATATAACAAACACAAGATATGATCATCATCTCCTGTGGGCGGACAGTGGTTTGAACGGACAAATTTAATGCTAAAATTTATAAAACTGCTTGAAATATTTTCTTGATATTTTTATATAGAGATAATTTAGAGAAATTATATGTCTTACGAGTTTACAAGTGTGGTAGTAATATCGGATTATCCAGTGAAACAAGCTTTAGCGTGTTGCTAATGGAGTTCTACACGTACGGCATGCAACATATCATGCATGGAAAAGTATCGGAGTTTCAGAATACAGGTCACAACAAATCTAGAGTATAATACATCATGTTGTACTTCGGGCACCGCATGATGCGAGCATGCCTGGATGCATCATGGGTCTCGAAGCCACCACTAGTCTTTGCTACTACAGGAAAAAAACATCTCAAAGTATCGTGAAAATGTGCCTGCAATCCTGCATCCAACCAGTCTCTCATGAGCTGAGCAAATGAGAAGTACTCCCAGGCTCCCAGCAATCAAGCAGCCCCACGTTTACACCGTTCACTCACTCACAGCACGTGTTTTGTTCCCGAAGGCAAGCTGGGAGGTGGGAGCTAGTGTTTGCCAGAGCTGAGAACAGTGAAGTCTGAAGGTGGGCAGGTGGCTCTCTCCTACATCATGAGTCAAAAAAGTGGTCAGATTGCCTGCTGGTTATGTCAGGCTTCCCATCTGATTCACAGATGCATGACATACCTGCACTGCTGCTCCCTGGGCCCTGGCCCTGCTCGGCTGCTCTCTTCTCTGCGCCCCCCTACTGTGTACTGTGCCATCTCTGATCTCTGGTGTTGCATGCAGCAGCATGCACGGACAGGACGCTCGCTGCGTGCATGCTTCGGGGTCAGGCTCAGGCAGTGTGCTGCATGCCATGCGCCCATGCGCACAGGCATAGACCGGCGGATGCACGGTCAGCACGGAGGGACGGACGAACGGACAGACGATGGCGTCTTCTCGTCAGAGAGAGAGAGAGAGAGAGAGAGAGAGAGCGTCGTCTCCCCTCATTCCCACCCGTCTGCTCCATCTTTCGCTGCCGCGTCGCAGCGCATGCATGCGGCGTTAAATGGGTGATGCATGGACTGATGCCCCCGTTGCCCTGATAGGTGGCGCGGCGCATGCAGAGATACGGTTGCTGCTATGGCGATGGCGTCGATTTGACCTCATCACATGCGTGCTCGCAGCTAGCGCAGAGGCCCCGTATTACGTACAACCTACCAGAGCTTCACCACCTCACCGGCGGCCGGGTTGGCTGACTGGTTCTGACTTGGTAGCTATAAGAATTTTGCAAGGGCAGCTTTGCTACTTTCGGTTTGGGGCTTTCGAAATGTCGTCGAGTGAGACATCTATCTGTGTATTTTGTGCATGCTCCCCCATTTTTCGCCCTACTCGTAAGATGGAGTACGTAGCTATGGACTATGGATGCTGCATCGCTAGCTGTGCTGTGCATGAATGACAGAGTTCAGCCGTGGTTGGATGATCGACAGCTGCCTGGACGTTTTAGGCAGAACCGCAGAAGCATATCACTGGGAAGGAGGAGAGATGGTAGCACTACCGCATCATTCATGAGCATCGACCGAGCATTTGAGCCAGTGACCGATAGAGGCATAGAGACCAGGGGAGTTAGGGCAGCAGCTTGAGTGAGCTAGGGGCTAGGGCCTAGGGCCTAGGGACCAGACATCAGCGTGTGCATGCACAGGAAAACTGCAACAGTAGTGTGTGCACGAACGGGGCTCTTGCCGTCCGGCGAACCAAGAGCAGGGATCAATGGATCGTGCATCAGTCACGACTCACGATTTGATTCGGTGGCCAGAGTAGCCTCGATGGCCATGGGTTGTAGTCATGTAGAGCAGAATCAGGTGGTCACCGGCCAGCTTAGTTATCCCAAGCTAGCTACCAGCTGGGACCATGTATACCAGGTATAACCTTCAAGGATCACAGACCGATCGATCTCGCCAAGTTGCATTGCCGTAGAACGAGACGACTGACGGTGCATGCGACGCGATCCCAGCGCACGCAGAAGATCCGGTGGTCTCGCTCGGGCTCCCGGCTGCTGGCGCATCTGGCGAAAAGCTTAACTCCGGCCGCAGGGAGGGATCGGAAGCGAGGGGAGCAGCAGATAGAGCAGCGTCGCGCGCGCGCATGGCAGACGGTGTGGCGGTGGTGGTACTCGTACGTACACACGGGTGACGCACTGGCGGCCACCGTGGGGCTGTGGGCAGCGCAGCGGCACGGCGGGGCTGGCGAGTAAAAAGCACATGCAGCGGCGAGGGGTCCGGTCATCACGGTCAGAAAAGCTGGCTGGCTGGAGCATGCAGGCCGGCCGGCAGGGTGGGCAGCGTGACGACCACTGGTCGAAAGCGATCCGTGGTACTTGTGGCAGGCACATTCACTGCGCCCCGGGCGCTCTCCCTGCTCTGCTACCGTCCCACGGGCAAAGCAGTGCCCTTTTCCCTGCGCACGCAGCAACGTACGTGTTAGTGTTTAACCATGTTGCATGTGTTTGCATTTAATATTGCATTGATTAGCGGTGAGATTACTTACCTTAATTAGTAGCGAGTCTTACACGTAGAAACATAATGCGCTCTGGTGGTGCAGTGGAGCACGTACTAGGAAATAACTGGCATGCATGAGTCAGTGGATTAGATGGTTCTGTTTGCATGGTTCTGTGTGGATTAGATGGGCTTACGGCTAGGGGTGGCAATATCCCCGGTGGGGCTGGGGACCCGTCCCTATGGGGTCGGGGATGGGTTCAATTTTTCACCCGCGGGTTCATTGGGTCGGAGCCCGCATAAGGTCGGGTTCGGGTTCGGATTGATTATTTGACCCGTGGATCCCGGCACAATAAATAAAAAAGCTCATATATATATGTATATATTTATATATGTATATGTATATATGTACATATATATATTGGTCCAATGTAAGACGATAAAAAACTTAACTTTAATATTTGACGAATTTTGTTTGTTGGAATGTTGAAAAATGTAAACAAGATGATTTACGGTGATATTTAGTTTGAATTTTGTTATATTTGTGATTTATAAATTATATCATTTGTATACTTTTAAATTTCAAAACCGGTTCGTGGGGACCCGACGGGTTTGCGGGGACCCGACGGATCCAGATTCGGGTGAAAAATTTCACCCGCGGAGCTAACGGGGCCGGGGTCCTACCGGATCTAGGTCTGGTATTCACCAACCCGACCCGTCCCACCTTCCACCCCTACTTGCGGTTTTGTTTCGTCGTTGTCAGTTTGACTGACAGATCAAAAAATACTGGTACGCCGTACGACGAACGATGGTCGACGACGGTCTTCGATGGGCAATAGATTATAGATAGGCATGCAGTTAAAGAGGAAGTAAGCCAATGGCCCCACAGCGGTAAGTCTGTAACTCCAACGGGTAAGAGCCAACGGGTAAAGACGCAGATATAGTCCAATATGAAATTACTACCACCACACGACCTGTCAGACAAATTAACTCCGCAAACGACACCGTTCAATATGCAAAGCCTACAACCGTGACCCATCAGAATCCAGACAAAGTGACGCCGTCGGATCGGAATGCAATGTTTTGAATTTATCATCCTCAATTCCTCGTGTCCCCTTGACCCCTTCTAGATCGGACCGTCTGCTGCCATTAACTTAAAAGGATCCGTTTGGTTGGGTAACTTTTACCGTATAGAAGATGTCCACTCAAGTTTTGAATTTGTTTGGTTGATATTTCACAAATATACTGTATAAGTTTGTCCAAAAAAAGTTGCTAGTTGGGAGCGGTCAGCGTTATTGAATACATTCAATCTAAAAAGATGACTACACCAACTCATCCAGTTAGTCCATCAACCAAATAAAAAAATCTGCAGTTCCGTTCATCCAACCAAAGAAACTGAACGTTCAAATAAAATACTGAAAACTTATGTCCAATTCAACTTAACTGACCGAATGGATCCTGGGTAACTTAACTTGCCCTCACGGTGGACAGTCAAATGGACAGGGGCCCAGCATGAGAAGAATATGCAGTGAAACCTACAAGAACGTTATTCACGATACAATCCAACATGCCTCTCAGCATAATCTTAACTATTATAAAGCGACTAGATGGTCCGCCCGTCCGCACCCTTCCCCTAGGAGCGTGCTCGCGTGTCCGCTCATCCCGCGTGTGCGCCTGCATGCGGCAGCACACCCCCAACCGCCCCGCACGTAGGCGCATGCATGCATAACGGAAAAAAAGAAAAAAAAATACAAGAAAAAAAGAAAAAAATGTACTTTTATATTTTTGAAAAATCATACCAAAACTAAAAATTTTGTGCAAAGACCCTTAAATTTCTGAAAAATCACACAAAACTATGAATTTTGCACGTAGACAGTTAGATTCGCTGAAAATTTTCTTATCATCACAATATATATATATATTACTAAACATGTGAGCGATAAATATATCATACTCTAAATATATTTTCATTAAAATTATGAATCCGTTACAACGCCCGGCACCTTACTAGTATTATATAAAAATGAAATGCCACTACTCAACGAGCCCAGGTCCATGAGTGAAGCACGCTGGGTTCACTCGATCATACTGGGCCAGAATGTCGATGTGCAAAGCTGTGCCAACTGCCTCCGATTCCGTCACGGACATCACCTCCAGCTCAACTGAAATGGCTTTATCCTCTAGAATGGGCCCATCCACTGAGGCCCATACAACTCGCGTAGTAAGAACACGGGTGTTTGCAATGCCTCGGCCCATGACAACTCTTTTCGGATTTTTTATTTCCTTCTTTTCAACATTGCAAATATATCTATGCACAACGTCGCAAGAGAACACGTGTTTAATGCGACTTGAAATATTGAATTTAACGAACTATTCGAGCGGGTTGGTGGTTGAGATCGACGGAGCCACGATGAAAATACATAAAGAATAATAATTTTTTCCTAATACCGATCCAGTCGCTTTTTTTCTTAGAAAATTACAAATCTAGTGGCTCTAAACTGAAACCAAACCGGCCCTTAATCTTTGTATATGGCACCATACCATGTTGCCAATTTGCCATCTTGCCGCCACACCGCCCCCCTGCCTCGGTACTGCTCGTCGCGTCGCTCTGCTTGCTACAAGTAGGGGTGAAAACGGATCGGATACGGACGGATATCACTAATATCATATCCTTTTTCATATATTTTTTCGGATTCGAATTCGGATTCGGCTAATCCGGATACGGATACGGAGTCGGATATCATCGAATACGAATACGGAGCGGATACGAATCGAATACGAATACGGTTACGAATACTTACCGAATATCAATAATGTATTTATTTATTCACGAGCACAATAGACAAATGACAAATAATAGTTAACATCATATAAATCATCACGAACGGGGAGAGAGAGGTGACAGGAGTAGGAGAGACCGGGAGAGAGAAAGAAAAATTAGGATTGATAGAGTTTTAGTCAAAGTTGACTATTTACTTATTTTTGGAGTGAGAGAGATAAAGTTTAAAATTGTAAATTTGAAATATAAATGATCGTTTAAAGTTGAATTTTTTTCTAATATCAAAATACAACATATATAATATCATAAAAAAATTTCACATTTTTATGCATAAGTTTGCTATTTTTAATTCATTATGTATGTTTCTTTGATTTATATTGAAATTTGTCAAATTTGAACTACAAGTGCATGAAATAATGAACCACAAATTGTAAAAAAATCATATTCATGAATTTGAGTCTATTTTAAGTCAGTATCCACTAAATTGAAAGATATTTTTTAAAAAAATTGTTACGACACTCGATGGACAACATAGAGCTTAATGAAATTTTAATTCTAAAAAATTAAAATAAATTCTGAAAAATACGAGACGTCTCGTGGTATCATCATACGATACATAGATGCTGTGATAAAAATTTAAAATTATTTTGACAAAATTTTCATGTACGATGTTAAGAAAGATGGAGATTTGAGAGTAATGAATTAGAATGTTAAGAAGAAATGTGTTAGGTTTAAAAGCAAATCAATAGTTAAATCTTCGTTTAAACTTGATTTTTTTTCTATGATCAAAATATATCATATATAATCTTATAAAAAAATTTCACATTTTTATACATAAGTTTGCTATTTTTAATTCATTATGTATGTTTCTTTGATTTATGTTGAAATTTGTCAAATTTGAACTACAAGTGCATGAAATAATGAACCAAAAATTCTTAAAAAATCATATTCATGAATTTGAGTTTATTTTAAGTCAGTATACACTAAATTGAAAGATATTGTTTTAAAAAATTATTACGACACTCGATGGACAACGTGGAGCTTAATGATATTTTAATTCTAAAACATTCAAATCAAGTCTGAAAAATACGATACGTCTCATGGTATCATCATACGATACAAAGATATTGTGATAAAAATTTAAAATTATTTTGACAAAGTTTGCATCTACGATGTTAAGAAAGATGGAGATTTGAGAGTAATGAGTTAGATGTTAAGAAGAATGTGATAGGTTTAAAAGCAAATCAATAGTTAAATCTTTGTTTAAACTTGATTTTTTTTCTATGATTAAAATACAACATATCCAATCTTATAAAAAAATTCACATTTTTATACATAAGTTTGCTATTTTAAATTCATTATGTATGTTTCTTTGATTTATATTGAAATTTATCAAATTTGAACTACAAGTGCATGAAATAATGAACTAAAAATTCTAGAAAAATCATATTCATGCATGTGAGTCTATTTTAAGTCAGTATCCACTAAATTGAAAGATATTTTTTAAAAAACATGTTACGACACTCGATGGACAACGTAGAGCTTAATGAAATTTTAATTCTAAAAAATTCAAATCAAGTCAAAAAAATATGATACGTCTCATGGTATCATCATACGATACAAAGATGCTGTGATAAAAATTAAATATTATTTTGACAAAGTTTGCATCTACGATGTTAAGAAAGATGGAAATTTGAGAGTAATGAGTTAGACTGTTAAGAAGAATGTGATAGGTTTAAAAGCAAATCAATAGTTAAATCTTTGTTTAAACTTGATTTTTTTTCTATGATTAAAATACAACATATCTAATCTTATAAAAAATTCACATTTTTATACATAAGTTTGCTAGTTTTAATTCATTATGTATGTTTCTTTGATTTATATTGAAATTTATCAAATTTGAACTACAAGTGCATGAAATAATGAACTAAAAATTCTAGAAAAATTATATTCATGCATGTGAGTCTATTTTAAGTCAGTATCCACTAAATTGAAAGATATTTTGTTAAAAAAATGTTACGACACTCGATGGACAACGTAGAGCTTAATGAAATTTTAATTCTAAAAAATTCAAATTAAGTCTGAAAAATACGATACGTCTCATGGTATCATCATACGATACATAGATGCTGTGATAAAAATTTAAAATTATTTTGACAAAGTTTGCTATTTTTCATTAATTCATTGTTTTTCTAAAATTTAAATTGAAAGAACTAAAAAATATTTTTTATTTATTATAAAATTTTATCTGTTTAAATTTATAGAAATTTATCCCATTTTTAAAAATATATATATTTTTTAAAAAATATTCTTTATTTTTTTTTAAAAAATGTTTTTTTAAAAAAAATAAAGAAGATTTTTTATTTCAAACTCCTTGGGCGGTTGGGCCATGGCGCCATGGTAGTGGGCCTGCCAGCCCAATATGAAGGCCTATTTATGTGATGTGGGCCTGCAGTGTGGCCAATGGGCCTATATTATTAATGGGCCGGATATCCGAATAAGAACTATCCGGATTATCCGAATCCGACGGATATCAGGCATATCATATCCGTTTCCGTATCCGAAAAAAAATATCCGAATCCGAATCCGTATCCGAAAAATCCGTATCCGAATCAAAAAAATCCGAATCCGAATCCGTTTTTCCGGATACGGTCGGAAACTATCCGAACCACTTTCACCCCTAGCTACAAGTCACTCACTCACTGTAGTGTCTAGTCTGCTACCATTTGGCCGTTTCTTGCTTGCCTGCCTCACGGCTCGTGCCTTGCTGCCAGCGATGCTAATATACAGCGAGTGCCACTGTGCGCACTTGTGCAGTAGCTATAGCTAGCTTGCGGTATGGGCTCGTCGCAGCGAAGGAAGCCGGCGAAAGCAGCCTAGCCTACAATAATATTCAGATAGATGGTATGCTTCGTGCCTGCGTAACTGCGTTGCGCCACTTGCTGGCTTTCAGGAGTCTCAGCCTCAGTCTCAGGCTCTCAGCCTCATTCATTTCGTCCTCTGGCTCTGGGCTGTTTGAAGACGTAGAAATTCTGTCTGGCAAGCGAGGTGGTTAACTAACGGGGGATCAATCATCGGATTCAGGCCAGTCAATACTCGACATGGAGTACTCTCGCTACGTACAATAGGATTGTTAGCTTTACATGACGGTTTCTGTGAAGGGTCTGGCCGGGATTTTGACCACGTAAAATAACTGTTTACTAGGGGATGGTAATTTTGTCAGTCACTTCCCAGCCAGCCTCCCTTGAGTGTTTCCTGCCCTCCTGATCTGGTGGGTATGTAATGATCATGGACAAGTACGGACACATGTTTTTACTGGTTATGTGTAATGACAATCGATAAAGATATATATTGTTTTGTGGTTACGGATAGAGATATGAACAAATACTTAATTCTTTCGTTTCTATGAAGACAGAGTGATATCTACTATTCACTCCATTATATATTGTAAGTTGTTTGACATTTTTATAATTATTTTTGTTTTTGCCTAATTTTAACAACTATCGCATCGAAATATTTTCATTAAATATTATAAAAATATAAGGGCAATTTTATGATGCCTCCAAAAACCGTGGACCATCTATTTTTTGACAGGAATCTTTTGAGTTGATTATATATTACAAGTTGGTTTGGTCTAACTTTAAACTGAGAAAATCTATTACCTCTTAATTTTTTCCTTTTTTTCCCTCCCGCCTTTCTCTCTCTTCCTCTTCTTCCTTTCCTTTCCTTTCCTTTTCTCTTTCCGTTTGACCACTACAACAGTCCAGGGAACTTCCGTCGGCCAAAGCTGACGGAAGTTAGCCCTTTCCCGACGGAAAAAGCTAACTTCCGTCGGCAAAAGGCTAATTTCCGTCGGCATTTGACCAACGGAAGCGAGTAGACGGAAGTTAGCTAACTTCCGTCGACCGCCGACAGAAGTTAGCGCCGAACTCTGTCACGTCAGCAGAGGGGCGCTAACTTCCGTCGGCCAGCCTGGCCGACGGAAGTTAGCCTTTCTGCCCACGTGGCCGAAAGCAGCTAACTTCCGTCGGCTATGGTCAAAGCCGACGAAAGTTAGCTGGTATTTTTTTTGTTTTTCCCAGTTCCCCTATTCACATCTCACATCCAAAATCACATTCAAACTTCACATATAACATCCAAAATCACATCTCACATCCAAACTTCACACATCACATCCAAAATCACATAACACAACTGAATTCACATCCAAAGTCACAGTACACATCCGCATTCACATATACCATCCAAATTCACATACAAAGTCACATAACACATCGAGATTCACATAACGCATTCAAATTCATATCAAAGCGCATGTCACATCCAGATTCAATCCAAACTTCACAATACACATCCATACTCACTGATTGCCCATATTTGGGTCGTGGGCGCCGCCGCTGCCTCCCGCTTCATCCACATTTACCCCGGAGGCTCCATCTTGACCAGGCGTACGGAAACTCTAAATAAATAGACAAAATTAGAGAACGAACTCAACTACCCTTCTAAACGCTAACTTAAGTATCTGAAGTAACGATATGTCAGGAGGTACCTCAGGTGATGTAGGAGGTAGTGGTGGTGGCGGGGGAGGTAGTGGTGGCGGCGGGGGAGGTAGTGGTTGGAACAAGGACATGTCAAATCCATCATGTTGCTGGGCTAGTTGCTACACATGTTATAATGTAATCAGTTAGTTCTAAACCTATTTTGAATATTTTTTAACTACAACATTGTAAACTAAACTTACTTGGATCATCGCCTGCTGTTGTGCTAAGCAGGCGGTATAGTACTCTTGTTGTTGCCTACTGTGCTCATCGCGCCGCCTCATTTCCTCCCTCAGTCGAACCACCTCTGGGTTTTCTTCTGAGCGACGACGGCTGGAGCCAACTCCGATGGAGCTCTGCGACGATTGAGCTGACTTCTGAGCTCTCACCGCTCTCGAGTCAATAACTCCACTGAACATGGAGTACCTGCCATATTGAATGAGTTAGTTACCATCACAATACCATACACAAAATTAGAGAACGAACTCAACTACCCTTCTAAACGCTAACTTAAGTATCTGAAGTAACGATATGTCAGGAGGTACCTCAGGTGATGTAGGAGGTAGTGGTGGTGGCGGGGGAGGTAGTGGTTGGAACAAGGACATGTCAAATCCATCATGTTGCTGGGCTAGTTGCTACACATGTTGTAATGTAATCAGTTAGTTCTAAACCTATTTTGAATACTTTTTAACTACAACATTGTAAACTAAACTTACTTGGATCATCGCCTGCTGTTGTGCTAAGCAGGCGGTATAGTACTCTTGTTGTTGCCTACTGTGCTCATCGCGCCGCCTCATTTCCTCCCTCAGTCGAACCACCTCTGGGTTTTCTTCTGAGCGACGACGGCTGGAGCCAACTCCGATAGAGCTCTGCGACGATTGAGCTGACTTCTGAGCTCTCGCTGCTCTCGAGTCAATAACTCCATTGAACATGGAGTACCTGCAATATTGAATGAGTTAGTTACCATCACAATACCATACACAAAACATTGATAAAAACACTGACTCACCGTCCATGGCCTTTTCCACCTCCACTGGAGTACACGACCATTTGGTCGACAGGTTCTCTCCGCCAATCATAGTTTTCTCCATGGAGTCGAACCATGTGTTCACCATACTACGCCTGCAAAAAACAACATGTCCGATTAGACGGAGAAAAATGAAATTACGCAAACTCTTAACATTGCTAACATCTCACCAAATGGTCCGTGGCTGTCTGGATACACAAGACATCTGGCTGTGTAGGATCGCTTCCTTTGTGACCAGAGGTATACACCTCTATGTCACTTGGCACGTTGCCAGATTTAGCTTCATGTACAATAGAAATGAGTTAGTCGCATTACAATGTATCTATAGATAGAGAGTGACAGAAGGAGGTCTTACCATGTGTTTAGCGTGGCGAATATGTCCATCGGCACCATATCTGTGCTTCGTATCCGTCCCGCGGCATTGTCTTTTCTGCTCGGAAGTCTTCTTGATTGCAGCTGAAGACCAAATCTTGCAGAATTCGAAATATGCATCCTCGTGGTTTGCAAACCACGGAATCCTCACCTGAACAGAGATGCTATTTGTATTATATGACAACAAATCTCAACAATCGAAGATTTAAAAAGTTAGAATTGTTTACCGAACGGTATTGTTCTTCAGTCAAATATATTGTGGATGCACCCGTCGCCTTGCTCATTCGTTGCCCTAGCTTCTCCTTGTAGTAAGCATTGTTCGCTTGAATGCGGGCATACGAAATAGCGTCCTTCACCACTTTGTGTGCATTGTTGTTGAAGACTTGAAGGGCATGATTATGGTGATTGCCGACTTCTAGCAAGCAAAAGTGTAACTTCAAAAGTCATGAGTAGTAAAGTGCTGTAACTCGAAAAGCTTTGTGTTAAAACTAAAAGAAGATTGAAAAAACACATACCCAGAAGTCATGAGACACCGCCCCCTGAGCAGTTCCATGGCGCCCATCAGGAGCAAACCGGTACTGGTCCCATGTCTGGCATAGAACCCGCTCACCGATCGGCATTATCAGCACCCCTGAGTAGTGCAGACGACACAGGTTACCCAATATCTGGTTAACCTGCCTGACCTCGAAGTGTCGTCAAACCGAGAGTCAATCCAAGATCTAGAAATACATAATAAATAAATTAATTTACTGAAAGAAATTTTTTGAAAAAAAGCAAAACAACAGAAGAGTATTAGACTTACCCGTCACCTACAGGCGTAATCTCGATCTTGGCTCCACCGGAAGAGACTACTGGTGGGGCGACCAGGTGGTTCGTCTTGAAAGATACTGAGGACCCGGAAGCCTCAGCCCCCTCCTCCTGACCCGCACCCTCCGGGTCATCCCCCTGCCCCGCACCCTCCGGTACATCCCCCTCCTGCCCCGACCACCACCGGATCATCCTCGTGACCCGCACTCTTCAAGTGTTATTCCTCCTACAAAATAGTATCGAAACAATTAGTAATAGTTTATAACTGGCATAAAAATCAATCTAAAAGTTACCTCATCATCCAGTTGAAATGCAATAGGCCGACCAATTAATGTCGGATTTATGCATCTCAGGAGCTGCTCTTGACGACGTCTGTTTGAAGAAGAGGAACTACCCTGGAATAGGGTGTCCTCCTGACTCGTCGGTGTACTCGCCGGAGTACTCGCCGATGTACTCCCCAAGCGGAAGAGCTTCCTCGTGACACTCTTCACCTTTTTTGACATCCTGTTCAAAACAAGTATAAACGAGCATTTATTAGTAAAGAAGGTTTGAGCATATGAAAAAACATGTAATTAATATAAAGTATATTGCATATGCATGTATGAAAACAATTACTTGTTAATTATCATCAAAATCATGATCAATTTGTCCTTTTCTCCCCAAAGCACGCCATGTTACTTTTTTCTTCTTATGTTGGTGTTTCCTTTTCTCGGGAACTGCTACATCATTAGAATCGCCGAGAAAAGAATCTGTCGATGATTCTGACTCTACATTAAACGAAGTCGGCAATTCATCATCTTGGTAAACCTCATCGACCTCTTCAACCTCCAATTGATAAGCGACATCACTAGGGGTGTGTAGACGTTCCGAGGATTCACTTTGTAGACTACCCACCAAACACTTAGTTTTTCACATGGGTACAACATATAATACACCTGCTCGACTTGGTGAGCAAGGACAAAATTATCGCAACCACATAATCGTTCCGCGTGTTTGACTTCAACCATCCCAAATTGGTTTTCACGGGTACCATGTTTAGGGTCAACCCAATCACAATCGAAGAAGACTACTTTAATCTCCTTATTCCTGGCAAAATTGTACTCCGATTATATTTTTGATGATTCCATAATACATAGTTTCATGTCCTTGTCCATCAACGACCCTTGTAACAACTCCAGTATTAGTTGTTGCCGCTAGAGGTCGATATGCTTCAAAAATAGTTGAACGGAAGCGGAAACCATCGTTTCACCCGAGGTGTAAGAGGCATGTAACGAAGTTGCTTATGAGCAACCTCTATCGTCACCTTCTCTCCGTCTTCATTTACGACCTCTACGAATCTCGGTTTACCACATTTTAAGCATTTCACCTCATTACTATGTTCTTTCCAAAATAGCATACAATTATCTCGGCACACATCAATCTTCTCATACGCCATACTGAGAGCAGCAAACATTTTCTTTGACTGGTACATGTCTTTCGACACCTTATGGTTCTTAGGAAGGATATCGCTGATCAGATTCAAGATCTCCTTATCACAATTGTTTGAAAATACAAACTTTGACTTAATGGCCATAAGACGGGTCACGAAAGCGAGAACGCTTACGGTGGTGTGTTCATGCAATGGCTCTTCTGAAGCTCGAAGGATGTCGAAAAACTTTTGAACCTCTAGTGTTTGAGGATCCTCAGGGTTTGATTCAAACTCTGGTCGTATAGCATCAAGCATCTCATCCATGCTATCGTCAGCAACGCTATCATCTTCTTCTTCCACTACTAATACCGTTTTTTCACGGCCTGTCTCGCCGTGAAAAGTCTAAACTTCATAACCTGGCACGAAACCATATTTGCAAATATGCAATGACAACGTCCTCTTGTCTTGCCAACGAGAATTTCTGCACTTCATGCATGGGCACCTCGCACCAGTGTTTGTTGTCAAAGCAAATGCACGATCAACAAATTTCTCACCGTTGATTACCCACTCCCTCGTGTGAGCTCCACTTTTCATCCAACCACTATACATCCACTGTCAGTCGTCCTCAACCATTCTATAGGCAAAACATTCAATCAATCGAGAATGCATCATAAGTACCACGGTCCTATGTATATAGGAAAAGATAGGTCCTAAACCCACCCAAAAGTGACCGACAAAACGTGGTATTTATGACGAGCCATGAGTCCGAACGAAATTTCAGCAGCATAATCCCGTTGTTCTTCAATCGCACGCCTGATAGTGGTGCAATGGAGAACAACAAGGTTATGTTATTGAAATCCCATTCGGACTCATGACTCATCATAAAGACCACGCTCTGTCGCTGTGACGCCCCGATTTACCGAATCAGAACATTATTGAATTTCCAAAGAAAAACAATAATACAAGAGGTTCATCATGCGACAACGTACACACGGGCAAACAATCGTGGTTCGCAGACCACATTAATACACAAGTGTAAAATAAAAGAAACCATAAAAATAGACTGTATGACGAACGCTCTCTTGAGGATCTTTTTCTTGACTGGGTCGCTACTCCAGACCATCTTCCTCATAGTAGACATCCTCTAAATTGTGTGTCCAACGGGTATGAGTACAAAAGTACTCAACAAGCCACCGCAAATGCAATAATAATGCAAGGTAATAACAAAAGAAGGATAATGGCTAAAAGTGCGGAAAAGTACATTTTTCAATTATTGATTTTAGTGAAGTCAAATTTAATCATGTGGAATATTAAACATGAACATTATAATACCATCTAACTCGAGGAGTACGTTTTCCCTCCTCGCACAACAATCCTTACATGTCAAATCATCATGCACGTTTATTTCAAGAGTAAACTAACTGTGGGATGTCACGCAACCCGCCCTTGACCGTGGGCTCGACTTTTCGAAAAGATTTATGACTCTGATCAGAGATGTACTACTGTACCCACAAGGCACACACTCATCCCAAACACCAAGGTGTAACGAGATGACCCATACCACGGGAACTCGTGCCAAAACCTCAGCATGAAATGCTCCAAGCGATAACCACCCGCTCTAGGTTTCGACGGCGCGCCGAGCCGCATCCCGGCTAACGTCGCACCCCTTTTGCGCCACGTCGGTACAAGCCACCCGCAGTTGCAGCTTGACCCATCTCCAAATGGTGGCCTAGGTTTGGAACACTCCATACCTTAGTTAGGACTTACCCATTAGACTTGTGGTTAGTACGAAAGTGTATTGCAACGGATCCCACAGACCGGTCCTTATAGTGCCCCGGATGCTACCGACCAATGCCCTAGCTTGCACCCGGAACCCACCATGCATTCACTCACAACCACAACTCCATCACCGACATAATTCCAAGGATAAGAATAACGGGGATCATATAGTAGAACCAAGTTGCTACGACTAATTTTTAATCCTATAACAATCGTGCCGATACATTGGACACTAGCTAATAGGACTATTCATATGGTGACAAGAAGTTTAGGCTAGATAGCATGGCTTAGGTTGCACATCAAGGTCGGGGTATCCTAATAAATATATTGTGAGGGTTTCATTTGACTAATGCATGTATATCCTGTGTTTTAGCGATAGTTTAGTAAAACATGGGTTCAATATGCTCAAAAGTTTGGTTTGGTGACTTGCCTTGTTCAGCGAAAGGCGACGAGGGAACCTCCGGGTAATATTCCGTCTCCTCGGTGGCGTCGTGGTCTTCTCGATATAAATAAATTAAACGTGACATTCAATTAAACAATCCAAAAACCACACAACAGGTATATAAGTTTTGATTGGCTTGAACCAAGGAGTAATAAAGTTATTAACTTTCTGAAGTTTATCTTAAGGACATTTTAAAATGAATTTTTAATAAAATAAGGGCCTTTCTAAAAAGGATAATAATATAAACTAATGTATTTTAAATTTTCTAATTAATTTAAAATAAGAGGTTCAGTGTAAACCTAGTGGTTTCATTATACTAACATGAAAAGAACAAAATATAAATTTTTCTAAAATTGAAATGAACTAATTTGTAAATTACCCTAAAGTGCATTTGAATATATCATTAAACAAAAATAAAATACTCAGTATAAACCTACTGTTTTTATTGCATTAACATGTAGAGAATAAAATTATAAATTTTCTGGAATTGAAATGGTAATTTTTGGAGTTAAAATGTGCCAGATATGAATTTTATAAGTTTAAAACTATTTCTGGACATTAATTTAAATCCAAATACAGGTGTCGGTCCACGGTTAACCAGGTTCACCGTGAACCTACGCACTGTGCGCGTGCGCCGGATCAAGATCCACGTTGGATTGTGATCAGGCGGCCACGGGCGAGGCGGGGGAGTTAAGTTATCGTGGACGGCCAGGATTAAAACATCGAACCGGTACGCGATGGATGGCCCAGATTCATCGCGGGTTTTAAATACTAACGGACGCACGAGATCGCACCGTACCCCTTCGCCGATATCTGATGGATCTGATTAAACCGTGCGCACGATCTAATCGCCACCGTCGGATACAGATCGCACGGTTGCGATTGGATCCGACACAGCACGGGTACTCGCCCTGTGCCGGTCGTCTTTTCCGGCGACGACGAGCGGGCCAGAGTCCACGACGAGCGATGGCGGTCCAAGCTACGCCTAGAAATGGAAAGAGGACAACTAGGGGAACACGGAGGAACCGTTGCGGGGGTACGAGGTCGATGGAGCGTGGCCGGCGACGAGCGTAGACGACGAAGGCATTCGGGTCCTCGTCGGCGATGGGGATCCGGCGGGGTTCGTCGACGTTGAAGTGGTGGCCGAGGCAGGGGAGGTCACGACGGTCATGTTGGTGCGGTCACCAAGGGTGGAGGAGTACTCCGGCGACGGCGAGCGGCGGCTGGAGCGAAGGTGGCGGGGTGGCGTTAAAGTGAGCGTCTCGGGCGTTCTGTTCGATTCTGGAGCGAGATGGCGTGGGGGTCAAACGCGGTGGAGGCCAGGGTGTTAAATAGGAGCTCTGGCGGGGGAAAACGAGCGGTGTATACAAGGAAAGTCTATGGGGGTCTTCAATGGGGCCGGTGAGGTCTGCCATGCACGCAAGCGATGATCCTGTGGCTTAAACGCGTCACTCAATGGGGGAAAACGGTCGGCAGAGCTCGGTGGACCGATTGATGGCATCAATTTAATGGGAGAGGGGCCGGCGAGGCGGATCCGAGGGCGAGGTCGTTGGCCGGCGTGATTTGGGGTGGTGGCGCGAGGTGGACGACGGGTCCGACAGGTGGGCCAAGGCGGTCAGCGGGTGCGAGCGTACGGGCGGGGCGACTGACGGGTGGGGTCGGATTCGGCCGAGAGAGGAGGTCGGCGCCGACATGTGGGGCCAAGGTGGCGGGCGGACGCGCGCGGAGGGAGAGGGCCACTGACCAGTGGGGTACGTCTGTCAGTCCGGGGCGCGGGGAGGGAGCAGGTTGGGCCGGCCGGTTGAGGGAGAATGGGGAAAGGGGCCCGTTACTGTTTCAATTCATTTCTGAATAAAAATAAATGCAGAAATTAGTTTAAAATACTTGGGCTACTTCCAAGGGTGATAAAAAATTGCAAAAAATCTCAAAAATATATCTTGGCCTTGGGAACTCATACAAAATTTTCTAGCCTCTCGTTTGGTCATTTCACCTAGGTTCTAGTCCAAATAAGCTAAGAAGGTCATTAAAGGTATTTCCAAATTAATTAATTCTAGAAAAATATAATAAATGGTATTTTTTATTTCTCTGAAAATTTGGGGTGTTACAGTCGCCCACTCCGAGGCTGTCCAAAAAGAGACAATTCCAGACCTACACATCTCACACGCATGACACGTGTGAGACATGTTGGTCCGAAACGGGTGACGCATAGGTTTCGTTACACTATCTATGTTGTTGTCAAATAAAAAATTGCATACGGAAAGAAATATATATAATAAAGTATATAGATATAATACTAATCACCCAATGAAACCATGCATAATTTATACATAATATCACAACATATATTGTATATGAAACAAGAATATCGCATATAAAGCGAGATTCATACTATCATTCCACATTTCCACCCTATACACGTCTATTAGAGTGTATCTGCTCATGTATACCAATGACAAAATCCATAAAATTCATGTATGATCATGACGGTCTAGAATATCAAATAATCAAAGCCACTTAATTTGAGTGTTTTAATTCCTTTTGTAGAATGCATGTACAAGTGTTTTTTCTTAACTATAATAGTACAAATTAAAAAAAGATACTAGTGGACTATGAAGCTATCTATATGTATGCATAATTTAATATTGGAATAATCTGAGAAACCAAGGGTTGGTTTCGGAGTCTGTGATGAGTGATTGACAGGTTTTTATCCTCTGATCCGAAGGGATCCCTCCGAGGGGTTCGGAGGTTGGTGCTCCGAAGCTGTTCGGAGACTGTTTCACCGAAGGGTTTGGTGGGTTTGGTTGCTGCAGCTGTTGCAGCGGAGTGTGCCTGTCGGAAGGCTCCGACAGTACACGATGACTGGGTTTGTACCGAAGGTCTCGGTACTTTGGGAGGTACACCAGAGTGTGTGCCGAAGGTTGCTTACCCGGAGAGGTCTCCGGGGTACTGGATACACTTGTCTGCTTGTCTGTGGTGCGCAGGGGACTTCGGAGGCGACCGACGGTTCGTAGCAAGTGAACCTGGGTCAAGCGGGAGGCTTGATGCCAGGGGAGCGGGGAGCTCCGTCACGAAGGCTGCGAAGGGGTCGAGGTCGGACCTCGGGTCGAGGTGCACCAGGAGAAGACAGTAAGTGAGGAGCGTGGCTCCGGGTGAAGGTACTCTGAGACAAAGTCCTCGGAGGCGAGGCACTTCGAAGGGTACTTCGGAAGGAGTGACTTCGGAGTATGGTGGATCAAGTTCTCAGTAGAGGCAAGGTGTTCGAAGTGTGCTCCAGAGGGAGACACTCGAAGGTATACCCAACGAAGGTCTCAGAAGTCGAGGTGCATTGAAGGCATGGTCCGGGTGAGGCTAGTCGAGGAGTGTGCTCGGGGAGAGACACTGCGACGAAGTGCTCATGGAATGCTTCATGCGGAGGCCTTGGACGAAGGAGGGACTTCGAAGGGTGGTACTCCGAAGGTGGGGCTTCGGAGTGAAGCAGGCTCTAGAGCGAGGCTGACTCTGGAGTGAGGATGACTTGAGGTACTTCGGCCAATCATGGCTTCGATACACGGACTGACGGAGTTCGAGCTGGGAGAAGTTGCGAAGCCGTGGTGGTCCACTGTATCGAAGGCTAACTTTGGTGAAGCGAAGGCCATCAGGCTCAAGGCTTCTCACCGAAGCTATCGCACCCCTCGCGTGTGAAGGGGAGCTTCAGAAAGGTCAAAGACTGTAAAGGCTGACAGTGTCTGCTCTGCAAAAAGCTGACACTGTCCCCTCTGCAAAGATGACAGATAAGCCTCCATATAAAGTAGACTACCTTTTGTACCCCTCTGTTCTGATGAGACAAAACCTTTGTAAACCCTAAGGGCAAAGTAGTCAATTCACATGGGTGAATAGTGGCTATAAATAGTGGAGGCAGGGTAGGTCACATTTAACACTTTGAGCATTCACTGTTGAGCTCATGTACTAGCCACCACATACTTTGTATTCATCCCGAGTTCAATTTTTGTGTTCCCTGTTCAAGCAGCGAAGCCTTGAATCTGTGTTCATTTTCTGCTTGAGCTTGTTTGCATACCTCGCTGCATACTTCGATCTCGCGTGTGTCACTTCTAGTGACTAGAAGTAGTGCATCGAAGCCTGTTTGGGCGAAGTGTGTTAAGCGAAGTATGTTTTATAGTGCATGTTCGCTCTGTGTAAACTAGAGGCTAGACCTCGCTGATTACTAGCGAAGCACTGATCGAAGCCCGTTTTTCTTCCCGTGTCGAAGTCTGTTTTGTGTGCATTTAGACCTTCGAAGTACGAAGCTCAGCACCAGTTGCTGTCGCTAGGTACTTGGTCGAAGTCATCAGAGGGTAGTCTTCTCTTGCGAAGGGTGAAGTGCGAAGCCTGCTCGAAGCACCCAGTGTGCGGAGCCTGCACTGACTTAGCAGAGCTGATTTTTCGGGGTTGCGTGTTGAGCGAAGTCTTCTTGGCTTCGAGCTTTTACTCCTTGCGAAGTCTGTGTTCGGAGCCATCAAATACCTCCGAACCAGTACTTCGAAGGGTGTGTTCGAAGCCTGTTCCGCAGAAGACAAAATTAAAACAGAAGGTTACATTTAGTCTGAAATTTTAAAAGCTCCCATTCACCCCCCTCTGGTCGCCGTTTCCGGTCCAACATAATCCATATCAATCATTTAATTCATCAATTGATAAAATTTAATCCATATCTATCTATACGTCTCTACCAATTAAATTTACCAATGAAACAATTCACAAATAAAAAGCGAAAAAATTCGTAAAGCGATGAAAAAAATACTTTGTTGATTTGCGGCGACAGATGTCGGCGAGTGGCGTAGGCCGGTGGTCGGATCGGGGATGACGGCTGGCGGCGACAGGCGAGAGTGGGCGGCGGCCGGAAGGGGGCGGCGATGGCCGGGAGGGGGCACGGCGGCGGGCCGGTGGCCGGGAGGGGGCGGCGCTAGCCAGGAGGGGACGGAACGGCGGGCGGCGTGGGCCAGTGGCCAGGAGGGGGCGCGGCGGCGGGCGGCGCGGGTCGGCGGCCGGCAGGGCGTTGGCCGGGAGAGGGCGCTGGCCGGGGCGGCGGCCGGCGGTGCCGGCAGGAGGCGAGTGGCGGCGGCGGCAGGATGCGGCGCAGGAGGTGTATGGGCGCACATACAGAGAGTTAGGTCTCCCTGTACGCGCGCGCGGTTGGGGAATAAATCCACTAACTTCTGTCGGTTTTAATGCTGGCCGACGGAAGTTAGGGGGGCCTGATCGGCCATGAAAAAATGTCGACTAACTTCCGTCGGCTACTGTGAAAAAGCCGACGGAAGTTAAGTTAACTTCCGTCGGCTTAACTTTCGTCGGTTTTTGGAAAATCGACGGAAGTTATTTTAACCGACGAAAATTTCATGTTTTCTTGTAGTGGACTGGAACGGGTGCCTGGCTAGGCTGACGCTCAATGGGGACGATGGAGCAGCGAACGAGACGTGTGGTGGACGAGCGACGATGTCAGGGCGGTTGGGTGCGGCGGCGATAGGGAGGGGGTGGCGAGGGCGTCCAGCTGACTGGGCGTCGCGCAATGGGGACGGGCATCACACCACGTCAGTGGTGGCTGTGGCGGCGCACCGCGGCGAAGATGACGACGACATCGGCAAGGCTCTGCGAGAGTGCTAACCAGTGGAAGAAGATGGTAGAGTAGAGAGATAGGAGAGAGAAGAGAAGAGGTAAAATAGTAAAAAAACATTTTTAATTACTTTAATTATATTTAATAGAAGTCTTATATTTATTTTACCTCTTACCTCTAATTAAAGATAAATGGGGCCATAAAAACTCCCAAATATAAAAGCTAGGCAGTGCTATTTCTGTTGTCTTCAGTCGAAATGTACCTATTCATCTACAATGCGTTAAACCACCTGTTTCTATAGGGCTTTTGAGTCCTGTACAAGTACAACAAGTCCTCGTGGCTCTAAATCTCAGCCATGACCGAATTCAAGGGAACTGATATGTATTTACAGTTTAACACTGCTTAGACCATCGTCAAGTATAAACTGTGGTGAATGTGAGCCAGTGCGTTTACCTGTCAGTTTCTTTAGCAGGTAATTAATGTCAACCTGACGAAGAAAAAAAAATCTAAGACAGCAATCACACTGCACGAAAGCTTATCACGCGCGCCCTGTCCTGTTGCAGCCTTTCGAGCTCCCGCTAGCTTTGAGGATCATACGGCTCAAGCGAGAATCGCCATCATTAAGCCGTGGAAGATTTGCACGGCGAGTCTTTTAAGATCGTGGAGGAGGGGTAATCTACGTATGAGCATTCTTCGCAATCAAACCTGTTGCTGAGTGCTGATGCAAAGGCAGATCGTTCGTCTTCATATCCCGTTCTTTCTTTGCTGCTCTTGATGTCTGTTACGCTGTGTATGATGTAGATGTATATATCCCCGTGTCTGTTTGCGACGGATCGAGGTAGCCTGATGCTACCTGAAAGACACCGATCATTTGACTTCTGCCGTCAGATGAGATGATGTTTGATTGCTCACATATGAATATATTGTGTGAGATAAAAAATAAAAAAACGAATCAACATGATATTTATTAAGTGTAACTATTTTGTTATAATTATCAATCCTTTAATATTTTTTAAAATACATTATCGTCATTTTTTAAAATACATCGCGTGAAATAAAAATTAATTAACATAGTATTTATTGTGTACAACTGTTTTGTTATAATTGTTAATCTATCTTATAGTGCTTAATATTATTTAAAATATATCATTATCATTTAATATTGCTAACCATGTACTAATACATCATTAGTTACTTCACCAAATGAACCAGGCGAGCCAGAAACGGATTTCATTATCGTTTCTGTGGAACCAGACTGAGGTGCACATTTTGCATCCAGTGAGCCAGGCTCAGATACTCATACGGACAACCAAACAAACGAATCTTGCATCACATGAGCTTGACTGAGCCTCGTACGTGCAACCAAACGCCCCCCTTACCCTCATCAGCTGAGCTGGGTGCAGATTGGCTGGCTCTTTGGATGGCTACATTTGAGCAGCTATCTATAATCTATCTGAATCTCTATCTGTTTGGTACAGGAAAAACTGCTGCCCCTTCTAATCTCACAGCGCGTAAGCAAACAGCAACAGCATTAGTGCCTCCATCTCACACAGGTCCACAAAATTAAGGACCAGTTTGCTACTGCTAATGTACTACCCCTGCTCGTCTTTCATATCTGGTCACGGGCGGCCACACGGGGAGTGACACCGAGCCGCTGTGCCGCGGAGGATCACCGATTCACCTTTTCGGCGGCTCTCTGACAGGCGGACTGTTGCGCAGGATGGGGTCTCGTCAGAGAGGAGGACGTGGCATGGGCCGGTGGGCCCTGCGCTGCGGTGAAAGTGAAACCGACTCGAACCCGGATGGGCTTCTTCACACTTCGCCCTAAATTTTAGCCGATGATATTATTTTAGAGTATTAAATATAGATTACTTACAAAATTTATTTATAATCGGTGAATTATTTTTTAGATAAATCTAATGAGCCTAATTATGCCATGATTTGATAATGTAATGTTGTAGTAACATTTGCTAATGATTAATTAATTAAACTTAATAAATTCGTCTCGCAAATTATCCTCCGATTCCACACTTATTTTTATAATTATTTCACATTAATTTTTTTAAATTAATATCTAAAATTAATGTCTAAACATGATGTGACACGTACTATAATTATCCAAACCGCCCCTAATTAATAACGCCTTTCGGAAGCATTTGGGGGCATGGCCCACCATGCATGCTACGTTCTCCACGCTCTTGAGACCACCCATTAAAATGGCAACCAGGCACCGACAGGTAAGGTGAAACGGGGAATACTGGTGCTCTTTTGTGTTTTTTCTCGACATAATTGTATTGTTTTACCAGAATTTAAATAATCAAATAAGTAAAATATGCTCCAAAAATCCTCGTAACTCACTAAAATCACAAACGGAGAAAATTCGACTTAAGAAATTCACGTTTGCTCGTGGGCTCGTTTAGGATGGCTTTATATTATGTAAAAAAATAGTTACAACTGAGATCGAGTGAGAATTAGATCGTGTAATAAGTGTTTTGTTGAGAAAAGGTAGATGTTTGGTAGTCTAGAATCTTTTTAGTTATAGAAAGATTAAGAGGTTAGGGAAGATTAGAATATTCATACATCCATTGTTTTATATAGTTTTGAACATATGTTTTGTGGCGGCAATGTTGTTGCCAATTATTTGGTATTTATATAATTAGGTGATATCAATCATTCATATTCCGTACCACGTTACGATAACAACATCCAAAATATTCTGACAGATGCTCTAGTCGCTTGAGCTCTATGAGAAAGACTTATGATTTATTGTCTCATGTCATTGGTAGAGAGTAGCCAACTCACGTGATAGTTTTTTAGGCATTTATTGTGTTGCTACATAGGAAAAAAATAATACGACAAGTTATTTAATGAGGAGAGATACTAAAATATAAAAAAATCATGTCTTAAGTAAAACATCATGTCTTCACTATATCCAAATATTCAAGACATGGCTAGAAGTGATTGGCTATCCAACAGATTGGCTATCCGGATGGCTAAACCATTTGGCTGGCCAAATTGGACTTCTCAGACCAAATTTGGCCAGCCAAATTAAATGGTTAAATTTTTATGGCCCCACCTGCAGTCTCTCCCATACATCTTTCTCTACCTTCCTTGCTCCTCTGCTATCGGCACCGCTCCTCCGCTGCTAGCTATCGGTGTCGCTCCTCCACCGTCGGTCACTAGCACCGCTGCAAGCAGCCACAACCAGTCATCACCCCACGCCCAGCATTTGATGCATGTGCTGGATGAAGGAGGATAAAGACGGTGCTGTCGGCGTGAGCAAGAAGAAGAAAAACAAAGACGGAGGAAAGAGAAAGGAAGTAATGAGGAGAAAGAAAAGGATGATAAATAGAAATGGAGACTAATTTTTTGTACGTGAAAAAGAGAAATATTTTTTATATTTTTTCTAAAATTTGAAAATTTTATAACTTGGGATTTGTAAGGTTAGAAATTAAGATTTTAAAAATAAATTAAATCTTTCAAAAATATGATTTTAAAAATTTATAAAATTTGAAAATTTTATAACTTGGGGATTTCTAAGGTTAGAAATTGGGATTTCAAAAATAAACAAAATATTTGGAAACATTTTGGGATTTTAAAAATGATGAGTAATTTTTTTGGAGAGTTAAAAATAGAAAGTCTGTTGGAGTGTACAATAGATTTAAAAAAGAATCTTTTTAAAAAATTGGCTAAAATAATAAATAGAGAGTCAAAAATAAAGAGGCTTTTGAAGATGCTCAAAGCATTTCTTGCAACAGCTTCAAGAATCTAATTGCTCAGGGGCGGATTCTGACTTGTTGCGTTGACTATGCTTTCAACCAAGGTCAAGGCGTTGCCAATGCAAAGATTAAAACTCTATATTTTGAGCGAATTCGATGTAAAACTAGAAGATTCAAACCGGCCAGAAAGGGGAACAAGTACATCAGTACCGTAACAACCACGAGAGCGAAAGTTGCAGGGATCCACATGGACGTGGCCCAGTTCGTCTCGTCCCCAAGAAATCACAACTTCGCCATCACCTCCACGCCAAAGAGCTCGCCTCCTCTTTCTCCGCGTCCATGGCTCCCAAGCCTATGCTGCCCAACTCGCCGCTACTCCCCCCGTAGCTCGTAGCTCGTAGGCGCGTCAGCCCAAGCCCCGAAGCGAAATCGTCAACGCGGCGACGCGCGGCAGCAACCCGACTACCCGAGGAAGTAAGGAGCCAACCCAAAGCGGCCGGCCACGCATCACCCGGGATGCCCGTGCGCTTCGCTCCGGCGCCATGACCACCCGCCGCCTCCTGCTGCTTCTACCGGCCGTCGCCGCCATTCTCCTCGCGGCTGCCGCCGCTGCCAGCGCCGACGACGGTTGGTGCCGTGCACTTCCTTCGCGCGCGTAGTACTGGAGCTTGCCGTATGCGTTGGCGAGGCGGAGGGAAGGAAGGAAGGGTGGATTCTAGGGGCGGTTGGGCATATGCTTCGTGTTGGTGTTTTTTTAGTGCTGCAAGTACGCGTCTCTTAGCCGCGGCGTGGTCTTTGTTTATGGCCACTGGCTTGCTCCCTCTCCTCCTATTGGATGCGCTGCCTAAGAATGGTCTAATACACTAGATTAATCCCGCCTCCTGTTCGTAGCATCTCTTTTTCTTCCCTGTAGTTCTTTTTTAAATGCGGTTTGTTTTAAACTTTTTTACTTGGGATTCTTTTTTTTTTCTGTTATGTTTCGTCTTTTTTATTTGGGTGATTTAGTGCTCATTTCTGAAATGCTGCGCTGCTTGTGGAAAGCGAACATGTTGGGATTTGGAGGGATCTAGGGAAGATTTTTGCTGGGTTTATCTAATCTATTTTCGGATCGAGAAATAGTTTCTAAGCATTTGGATGTTACTCCTCGATTCGCGAAACCGGATGCCTGTTTCCTCATGATGTTTGATTCTTTTGCTGCCGCGGCTATCAATCTGGTTTTCTAGGACAAATACTGCTGGAGATCAAGAGGTCCTTCCGCAACGTGGACAACGTGCTGTACGATTGGTCCGGCGATGGCGCGCCGCGGCGCTACTGCTCGTGGCGCGGCGTGTTCTGCGACAACGTCACCTTCACCGTCGCCGCTCTGTAAGAAGCTTCCTTCAATCTTCTGCTTGTCGGATGGCTTGCACTGTGCTCGGTCGCTGACTCGAGTTCATGCGTGCAATGCAGAAACCTCTCGGGGCTCAATCTTGGGGGCGAAATCTCCCCGGCCATCAGGGATCTGAAAAGCATCGTGTCCATGTATGGTGTCACGTTGTTTCCTGGAATGAAATGTTTTCTGCTGCTCAATTTAGTTTGCTCAACTCTTCCTCCCTGTTTTTCTGGACATGTGCAGCGACTTGAAGTCGAACGAACTTTCTGGGCAGATCCCAGATGAGATTGGCGAGTGCACATTGCTTAAAACTCTGTAAGTGAGTTTCAGTTTTGGTTCGCAGTGTTGTTTTGAGGATGTAGGAGTAATGGGTGCTGCAATTCTTCCTCATCTTTTTGTTCAAGGGACTTGTCCTCTAACAGTCTAGGAGGAGACATACCATTTTCGATATCTAACCTGAAGCACCTTGAGAACTTGTAAGGCTTATCTATCCTTCTGAAACTTGGTGAAGTGTATTTTGCTGCACTTCTTTCATTATTTGAGCCTTGCTCTTACTTCAATTTATAGGATCTTGAAGAACAACCAGCTGGTGGGGACGATCCCATCGACACTCTCTCAGCTGCCAAATCTGAAGATTTTGTAAGTTGCTGCCAAACTGTTCTGAGGGCGTATATTGGGAAAATTATAATGTGATATGTGCCCCCAGGGACTTGGCTCAAAACAAGCTAAATGGTGAAATTCCAAGGTTAATATACTGGAATGAGGTTCTTCAGTACTTGTGAGTATTAAGTAATCGGTGTCTTAATTCCCTACTTTTAAATTTCAGTTTTTTGGTTCAGTGCTTAAAATGCATATAATATTTAAGGGGCTATGAATGCTAACCAAATTTTATTTATGTAAAATATAATGATGTGATCAAATATTTATAAATATTTGACATGGCGATTGTACATACATAATGTAGAGCTACTAGGCCAGTTTGTCATATTCAGGTGTGCTAATCTCTATCTTTCCAATATAATAGGGGGTTGCGAAGCAATAATTTAGAAGGAAGTCTTTCTCCTGATATGTGCCAGTTGACTGGCCTTTGGTACTTGTGAGTGTATTGCTTCCCTTTGTATTGTTTGTTTAACATGTTTTGTTTCATTTGTTCTTTTCACAAAGTTGCTTTGTTTGATCTAGTGACGTGAAGAACAATAGCTTAACGGGTACTATACCAGATACTATTGGGAACTGTACGAGCTTTCAGGTCTTGTATGTATATACATTCTTCTCCTTTTGAATAATGTGTCTCCCTTTTTTCGACCTCTCAAGCATTCCTGTCGTCCTGACCATGTGGTATCTTCAGGGATCTATCCTACAATTGGCTTACTGGAGAAATCCCATTCAACATTGGTTTCCTGCAAGTGGCTACATTGTATGTGGTACTCATTTTACCTACAAAAAGACATCTGACCTCTATTAACTAATGAAATCAATTACTTGAACTATTATGCACTGTTTTGTGCCAGGTCTTTGCAAGGGAACAATTTCTCTGGCCCTATTCCATCAGTAATTGGCCTTATGCAGGCTCTTGCAGTGCTGTAAGTCCAATGATAAAGTCTACATTATTAGCCCTGTAGCCTACACTTTGTAAATTTCCTTGATCGATTTAATACATAACCTTAGTAGGAGCCTCTCCTGCTGGTTGTTTATCAAAAAATGATAAAGTCTATGCTTGCCTTAATTTATGGGCTCAGAGATATTGCATCAGCCCTCAAATGCGAGTAAAGCACACTGTATTTTAGATGTTATGATATTTTATCTTGTTTTGAACCAGGGATCTGAGTTTCAACAAATTGTCTGGCCCAATACCATCAATATTGGGCAACTTGACATACACTGAGAAACTGTAAGTTTGCCCTCATGTAGTTGTGCGTGCATACGTGTATGTTTGGCACAGCTGTTTTGTGGTTGATTGATGCTCTTGCTTCTCGTTGACATAAAATTCTAGCCTTTGGGAAATATTATATTCTTTATAATCTTTATTTTGTTTTTGCTAGATACCTCCAAGGCAATAAGCTAACTGGATCAATACCACCAGAGCTTGGTAATATGTCAGCACTTCATTACTTGTAAGCATGCAACTTTATATTTCATTGCTTCTTGATAGTTAAACTATTAGTACACTAACCTCATTTGACACAATATCTGATTTCAGGGAACTGAATGACAATAGGCTGACTGGGATCATCCCGCCTGAGCTTGGAAAGTTGACAGTCTTATTTGACTTGTATAACTCTCTTCATCCTTTGTAATTTGATGCTTACCTGGAATGCTAAATCAGTCAGTAGTCCATGCCATTTGTTTTTCACAGAAATCTGGCAAACAACTACCTTCAAGGACCAGTCCCTGATAATATAAGTTCATGCTTGAATCTCATTAGTTTGTAAGTTTCATTTGTTTTCCCTAAGTTCTATATCATCTCTAGTGGCAGGGTACTGAATTGTTAGCTTTATTACAGCAATGCTTATGGCAATAAATTAAATGGGACCATTCCACGTTCATTTCACAGACTCGAGAGTATGACTTATTTGTAAGTGCTACTATTTTTTGAAAATTTATGTCATGTTTATAGTACT
This sequence comes from Zizania palustris, assembly GCA_019279435.1. Lineage (NCBI taxonomy): Eukaryota > Viridiplantae > Streptophyta > Magnoliopsida > Poales > Poaceae > Zizania > Zizania palustris. Next base: position 36,088,772 of record JAAALK010000287.1, on the reverse strand, counting down.
CCGTAGGTGTTTTTTCTGCGAGTCTGCCATAAAATTTTGGTTCCAGTCATAGTGCCTAATAAGTAATAATTTGTCTTCATCCTTGATCTTTAGGAATCTGTCATCAAACTATCTTAATGGAGCCATTCCCATTGAGCTAGCAAGAATGAAAAACTTGGACACCCTGTAAGTACCGGAAGTTAATATGTAACTGTTTTTCGATAAAAAATATGTAATTGTTTTTAAGCATGTGGTTTTCATTATATATGTGTTGTCTGAATATATTTGAAGGGACTTATCCTGTAACAAGGTTGATGGTCCAATTCCCTCAGCTATTGGGAGCTTAGAGCATCTTTTGAGACTGTAAGTCTTATAATCTGTTTTTTTAATAAAATAAAATGCCTGTATCATGTCATGACAGCTTCTCTTATTCCTATAGCAATTTGAGTAATAATAATCTGGTTGGATACATTCCTGCTGAGTTTGGAAACTTGAGGAGTATCATGGAGATGTAAGTACCTTCTCACCTAAGGGTGTTCTCTACTCTGGTCCTCTGGGAGTAATACAGATTCCTCTTGCTTTGTTTTCAGTGATTTGTCTAGTAACCACCTTGGTGGCTTCATTCCACAAGAGGTTGGCATGCTGCAAAACCTGATGCTGTTGTAAGTCTGTGTTTTGTCCTCTACTCTTTTAAAATCGATAAACTAGTATATTGCATTGTACAGTTGAAAAGGCTGTTTCCACCGGACTGCATATTACTTTGTGTATTCTGTTTCTGATTACTGCATATTGATTGATGTGATTTTTTTCTTTCAGAAAACTAGAGAGTAATAATATAACTGGGGATGTTTCTTCACTTATGAACTGCTTCAGTCTCAATGTCTTGTAAGTTAAACACTTGAAAAACTATTTGAACTCATTTCACATGTAAGTTGTAAACTGATACTCTTTTATTCTCGAGTGTTGCTGCAGAAACGTATCATACAACAACCTGGCTGGCATTGTACCTACAGACAGTAACTTCTCACGATTTTCACCTGACAGGTAGTGTCCTCAGGGATTAGTTGATCCCTCGAAAAAGAATTTCTGGTAAACCTTATGCGTCTCATGTCTCATTGATAATCTGATCTTTAATTTAGCTTCTTGGGTAATCCTGGACTATGTGGCTATTGGCTTGGTTCTTCATGTTATTCATCCAGCCATGCACAAAGATGTCAGTAAAATGCTATTTTCATTGGATTGCTCTGAAATAAAACCTCACCACCAATAATTTTTTCTAATTTTGTGTTCTTGTTTTTGTATTTAGTCTCAGTACCAAGGTCTGCAATTCTTGGGATTGCTGTTGGTGGGCTTGTTATCTTGCTGATGATCCTAGTGGCTGCTTGCTGGCCACACAGACCACAAGTTCCAAAAGATGTATCTGTAAGCAAACCAGGTGATACATCTGCACAGGTCCCTGTCTGTTGCTTTAACACATCAATTTTGGAAGCTGTTTGGCCCGTGTCATCTCGACACACTCAACCTTGCAAATGATTTAGTACCTGTCTCAGACTATTCCACAATATTCTCTCTCAACTTGATAGGTATGCTTGGCTGTTAACAGATTAATTTCCTGTGATAGATATCCACGCCCTTGCATCGAGCAATGTTCCTCCAAAGCTTGTGATCCTTCACATGAACATGGCGCTTCTTGTATATGATGATATAATGAGGTTGACTGAAAATTTGAGCGAGAAATACATTATTGGGTATGGGGCATCGAGCACAGTTTACAAATGTGTACTGAAGAACTGCAGGCCGGTGGCAATAAAAAAACTGTATTCTCACTACCCACAAAGCCTGAAGGAATTCGAGACTGAACTTGAGACTGTTGGAAGTATCAAACACCGGAATCTTGTCAGCCTTCAGGGGTATTCACTATCACCTTCAGGGAATCTTCTCTTCTATGATTACATGGAAAATGGCAGCCTCTGGGATGTCTTACATGGTAAGTGAATAATGCTGAAAGCAGTGTAGTTCCTTTTGATCTGTATAGCCGTCACCTATTCATCTGTCGACAAGCACCTTCTGGTCACTTTTCATATCAATATGTCTGATGCTTCGATATTATTTGGATTAGGGCGTTTTCATGGCATATAGATAGCTGGTAAGAATTATGTAACCATATCCTAACTAGCAATTCCTTTACTATTTCAGCAAGTTCATCCAAGAAACAAAAACTCGATTGGGAGGCTAGGCTCCTTATTGCTCTTGGTGCTGCACAAGGTCTGGCATATCTTCACCATGACTGTAACCCACGAATAATTCACAGGGATGTAAAATCGAAGAATATCCTCCTAGACAAGGACTATGAGGCGCATCTTGCAGACTTTGGTATCGCCAAGAGCTTGTGTGCCTCGAAGACGCACACATCAACCTACGTCATGGGCACTATTGGCTACATTGACCCTGAGTACGCACGCACATCCCGCCTCAATGAGAAATCGGATGTCTACAGCTACGGCATCGTCCTGCTGGAGTTACTGACCGGCAAAAAGCCAGTCGATGATGAGTGCAATCTCCATCACTTGGTAAATATCTTTTCATTCCCTTGCTACTGTTTATTTGAAAACTTGTTCCATTCCTTCACCGTATACCCCCTTGCATTTGAGGCTCAATAAGTGCACAATCATGGGCATTATCAGGTCTGTGTTCCTTCAAGGGGACCAGTTCACCAGTCATGAACATGTGAGTAGATCTATATGCACTGTGGCGGACCCCTGGTAGTGTGTGTGATTCATTGTATGGCTGGCCTGGTGAAAGCTCTATTATAGCTTTTGCCAGTGTCCCATAAAGCCTGCCATATTTGTTCCCTGCCTTCAATCATTGTGGCTCAACATTTACCGGCGGCAACGCACCACAGTAAAAACTGTAGCCTAACTAGTACTCCGTACTACTTGGCATTTTTATCACAAAATTTTTGTAACTTAGCTTAAGTACATACTTTTCTCTACCCTGTCAAATCTGAACAATTTTTTAAAGAAAATGACAAAAAAAATAAATCTTTATTCTAACCCAAAGGTCTGTTGAGTTTGAGTTTAGCGATGAACTTCCTGGTTTGCACGAAAGCTGTTGATGCTCATTGGTTTTGCTTCGTTGCAGATCCTATCCAAAGTTGCAGACAACACGGTCATGGAGATGGTTGACCCAGACATCGCCGACACATGCAAAGATCTCGGAGAGGTCAAGAAAGTGTTCCAGTTGGCGCTCCTCTGCAGCAAGAGGCAGCCATCAGATCGACCGACGATGCACGAGGTCGTGCGTGTCCTGGACTGCCTCGTCTACCCTGACCCGCCCTCAAAGCCCGCGGCGCCAGTGGCATTGCCACAGTCATCCACGGTTCCGACCTATGGCAACGAGTACGTGAGCCTACGAGGCGGCAGCACGCTCTCCTGCTCAAATTCGTCGAGCGCATCAGATGCGGAGCTCTTCCTGAAGTTCGGCGAGGTGATATCACGGAACACAGAGTAGACTGGCGGCCGCCAGCCTCCAGAATCCAGCATGCAGCTTTGTAGCGTTCTGGCTAAACCTGTTGTGTTCTGCCTGGAATTGGACGAGGACACTGATGAACGGCTTATTTTCGCTGCTGTAAATATGATACTTAGGCCTTCCGCTTTTGGCTCTTCGAAACGACTTCAGTTACTTGCAACTCTTAAGAAGTGATTTCAATTATTTCTAGCCTATTATTATAGACTTAGATGTTCTTATATGTTAGCGACAAATAATTAAGTGGCACCTGCTTAAAAATGACAAACAATTGACCCTCGGAAATCTATTCCCCTTTCGTGTGTTTGACCTTTGTTTTTCTCTCGTGATTATTAGTCAGTGTGGCTAAGATATGTGGACAGGCCTTTGGAACTCATGGTTTTCACAATATCTTCTTCACAAGGATCAGCTTTTATAGCCGTAAGTGCTGGGAAATTAGTCGCATTCCCGAGGAGGCCTAAATACTGTGGTTGGGTATTTTGTCGGGCAATTGCAGTAAAGAAATGCAGTCAAGATTGCCGGTCTTACAATTTTGCTTGCTCAGCTGGGGCCTCCATTTGCAAAAAATAAAATAAAAATGAAGCTGGTAACGTCCGTGTGGGTGCAGACTGCAGAATCTGCTCAATCAGAGTGCTGTTTAGGCCTGAAGAATCATTCCCTGGTGACTAGTAGTAACAGTAATAGTACAACGAACTAGCTGCATAGTTAGTTATGATCAGAAACCCCCCCATGAAAAAGTTACTGTGTGTTCAGCAACTACTGTATGAGACCAACTCCAAGAGAGATCATATAATTGGTCTCTATATCCTAATATAGAGAATCATCATACTCTAAACTCTTCCTAAGAAATCAATCAATCCAGTTCCTACAATCTCAATTCCTGTTTTTGAACACATGTCAGCAGACTCAGTACCTTGTTCAGAGGAGTTGCTAAATGTTATGTTTCCAATGGCACAACAGTTTCTTTTTAGAAAGATTTATAGAATGGTGTTATCTTAAGTGACCACCTGCCCAGGCTATTATCCTTTGCTCTAAACAAAAACATTTCAGTTTCTGGTTTCTTTTCCAATAACAGCATAGAACAGCATTTTCACACTCCTCTTTCAAAACAAGCTTTTCAAGAATACAATCAGATTCAGTATTGTCATGTGGGAGCTTAAATATCAGAGGAAATAGGGAGTACAAGGAATCAGCTGTGTCTTGTGTACTTCACTGCAAGAAAAACAGCTTATCATCTCTTTTTCACTTGACCTTTTAGTCTCAGATGTTGTGAAGCTATTGGAATTGAATGGAGTTTGGAAATGCCTTTCTACAATATGTTAACTTTTGCAAAAAAAAAAAGAGAGAGAGTTTAGGGGTCCCCTTTTCATGTAAGTTATTATAACAGGGGCATGATCTATTTGGAAACAAAGAAATTATCTTATATTTGAAAATAAGCAGCCAAGTTTACAAAGCTGGAAGCAAGGATTGAAAGATAAACTCTATCTCCAGTCATGCAGAATAAGAGAGGACCAAAGGGCCTCCCCTCTTAGTTGGCTAGCCCAGCTCTACTAGTGTATTAGTTTTCTGCACCTTTTCTTTTTGAGATTATTCCTGATATACTAATAAAAATGTAGCCGGTTTCATATATATTAATGGCTCTCTCATTGACATGTGGTCCTAGAACCATATGTTAATGAGAACGCCAGCAACAAATATGAAACTGGATGAATTTCCCGTGTCAAACATGGAACTTTCTCTTTCATGTATCTCTACTGATACTTTTGGTCTGGTTTTAATGTATTCCCGGAAGCCTCTCCTACTGTTTTACGTAAAAAAAGACTTACTTTGTAGAAACACTTTTTGTATTGTGTTTGAGATAACTTAAGTATGAAATACTACGGTTTCATAATGATATTAACAGTTCCATTTGCATGGCTGCCTCAGCCTCCTTCTTCGGCGTGAATGCTGTACTTTCTCCAATGGAGAATATCTCAAAGCAGGGCCATCATTGCTGGAGAATTGGATTACTGATGTCACCGAGGAGGCAGGTGTTTGCATTGTGCTTACAAAGTTGTTTAGTTTGGGAATGGACTGTGAGAACCCTTGATGAAATTGTTTAGCTTCACCCACTATACTCCCACATTGCTTAACAAATTTATTATCTCTGTACTGTCAGATTGCAGGAACATCTTGGCATGAGCTAAATTATCAGACAAGCTGTTGGATTTTTTTTGGTAATTGTTGGATTTATTAGATGACAATTTAAGGTAGCCATGCCCATACTTTCTTGGTACTTCAATTTTTTTTCTTCAGTGCTACCATGCTTTCTTGGCTGTCAATTTCGCACTTGTATGTGATGCTTTCTTGCACTGTACCGTTCTCTACAGAGAATCTGTCGTTGGCCATCCCTGCAATACATTATTCAGACGTAGAACTTCCAAAAGTCTCTTGATCACTATCCATCTATCCATCAGTACATTTAATCAAGCACACCATGATCCACAAGAAAGAGATGGTTCATGGTTGTGGTCGCCTTGAAGATTCGTTTATTGTATGGCCAGTTTTTTTGTGGGTTTACATCTTCTCAACTGCTGTATTGTTGTTACTTGTTAGGTTTGTAGCCTGACGTTTATTCGGGTGGAAAGGTTGAAACTTTATTGATAGGGATAGGCCGTTTCAAAGCAACAATTTTTCCTAGGTTTCAAACTAAACAATCGTGGCGTCCTACAAACCTGGAACAGGAGGGGGGAAAGAACGCATTTTTACCGTGAACAAACAAAATCGTCGCCTTTTGCTCTTGGGATCGAAAATAGTACATCCAAGAAAAAGAATCAACGAACAAGTTACTACGTACACCTCCTGATTAATTAGCACTAATGCACTATATATACACTTTAAAACGATCTTGATAAACGTAGACACACGGAGACAGAAACAGGCAAATTCACGCAATGCGGCGGTTGCATCAGTCGTTGAGATCGAGCTTGAGACAGAAGCTGCACTGTCACTTCGGCTCAGGTTCAGCTACGCTGTACGCTCCTCTGTCCGTGCTCTGCCTCGGCGAGCTGCTCTTGCGGCTCGACACGGAGCGCGCGTGCCGGAGCTCCCCCCTCCGCAGCGCGCCCTCGGCGTGCACGGCTGACGCGACGTACCTCTTCGTTGTCGTCGCGGCCACCTCGTCGGTTTCCGACGCGGCGGCCTTCTCGTCGTCGTCGTCGTCGCCGGCGGGGGCTGCGGAGGAGGAGGAGGCAGGCGACGGGACGGTGTAGACGAAGGGACCGACGGGCACGTCGCCGCACATGTGGAGCAGCGGCTCGAGCGCGTCGACGACGTCGCGCATGTGGGGCCGCGACTTGGGCACGCTGTGGAGACACAGGTACGCGACCATGGCGGCCTTGTGCGCCGCGTTGTCGGAGTAGCTGCCCTCGAGGCTGGGGTCCATCACCCGGTGCAGCCGCTCCGGCCGCCGCAGGTACGGCCGCGCCCAGTCCACCAGGTTCTTCTCCCTCCCGCGCCGCCGCTTGTCCACGCTCCGCCTCCCCGTCAGCAGCTCCAGCAGCACCACCCCGAAGCTGTACACGTCGCTCTTCGCCGTCAAATGCCCTGCTCAAGCACAAAACACGCGCGTCAAACGTCAAAACTAATTTCCGATTGAATCAACGCGTCATTTCTACTGCAATTAGCCGTAGCCGCGTCTGTAACGGTGAACTGCCAGTGCCACCACTGCGCCGCCGGCCGCCGCCGCTTACCGGTGAGGATGTACTCGGGGGCCGCGTAGCCGTGGGTGCCCATGACGCGTGTGGTGACGTGGGTGGCGTCTCCCTGTGGGCCCTCCTTGGCCAGGCCAAAGTCCGAAAGCTTCGCCGTGTAATCCTGCAACGCCACAGATAACCTCTTCTTCAGAATTTTAGTAACCAAAATTTCTTCATCCCTTCTCTATGCTTGCAAAGTATAAGTAAACTATTAAACAAGATCAGATTAAGTTCATGCGTGTTTGCTAGTACACAGATACGTCGATTGATTTCGTGTCCAAATTTGATGCTGCCTGCGCCGCGCATGCATGTGAGTTTATCAAATACCGGCAACTGCAATTTTGCTGGTATATTGGAGGAGTACCAAACGGCTTGCATGAATGCATCTAGGGTATGTCGAGTCAAATAGTAGTTAGCTTTTATTGAACCTCGTGCAGTTCTAGTTCTAGACAATAGCTTCATTAGCACCAACCAAATTTGTATCGTGGTCCGATCCGGCCGCCTACAGTGCTACACCAACCTAAATTTGTGCTCCTCAGTTACACAAAACAAGTCGTTTTAGGCTTGTATCAAGATCATTCTAAAACAAGTCGTTTTGCATTTTATTGTGCATTTTGGACAATTATACCCCTCAAGTAGTACTATTTTTTTCATGTTTTCGTGTTATGTTTACTTCTGCACTATATTTAATAGGGGCAAACATGAAAAATACACACTAATTAATTATTTCTTGGTACGTGAAATCATGTTCAAAACAACTTGTTTTTGTGTACTTTTTTGTGTACCGGAGGGATGTACGCTTTTCCAATTTATGCTAATGTTCGTTTCAGACTTGCTTTAGGCGGATAAAGTCTAGATACATTTATATATATTTTATAAAAAAATCTATATCAAATCTGTTGATTTTTTTGCATTAAATTCAACATGGCCTCTTAAGTAATCATTCGGATTTCATCTTCTACGGTCGTCTATTTCAAACAGGCGTTTAGATTGGCCAAAGAAATTATCAAATTAACAACTACTAGTTCAACTCGTACTCTTAATTAATTAAGTACGTGCTTGTTTCTGCAGGCGTTTAGTTCCAGAAACAATTCAGAATTAAAAACTATTTTTCTATTATATATTGCAAGTTATTCATTAGATAACTATATGCTAATATATTATTTCTTTAAAATGAAATTAAAGAAAGGTATACAACTTGTAATACAAAAACAGAGAGAATAGATAGGAACTCACCGAGTCGAGCAGGATGTTGGAAGCCTTGAAGTCGCGGTAGATCACCGGCGTGTCGCCGCCGTGGTGCAGGAAGGCCAGCCCCTTGGCGGCGCCCACCGCGATCTTAAGCCGCGTCGCCCACGGCAAGCTCGACAGCAAATCTGCAGTCACAGCACGCACGCGAGTAGATATAATTAATCAACCGCTTAGCGACCAAACTAAGCTACTAGCAGCTGGTTACTACTGCTGATAGTACGTGCAAGTGACGATTAATTAGTAATTTAGTATGAGGAGATCGAGGAGATAGCTTACTCTTGAAGAGATGGTGCTCGAGGCTGCCCCTGGCCATGTACTCGTACACGAGCATCCGGTGTTGGTCCATGCAGCAGTAGCCGATCAGCTTCACCAGATGCGGATGGCTCAGCATCCCCAGGTACACCACCTCCGCCTGCACATGCGTCGACGCGAATTGATTAGCTTTTTGATTAATCATACAAATTAAGTACTATACGTAGTGTTCGTACCAGCCACTCGCGGTGGCCCTGCGGCCCGTCGGTGTCGAGGTACTTGACGGCGACGTGCTGGGATTGGAGGCCGGGGTGGAGCTTGTCGTCGACGAAGCCCTTGTAGACGGGGCCGAACCCGCCCTCGCCGATGAAGTTGCTGCCGGAGCAGCTCCGGGTGGCGGCCTTGAGCTCCGCCAGCGTGAAGGCGTGCAGCCCCGACGCCGCCAGCGTCCGCGACAGGTCCTCCAGCGACAGCGACCGCAGCCGCCCCGTCGCGCTCCGCATGCGCCGCACCGCCTTCTTCTGGACGGCCGTCTTCTTCTTCTTCCCCTCCTCCTCCTCCCCCTCCGCCGCCTCGCCGCCGCCGCCGAAGAAGCAACGCAACATCCTCCTCATCCGGCACTTCACGGTCGCGAAACTCCGCCTCAATTCCTCGAGCGAGCTAGATCCACGAGAGGATCGAGAGGAGTGTGAGGCGAACTAGGTGATGAGTGCTCGACACAGGAGGGGGATTAGATTCCAATGGATGGGTTGACGCGGAGTAGGTGGTGAGTGGCGCCGTGGCGGTATTTAAATAGGTGGGCGCGCAGGCCGAGCCGGCGAGCGCGGGGTAGGTTCGTCGGCTGGGAAGGTGGCGCCCGCCCGCGCGCGCGCGTATGAAACGGCCGGTTTGACCTTATCACCTCACCTGAGTCCCCAACACGCGACGGCCGGTTAGCTTGGGTTGTGTTTTGGATTATTGGACGTGACAAACTAGTCGATTGTTTGCATTACATAAATATTTTTTCCATTCCAGAGATAAATAAGGCTTATTGAATATAGGTTTGTTTTATCTAATTTATATCTAAACAATAAAAAATATCGTATCCATTAATCGTCTTGAATCCCTAAATAATCATATCATACTCATATTTGCACTCCGTGAGCCTTGCTAAGTTGCTATACAAACTTCAGTAGATCGATTGGTTTTAACCCCTGACTTTTTTTTCCTTTTGGGAAAACAGTGTGGCTTTCTTGCAACTAGAGCATCGGAGACAATATAATTGTGGCTTTTTTCCTTGTAGTTTATGTTTATCATTGGTGTCACGGTAAGACAGTGACACCATACCTTCCAATGAAGTTTCTCATAAAAGACCACTTCATTAGTTCATTTATGTTGTTTTCTCCGAAATGGTTCATTTTATTTTTACAGGCCAGTAAGCAGCCATGTATATATGCATGCATCAGTGTGTTTAGCTCAAACTAGACTACAAGCTACTACTGTACTGTACTTGCACTCTGTTCATCTCTCTTTTGTTAGATTTGCCTGCCTGTGTAGCTGGCTGGGCGACTGCACGGTACTATGGAGACCTGGACCCTGTCAGTATCATGGAGCTATGGAACAGCTTGCATGATTAACCTTAATATGACTAAATTATTGTGTCTGAGCTCGTACCATGTAATCTCTCAACGATTCAGGTGCTCATGCTGTTGTGGCTGTGTGTGGCTGTGTGCGTGAAGGAATCTTGGAATGGTTAGTTGAGGCATCGCCACTGATTGGCTCACGCTTCCCCTGGGAGAAGTAGAGATAATCACATGGGTTCAGGCTTTGCTGTTTAGGATAATTGCAACTGTTGCGTGTAAAATTCTTATCTTTTCAGGGCTCCCTGAAGGATTTTAATTTAATTCCTACGTTTTTTTGCGTTTGAAAGAGGCCATCAAACTGACAACAATTACTGAAAAGATAGCGAGATCAAAGGTGAAAAGATACCTGAAAGCGAAATTGTCTTCCTGATTGTAAAAAGGATGGCCTCTCACTCTCTGCCCCCCTGCAAGAACAGAGCATAAAAATTGCCAACCTAACTGAAAATTTCAGCTCCAAAATTCGGAGACAAGTTCGGTTGATGAACTCACTGCACGATTCCCCGTCACAATTACTGACAACATTCACGTTCTTAGCTACTAATTAAACAATCCATCCTATTTTTTTAAAAAAAATCTTCCAGTCTTACCTTTCGATGCTTAAATCCGAGACCTTTTTAGTAAACTGAAATCCCGGAAGTACTGTGCTCCGTACTCGCATGAATTCAAAGCATTTTAATTTGGGTTCGCGTGCTAATTATAAAATGGACGTGTGCCCTCGCGAATACGGTGCTTGATTTTGTTCCAAGCAGACTGGGCCAGGACCCAGGAGAAACGCACCCCGACAAATTACTACACGAGGATTCGTCGCAGAAAAAAAACACAAATCTCTGTGGATTCGATGACTACCAATGCACACTTTCTCCAACCAACAGATGAGGAAGCATGTAATGCATGCATGCGGGATGGTTTGTAGTTTGGAGCTGTACTATGTTTCTCGAAATGTAGGGGCTAGCTAAAGCAATTAGGCATTTGTTCTTAACCTAACTACCCGTATTAGCTAGCGATTAGGGGACCACTGTTGCGTTAGCACCTATCCATCATCCCTCTATCAGCTGCTCCCTCCAGTGGAAGTGTAGAAGCAGGATTTGAAGTGCACTTTACTGTGTGTCTCTGTGTAGTGTGTACACTCCAACTGCCACCGCGTGCAGATGTCAAAAGGGCTAACTGCCAATCAGTCAAACGGGCAACGGCGACGAGCTGAGCTGTGAGCTCCCAACGACATTCAGAAACCGGACAGCTTCCTCGCAATAATTCCCACGTGCTCGATTTCCGTCGCACGGTCGTCCAATGACACGCGGATTTGCAGGTCCGGACTCTTCCTCCGGCGAGGAGGCACGGGAGCTCTCACGCGTGCGTGACGAACGTCTCGTGCCGTCATGGATGCTAACCTGTATTGACCACCGAGACCAACAGGACGGACGGCGGCTGCAGGTGTAGTTCCGGCGGTTTTGGTCATAATCTAATCTAGAATATTGTAGCTGCAAAATCATATTTAAATACATTTTATAAGGGGTTTTTTATGGTGTCTCGTTTACCTAATAGAGACAAGAGATAAAACCAATTCTAACCATTGATTAAATATAATTAAATTAATTAAAAATATAATTTTTTACACTTATTTCCTCTCCATCTGTCCTCTTGTCACTGTTGCCGTCGGCGCGCCGTGCCGCCGTCGTCATCATCACTGTGCGCATGACCCACTGCTGCCATTGCCGTCGTGTCGCCCCACGCCCCACTGCCGTTGTCGCCGCACACCTGCCCTGCCGCTGCTCGTCCGCTGTCACGTCGACCTGCCCCGCCTTGCTCCATCGTCGCCCGTTTGCCCTTGCTATGGTGCCGCTCTGCCTCGCCGCCGCCCGTATGCTCCTGCTGTTGCGCTACCTCTAGCATCCCGTCCAGCCGATGGAACGGGCAGAGAAAAAGGAAGAGAGAGAAAAGGGAAGAAGGAAAAAAAGAGAGGTAATAGAATATTTTTTGTTTACATTTGTACATTTAAATTTAGAAAAATGAATGGCTCATAATTATTGGAGGGCACCATAAAATTTTTGACATATAAACCAAATATGTATAAACCAAACATGACATACATGGTTGGTATATATGTATTCTGAAACACGGGAGAGCTCTAGCTGTCCCTGAAATTAGGCACCAAAATCTGACGTTAGGTTCAGTAAAGATTTGCCTTTTGCGGATCGATCGTGTGCTGCTTTTCTTTATCCAGTTCTAGACCGGTCAATCCAAACCTCACGACTCTGCAAGCAAGTTCCGGAGAGAGAGCTCCTCTGGTTGACCAAATGGGTTTCGACTTTCGAGTGTGCAGTCCAAAGTCGAAACCCTTGTCTTGCCGGTTACTCCTGCATTGGTCGTCTCCAGACAAGAGGTTTTACAGCCCATATATAGATAACAAACAGGTAACCGGGTTGGTTTTCATTCTTTCACACGTCTTCTACTTCTTCTCGAACCCAACAACTGTCCTTTCTCTCGTGTCGTCAAAACTCAAAACTGCACGATGAGCCTTGGACAACAAGGAGATTCAAGACTGTTTTGCTCCGTGACATGTTACAATGCGTTTGATGTTTCAAAAAGTCAAATCTTTTTAGCTCTGGCTAATTTTATAGAACATATGACAACAAATTAAATGCACCATCAAAATAGTTTTATTGAATTGATCATACGATATATTTTAATGTTGTATTTATTTGTTATTGTAACTATTAATATTTTTTTAATAAACTTATAGATGTTTGACTTTAAAAACAAATATCTGATATCAAATGGATTATATTATAAAACGGAGGTAACAACAGTTTGCATTTGATGTTTAACAGCTTTTCAACAGAAGTCTAAAAAAACCACTTATAATATTACTATATAGGAAGTTCACATAATAATAAAATTCAAACACTAAACCTTCTTACACTTTACCAAACTTTTGATATCATATTCTCTATATTATACTCTTGTATTATTGACATATATATTCTACTTATCAAATCTCTTATTATTCTTTTTTTCAATGTTTTATAACACCGACGGGTGAGATCAGAGCGAATATGCCACTCCGCGTCTAAAAATTTAGAAAGATCGTGTTGTTGGAGAGAAATTTTATGTCTAAAATTCCTAATAATTAAGATAAAAATATACATTGAGCATATCTGACAATGGAAGCAAACGCGGCATACCTAGCTGACGTGCCACACGGTGTATGGTTTTCACTTTTCAGCTTCTTTGTATATATGCACATCTGGATGTGTAGGTTTTGGCGTGTACAGAGATCGAAGAGAAGAGTGGGAAAAAAGGAACGGCAAGTCGGCAACTAGTTGCAGCCTTGCAGGCGTACGTACGCCAAAGTTAAGCGCCAGCAAGATTCATGCTGATTAGTTTGTATAATATAATAAATAGTTTAAATATTTATTTTTAATATAAAATAAAATTAAATTACTCAATTAAATATTGTTAATCCATCCACAACTCTATCTCCATGATTTTTCGGTGCTAGACTATATATGTTCCCAAAAAACTTAGAGCTAGAGCTGTCTAGGCACTGAAATCCATAGAGTTGAGTACTTGAAGTTGGTTAGACTCTGCTTTAGGGATGACAGTTTTATCTGTGAGGTGCGGGTACTCGCGGGTACCTGACTCAACGGGGATGAGTTTGGGTTTACCTGCAGGTTCACGAGTTCAGGTACCTATTTAATTTTGGGACGGGTTCGGGTTTAGATTTAAACCCATGGGTTTATCCGATTACTTAAAATTATATAGAATTTATTACATTTTCTATTCATTTCCCGTGATAATGTTATATGGAGATATGTTGAGTGATTTCATCATTTTAAATTATGTATTGGTAATGTGATAATCTCGTATTTGTTGTAAATTTTTAATTATATTTATGTTGTAATGTAATTTATGTAGAGTATAAACTGAATCCGTGGGTTACCCATCGGGTTTCGCGTACCCGATAGATTCGGGTTCAGGTTTAGTTTTGACCCCACTGGTTTCGCGCGTTCGGGTTTGCATGAGTTTTGCGGGTTTGTTTTGTGAGTGGGTTTTCATCGAACCCACGGATTTCAGACCCGTTGTCATCCTCGCTCCACCACTCCAATTCATTTTTCTAGAACATTTTTAGTGGGTTATACTTCTAAAAGAATATTTGACTTGATTCGTATTATACCAAACACCTTTCACGACTCCGCTGGGTTTCAACGCTAGCTTCCGTTTTCATCCCCAGCTGCTCATCTTACAAAGCGTGCCTGCCTCTTCACAAAATTTCCTGGACTAATCCTGCTCGTCTTGTCTTGAGTCGTTCACGCGACGGCTTACTTAAAGAAGAGTGCAAAACGTATGACATATTCACACCCGTACGTGTGTGTATCATGAGCCGATCATGTTTTTCATGCGAGAGTTGTTACAAGAGATAATAACATATTACCTATCTTTTTCTAATAATGATATAGTAGTTTGATCTGATTGGTGATTATAATATCTTATTGGAAACCGTAATTGTTAATCAATAAGTTTGCATTGACATCATCAACTAAAATTCTCGATCCGCAGTTCTATGATCCGATGCTTTGGTATTTCTGAATTTTTGTATGAAACATTTAGGACTATTCTGACGATTTTTTTTAAATGATATGTTTTCTAAAACGAACGCACTTTTAAAAAATTATAAACTAACTTTCTATCTGCATTTCAAGCGTCGATCTGATCGACACTTCATCGACCGTTCTAGATTGATCGGATGGCTCTAGCATTCCATGGCAGATGAAACGCCGATAGAGCACTATATCGGTGTTTTATCGGTCGATAGATCGCTGGATCGGTCTATCCTAACGCTCCATCACACTGACAAAGCTTTTTATCAGTGTTTATAACGCCAACGGACCGACAGATTCATCGATCTAGGGTTTACTTTATCAGTCGACAGAAGGTTAGTTTTATAATTTTTCAAATACGTGTACTATTATCTGTTTTAAAATATATATCATTTAAAAAATATTTTCTGACGGGACGTCACTGTCCATCAGAAATCAACCGCGTGGCGAATTCTAGCGTGTAAATCTTTAAAACGGCAATACCCTAGATTCTTCTAATTAATCGAGAGTGACAAAACGCTCAGACTTGTGGCTTAAACGTTCGTCAAAACGGTACTTATCGCCCGTTCTTTCCTGCTGAAGTTACCCGGAAAATCAGTTCAGTGAGGCTGAGGCCCAGATGCAAACAGTCCGTTTCTCTTTCAGTACTGCTGCTGCGCGCTCATCAGCTTTAATTTCACGTGGACAACAACGCTACGGCCTACGGTTTAATCGTCTAGCCACCTGCAATGATCGATCGTCTCAACCGGCAGCGATCAGATAAGGGTGGCATGGCACGATCGATCGATCAATTCGGCCATCTATCGCCAAGTTGCATTCGAGGATTCGATCCAGGCGTTAGCATGTCGCTCTGGACGCCGCCCGGCCCCGCCGGCGGCCATTGATGACAGCGAGAGCTCGGAGATCGACCGGGCTGACGGCGACGCACACGCGGGTAGTGATCCTCAAGGCGAGCTGCTGGCGGGAGGTAGCAGCTAGCTAGTTGCGCTCGTGGCCATTCATAGTTTCTCGCAAAACAACAGGTTAATTGGAGACGACGCGACTTGAGCTCACATAATTAATGGAGATGATAACGATATGGCATAATAACCCACGGGGAAAATCGGATTAAGCAAAAAGAGAGTCGAGAAGCACGTGAAAAACAGCAAGACGATGCAGATGCAGAGACCTTCACCGGTCATTACTCGCATGCATTATATTATAATAAACGTCGTTATATTATATTGTGTTAATGTGTTAAATTTCGTGCGTATCTTATAATATTATAAGGCGGAGGAAATAACTCTTTTGATTTTTAAGTTAATTTTCAATTTTTAATTATATTTAAAGAAAAATATATTTTTATAGTGTTTATTAATGAAACTAAATTAACAGTATAGTTGTTATTATATATTTTTTTTCTGTAGATTTGATAAAAATTAGGAAGCTAGACTTATAAAATCAAATAACTTATGTTTTAGGTATTGTATGGTTCTTAGAAACTTTAGTCCAGACTCTCTTTAGTTTTGTGAACTAAAGTTCATAAATACAGTTCAACAAAGATTTTTTTACCCATACTTTCCTTCAAACTAGTACCTCTCTCTTGACGCCATCCCCATCCCCATCCCCTTCTTCACCATCGGCGTCCACTAATCGAAAAGACTCATTGACGTGGGTGAGTAGGACGGTGGCAACAACGACGAGATCGTCAACAGCCTTCCCAATGGACTCGAGCGTGTCAGAGGCAACCACCACACGCTAGTCTTGAGCGCGCCGAGTAACGCCGTGGCCGTCCGTCCAGCAGCCGCACAGAGGGAGTAAGCGGCAGGAACCAGGAGGGGAGCAAGCGACGGGACAGATATGGACGAAGAAGCTAGCGACGGTGGAGACGAGGACAATACCGTCCCTAGAATTGTTTTCCGCTTTAGTTCGGTGGATGGGGACTAAAATACTAAAGTGTTTAGTCTAATTTTAGCCCACTCATTTTATGCTTTAGGAACTAAAAATGTCACAAAATAGTAGACTAAAATTTAGTCATAAGGAACTAAACGTACTCTTAATTATTTCACCCGATTCATACCGGATATATAGTTTCACACGATGGATAGACTTTTCCAGGCCGCCGTGTTGAAACATGCAGGAGTGGTTGCATGCCACGACGACAACGTTGTTTAGTCCATCAATTAACGAGTGATCGACATGTGTGACATCAGTCGTGAGAGACGCGAGGGCTTGATTTGAACTATGACGTTCTGGTAGCCCGAGCTGAGGACGAAACTGTAGTAGGAGCTTAAACACGCGCACGATGAAGCTGCTCGATATGATCGATCAGGTCATCAGGAAATTAAACCTAATATATAGCTTTTCCAAATCACGCTGACATTCCGTGCGTTTACTTTTCCAAATAAAGGGTGGTCGTTAAGATCTGTTCAGACTGCTTACCCGTGCGGCCGTGCCACTGACATGTTCATCGTTTTGAGGGAGACGTCTTATATACTTTATGTACTGCTACCTGCTACCTCTCTTCGTTTCTTTTTTAAATAAAATAAATAATTAAATGTCGTGATAAAAGTTAACAAGTTGTATTAAAAAAATAGTTAAAAAAGTGAGTATAATAGTAACACTCTCATGCAACGTTGGCGAATACGGCACTAACAAATGGCGTGTGATGCGACGTAATCCGGACAAAGAACGGGAGCTTTTGCTGAGCAAATTCGAGTTATTGGTGAACGCGTGTAGCCGCCGATGTGTGCTCAAGAAACGCAGCAGCAATTCCCGTTAATAAGAAAAAAATAAAAACAAATGCAGCAACTAAAACCGCACAAAAGGGAGTCTAAATAAGAAGGAAAACACCAACCTTTTCTTATAAATTATAAAACACAACTCATATCAAAAAAACTTTAAAACACCAACTTTGCCGAATTCTGTATTACTTATCAGCTGCTTATCAAAATTTTAAGCAACCTAAATAGGCCATAGACTCCTAAGGATCTGTTTGGTAGACCTCCGACTCCTGAAATCCACATTAAAGTGGAAGTGGAGTTTTAAAGCTGGCTAAACCTTGTTCCTCTACTCTAATTCATTTTTCTGAAACGCTCTGAACGGGATCTGAAAAATATTTGGCTTGACTTTAACTTCATAGAACAAAAAAGCTGAAACTTGCCAAACGCACCCTAAATAAAAAATTAAATGTAGTTTCTTGGTTCAATTTTTCGGCCTATACATGTAGATGGGCCGAGATATAGGCCCATTAGTACGAAGGGACGGAAACCCAGCCCAAATCCTCCTCTCGAAGCGGTCCAGATTTCGGCCCATTTCGTGGAGATCGGCCCAACGTGAGCATGTGTGCAAGCCCGCCGACAAGTGGCCGCGGCCCTGCCACGAGTGTCTCGGTGTCACTGAACAGTGGGCCTCACACTGCAGCCGCGCCTCCGCTCCTCCGTTCTCCGGCTCTCTTTTCTTCTCCCCTCGCTGACCCTTATCCCCCGGAGATGCCCCTCCGGCGCCACCCTGCTAGGCGCCTATAGAACCCGCCTCGCCGTGGACCGGGTGGGCCTGTAGAGCCAGAGCTCCCGCCGTCGTCGGATGGACGCCGCCTCGTGCTGTCGCGTAAGCGCTCTAAACCCCTTTCTCCCTTCGCTTCTCGAACGTTCTGGGGCCTTCTAAGGCGGGGTCCGTGACGCGCCGCTTCGCTTCCTCTCGCTCGCAGGTCTTCTCGACGACGCAGAGGTGTCGTATCCCGCTGCGGAGGCTGGCGCCGCGGCGGCCGTTCTGCACTGAGCCGACAAGTGATGCCTTCGCCACCTCGAAGCGGCGGTCCCGAGGGCCCGTCATGGCGGCGAAGAAGGCCGCGCAGGGTGAGCTCGCTGATGTGATTTTGGGGTCAGTTAGGGGGTTTGGTGAGGTTTTCAGTTGGGTAATGGGTGCCTATCTGTTTGGTATTCTCACCTATGCGAGTTCTGGTGGTGTATTTGCGTCCATGTTTTTGTGGTCTTTGGGTGGTGTACTGGTGTGTTAGGATTGCGCTGTGTCTATGGTCAATATATTCCGTGTTAGATGTCTGCGTGGCCAATTGGTGAGCCATTTAGGTCTGGTGAAGTGTTGGAGCGGGATTTTCGTTTTTGTTGTTCACATTTCATTTTGTTCGGTTTTTGACCAGAGGGTGATGCGCGTGATTATATAGGTGCTGAACTTGTGTAATGTAGAACATAATCTGGTCGGTTGCTTTTCCTTCAAATATGTAATTGCCATTTCCACCTCTCTGATCTCCATAGATTATTTGTAACTTAAGCACACATCTCTTATTTAGGATTCATTGCTAAATGTGTTTTACTGTATGTTTATGATGATCTGGATGACTTAAGCCTGCTGAGGTTTTGGGAATTGGAGTTGGTTGGTTTTTGATTCTCCTTTTTTATGCATTGTTTCATATGCTTTTAATCATAATGCATTTTTTGTGACGGCATTTGTGTGATGATTGATGCATGTAACTTAAGATAAATCTGCTTGGTTTAGCTTAAAGCATGTTACAACTTGATTTTTTTTGTAGTTGGTGTACTTTTCAGATATTAAGAAGATATTTCTTATTTGGAGTCACTACACAGTACACACACCCTTATTGGACTTTTCATCAATATGCAAGCTTTATACATAAGGTGTCATGCTTTGAAGCAATGGCGGAGCCAGTCATCTGAGGCAAACATAGTAAAGATTCCAACAATTATAGAGATCAGCCATATATTGACATAATGACATATATCATAGAAAATTATTATTAAGTATACATGCATTAAGTTTTGTAATTTAAAAATCTGATAATTTTGTGATATACATAATCTTGGTAAATAAAGGAAGGTCAAAGTGATTAACATGTTTCATTTCAATATTGCTCCACGTGTGTGAATTGCATGAAAGTTATCAATA
This sequence comes from Zizania palustris, assembly GCA_019279435.1. Classification (NCBI taxonomy): domain Eukaryota; kingdom Viridiplantae; phylum Streptophyta; class Magnoliopsida; order Poales; family Poaceae; genus Zizania; species Zizania palustris. Next base: position 36,068,909 of record JAAALK010000287.1, on the reverse strand, counting down.
AGTATATCTGCGGTAAACTCCATTGTTATCTCCTTCTCAATGTAAATTATTAAGAAATCTCTTAGGACCCATCTTCCATCATATTTGGAAGCATGCTCTTAACAAGTTTTATTGAAAAAAAGACATGCTTCTTTGTTGCCATACAATTTTTTATTTTTGTAGCTTTTTCAACTTTAACTATGAAAATAATCAAAATATCATATCTGTAGTGATGTTTAACTTTGATTAACACATAACTATCTACCTAAAGCATGGACCCATACTTATAAAAAAATTATCACTGACCATAGGGGGATGGCCCCTGCTGGCACCCTTGGCTCTGTCACTGGACTCACTGCTAAGTTTATTCTCATTTGCGGATTCAGATTAAGCTTGGTTCTCATTTTCAACGTTCTGTGTAGATGTGATGTACTTATTTTAGATGTTTGACAGTGTGAGCACCGCTCAAACTTTGAAGCTTATGCACGTGAGCTGCGATGATAAAAGCACTTTACTCTTGATGTGTTATGTGTACCCAGAACTTTGAAACCTAATTGGATTTTGTTATCTTGTGGAAGTTTGGGGTCAAATTGGGAAATCTTCCTCTGATGATAGAATTGAATGGCATCTGGGGAGATTTAAGTACATTCCGTTGACATTGAGATTAAAATGCAGCTTCTATTTACTTAGTAAGCGCTCTAACCAAACTACGTAAACTTTAGTGGTAAAAGTAGTCCAGTCTGGCGTATTTTGATAATGAAAATCTCCTAGTGGTAGAAGTGGTTTGATCTGGTGTGTTTCAGAATGAAAGAAGCATTTGTTTGATGTTTCACAGGTTGAATCCCAGTTTGATGTTCGGTACTTCTTGCAGCATTAGATATGCAGATATAGTTAATATATTTAGCTTTTTGATTTTTTCTAGGTATGAAACAAGAAGATGGGAAGTACAAGCAAACGGTGGATCTACCAAAGACAAGTTTTGGCTTGAGGGCAAACTCTGTTGTGCGGGAGCCAGAGCTCCAGAAGTTGTGGGAGGAGAACCAGGTCCTCAAGAGGGTATCTGAGAGGAACACTGGGGTAAGTTGATTTCTTCAAGTAAAGCACAACATAAAAATTAACCTTTATATGACTCTGTTAATTTCTTGACTGTTTGATTAGGCTACCTTTGTTCTACATGATGGTCCACCTTATGCTAATGGTGATCTTCATATGGGCCATGCACTGAATAAAATTCTTAAAGATATCATAAATCGATATAAGGTATCACTTATCCTTCAATCTAATCTTACTGTTGGTCAATGTTTCGTTGGAAACATTTGATGTATTTATCAGGGAAACATCTGATGCAATAGAAAATTGTATTGTTTATTCAGTTCCTTCAATCTAATCTTACTGTGGGTCAATGTTTCGTTGGAAACATTTGATGTATTTATCAGGGAAACATCTGATGCAATGCAAAATTGTATTGTTTATTCAGTTCTATTCCTTGGACATTATCTATTTGTGAGGTCAATGTTTCTCCATGAATGATTGCCTGATCGGTGTATCATGGATCTTTTCCAGTCAAGAGAAAGTTCTGTCATTCTATGTCTTCACAGTTCACATGGTTAAGCACCTTAAGCTTCCTGGTGTAGTTGATTGCTCATGAGATGTGAATGATTAAAGTTAATTTTTATTAACTCTTGTAGTACTCATTTTCCTGACAATATCTTTGTTGAAATGTTTTTAACTCATTTTTGTTTGATAACTGGGTGCTGCATACATTAGTGCAATCTAAATCTTTAACAATATTGTTGATGTTGGAAAAAAAGATCAAGTGGCACCAAATTTTGTATTTCTTCTGTGTGCAGTTGCTTCAGAATCACAAAGTTTCTTTTATTCCTGGGTGGGATTGCCATGGCCTTCCAATAGAATTAAAAGGCAAGTTCATCTATTCTTTTTGAGTTAATCGAGGTATGGTAGTATGTTGGTGGGCTTTGATAGTAAGTTAGACTAGCCAAGTAACTACTGAATACCCTGTTAAAAAATAATCATCAATTTTTTGCTGCAGTTCTGAAGTCAATGGACAAGGAAGCATTGAATGCTTTGACACCTATAAAATTAAGGCAAAAGGCTGCAAAATTTGCCAAAGCGACAGTTACTACACAAATGAAGTCTTTCAAGGTAACCTTTTTCTTCCTTTTAATGTACTTTAGTAGCAACACGATCCAATTTGTGACTGAGTGACCATTATCAATGTTTTGCAAGAATGTCCCACTTTATCTCTCATTCTTCTATTTACTGAAAGCCCTTGACACTTTTAGCCTTTTAGTTTCTTACTTATCGAATTGTATTAACCAATAGCACTATGTATGCAGAGGTTTGGTGTATGGGCAGATTGGGATAGCCCTTACCTAACTCTATCACCAGAGTATGAAGCTGCTCAGGTTTTCCTTCTGTTATATATTCTTATTATTTTTGATTAATGCCTTAATGGTTCCTGTTGGGTTTCAACTCTAGTCTATCCCAACTTATTTGGATTGAAAGGCTTTGTTGTTGTATCCTATTATAGTATTTATATGAATAATGATTTTGCATAAAACATTATTTATCTATTTCACATTAAAGAGCCCATGAGGCTTTGCCATTACCAGAGTTAGGTCATCCATATCTTGTTGGTAACATGCTGACACTAGAGTGTTAACTTGGCTGTTCTTTTAGCCCATTTACCATGGCCAGTGTATTTTTTTTTGAAAGATGGCCAGTGTAAATTTGTTGACAGTATGATGGGTGTATAGATTTTATGCTATGACAATAAACACTGATAAATATGTGTACTGTATTTTTTTATATTTATCGTACACCCTTACTCAATGAAAACAGTAACAGTTTCTGTTCCATTTTGGTGCCAGCTAGAAGTTTTTGGTCAAATGGTTATGAAAGGATATATCTATCGAGGCCGAAAGCCTGTCCATTGGAGCCCGTCATCACGTACGGCTTTAGCAGAAGCTGAGTTGGAGGTATGCTTGACTTTGCACTTAGTGCTGGACTGCTGGTAATTTATTATGAAAGGCTCGTTCTTCATTAATTTTTTGGTGTTGGTTAAATATATAAATAAAAATAAACAATTAGTTCTGATTGGTTCCTGTTCAATACTTCAATTTCAGTTATCTTGTTTTGCTTTAGTATGTGGTTCATGACATATTACTATATTAGCCATAGAGAAACCAGTGTTTTTTGAACTCCTCTGATCCTCTCTTAATTACTAACCAACCATAAATGTTTTTCTTATGCCTTATTATACATTGGTGATTGGTCAATTATTTTGCACTAAATCTATGTTATATAGTATCATATTTCTTTTTGGTGCCATAAATTTAAGTTCTATTTGATTTATCCTTCGATATTTCTTCCTTGTACTCTCTTTCTATATTTTTCAGTATTCAGATAATCATGTCTCCAAAAGCATATATGCTGCATTCAAGATCACCAATCCGTCTAAGCCTGGGTTGCTAGAGGAGTTCCTCCCTAATTTATGCCTTGCCATATGGACCACTACTCCATGGACGATCCCTGCTAATGCTGGTGAGGTGATGCCTTGATTGCTTTAATGTAAGGGAAACATCCAGTGAGTGTCACTTTGAATTTGGGTATCACAAAAGGGAAATTTAACTATTTGCCACCCTCTTCGTTGCAATTAATTTTTTGCCACTCTCTTCGTGAGCCAATTAATTTTTTGCCATTCGGTGTCCAGTCACTTGCCACGTCATCCGCCACATCACATTTTTGCCACCTCACGCCGCCACGTCACCTTATTCTTCTTCCTCCTCTTCTCTCTCACCCCAACTCCTCACGCCAACCGGCCGGCCGACCGCCGTTGCCTACCGCCGCCTCGCGCCCTCACCGGAGGCCGCCGCACACCCTATCCCTGCCGCCCGTCGCCGCCCCGTGCCCCCAACGGAGGACGCCGCGCGCCCACCGCCGCCGTGCGCCCCTGCCCCTCCACCCACCGCCGCCGCCGCGCCCCTACCCCCTCCGCACGCCGCCGCCCCGCGCGCCCTATCTCTGCCGCCCACCGCCGCCCCACGCCCACCGCCGCACGCCGCCGCCCCACACCCGCGCGCCCCTGTCCCTGCCGCCCACCGCTGCCCCACGCCCTCTGCCGCGCGCCCCTGCCCCCTCCGCACGCCACCGCCCCACGCCCCCGTGCCCACCACCGGAGGTCCCCGCCGCCCCCGCGCTCACAAGGTCGGCGGTGGTCGGCCGGCGTGAGAAGTTGGGTGAGAGAGAGGAGGAGGAGGAAGACGGTGACGTGGCGGCGTGAGGTGGCAAAAATGTGATGTGGTAGATGACGTGGCAAGTGATTGGACACTGAGTGGCAAAAAATTAATTGGCTCACGAAGAGAGTGGCAAAAAATAAATTACAACGAAGAGGGTGACATTTGAAGAGGTGGCAACGAAGAGGGTGGCAAATAGTTAAATTTCCCATCACAAAAGCCAACACAATATATTTCAAAATGTTCAAATAACAGTGAAGATGATAGCATACACTGATTAGGGTGAAGCTATGTGTATTTGTATGTGTCATGGGCTGTGGGCTAGAGCTGCTAGGCCCAGGCCCAGCCACGTGAACAGTACCACGCAGGCACTGTAGCAATGCGGCAGATTAGAGTCTAAGTCTGGTTAGAGTCCAAGTTTGTTAATGGATAGTCCTAGAGTCGTAATAGATTCGGTTAGTTATTTGGTTAAGTCTTGTAGGCTCTATAAATAAGGTTGTATTGATCAAGTAATCAATGAAGAAGAAGAAACAATTAGTGTAATATCTCATTCCAATGTTCATCTCCCCAACCTAAGTCTATCTCTCATCCCTAATAGCCGACGATGCCAGGCTATCCTCCCGACAATGTTTATCCTGTCATGGGTATCCCATGACTGTATGTTACATATGGAATTCTTGTAGAAACTTGCTAGCGGATAAAGTACTAAACTAATAATGCTACCAGTGACATACCATAGTTTGATTGCAAGCCATGACACATTTCTTGCTACTAATATAATTTTTTTTATTGTTTATCTTCATAGAAAGAAGATATTTCATTTCATGCATTGGTATGATGGAATAATTGATACTGGTAAGTTACACAATATTGTAGGTGTTTGTTACACCAACCAAAACAGTGCCTTAGTGTCTCCACTATTCTAGGATTGGATTATATATTATGTTCTCACCTATCCTTGTGTCTGCTGCACATACTGTATGAATTTGCTTCAACTCTTTGGTATTTTGTTGGAAATGTGTTAATTTGTCTAAGAAACCCTTTTCTTCTCTTACCAGCTGTTGCTGTGAACCCTGAGCTTACTTATGCAGTAGTTGAGCTGCAATCTGTACTGGAAAGTGAGTCAACATCTGGAGGAAATCAACGAAAACTTGGGAGTATTTTGAGCCCTAGTTGTGAGAAACCCTTTATCATTGTAGCTGCCGATCTTGTCTCAGTTCTAGAGTCCAAGTGGGGTACAAAGCTTGTAATCCAGAAGTCATTTCCTGGGTCAGCCTTGGAGCACTGCAGGTATTTGTTTAGCACTTCTCAGATCATTATGATTGTGCTTGACTTATTTATTGTTTGTGTTTATTTCATGCTATACCTGGTGCTTTTCAGGTATATTCATCCTGTGAATGGCAATGAATGTTCGGTTGTCCTTGGAGGAGATTACATAACAACTGAATCTGGAACTGGCCTTGTTCATACTGCCCCTGGCCATGGACAGGAAGACTACCTAACGGGTTTGAAATATGGGCTCCCTATTGTGTCTCCTGTGGATGATGAAGGAAACTTCACTGCTGAAGCAGGACAATTCAATGGCTTATCTGTTCTGGGAACTGGTAATTCTGCAGTCGTGAAGTATCTGGATGAACAGTTTTCTCTCATCTTAGAAGAGCCTTATAGTGAGTAACTTGTCAATAACCTACATAATCTTTGGTTTCACTTGTGAATAAGAAGGATTTCATTTAAAAGTTTGTCTGCCAATTGTGTCCCTTGGTCGGTAGAACACAAATACCCCTATGATTGGAGATCTAAAGAACCAACAATATTCCGAGCAACTGAACAGTGGTTTGCCTCGGTGGATGGTTTCCGTGATGCTGCGATGGATGCAATCAAACGAGTAGCTTGGATTCCTTCTCAGGTATTCAACTAGTTCATTTTCCTTTGCTTTAGTTATATCACTGAACTCTTCAGTTTGAAAATGTTATTCTGCTTAGTGCTTACTAGTGACAGTTCAGTAGAACACAACTGCTTTCTAACAGTTCTTTTGGTTTCACATGTTCAGTGCATATTTCTTTTCTTCATTGGTATTTAATGTTCTCAATGCTAATCTTGCCTTCTTTGCTGCTTTGAGTCCTGTCAAGCTTTTGGAAGCTTGATTCCATATATTATGGTCATTGGTCAAACAATTGCAATATTGCATGCTTCATTCATGTAGCATTGTTGAGTGAAATTTCTTTTTAAATTCTTCCATGTTATATTTTTCATGCAATTGACTGTGTTACATGCCCAGGCTGAAAACAGGATTGTTGCCATGACCTCCAGCCGTTCTGACTGGTGTATTTCACGGCAAAGAACTTGGGGGGTTCCTATTCCAGTATTTTATCATGTAGACTCGCAGGAACCTCTTATAACTGGAGAAACTATTGAACACATCAAGGGTATGGCTATTCCTTTTTTGTTTATTTTGCGTTTCTTTGTCAAGTTCCCGCTGTAGTTGAATATTGAATGTTACCATGGGAAAGCAGTTACAGACCTAAATGCTGTGTTTCAAGTTGTTCAGGGATACCAATTTTTAAATAATGTTACCATACGTTAGTGTTCTGATGTGCCTTTTCTCTCCTTTTTGTAGAATAAAAGCTACAAATTATTTGCTTACTCTTGGATTTAGAATCCCATAAATGTTTGCCAATAAATATACTTTGCCTGTTATGCAGCTATAGTGTCAAATAAAGGCAGTGATGCCTGGTGGTATATGACAACTGAGGAACTTCTTCCTGATAAATATCGCAAAAAAGCATCTGAGTATCGCAAGGGAACTGATACGATGGATGTTTGGTTTGATTCTGGTAGGATAATGTGTTCACTCAACCTTCAGTGGTAGTTCTTTTTATGCAAAAGTATATGTTTGATGCTTGTTGCAATTCACAAAGTCAATGTTCTTCTGAGAATTCCATCAGAGATTTTCCCTGCTCTCATGAATATTTGTAGATGTTTGTTGTTTTAATAGTTTCAACCTTCAAATTGAGCCAAACTGTCAAGTCATGTGCTATATATATATATTCTATTCTTGTGATTTACTGTGGTAGTGTATGGTTTGTTTTGGTTTTGGACAGAGTTATGTCACAATGTGGGTGGTTTAGCAGATAAACAAATTCCACGGGGTAGCAAGAAACACACTTTTAGTAGGCTCCAAAGGTTATCGTGTGCGTTTTGCTAATAATTGTACACAGCTCAAAAACATCAAACTAAAAAAGAACAGATGGAGTACTTGTTATTGAGTTGTGTTATTTAGGCCCTGTTTGGGACTGCTCTGCTCCATGTTTTATAGTTCTGCTCCACAAACGTCTAGCCAAACAGGTTTAGATCTCAGTTTTTAGATCTGCAAAAAATACAGATTCATGACTTCGCTCCATGTTTTTTGTGAAGCACCTTAGGATGTGCTCTGCAGATTCAGTTTTTAAAACAAAACTTGGAGTTCAGGGTAATTTACCCACCAATGTCATAATAAACTTATCGGTTCACTTTTTTAGTTGATATTTATTATTTTTTCATTTAGTACTACTTCTATTAACTTTTAAATGACATTGTTGACTTTTATCACAAACTTTGATTATTCGTCTTATTCAAAAAAATTTGAAATATCATTTATTTTGTTATAATTTGTTTTATTATTGAAGGTATTTCGAGTATAACTTATATTTTTGTATATTTGCATAATTTTTTTTGATAAGATGAATGATCAAAGTTTGTGATAAAAGTCAACGAGTTAATATATTTCACATAATGGACATGAAAAATAATATAATTAGAGATTCATGAATAAACTATGTGGTAAAATAATACATTCCTATCAAATTCTACCATTCTTGAATCTAAATCCCCTCTGCAAACCAAATAAGTGCAAGTACTCCACAGTGGAGCAGCAACTTCATTCTAGATCTGATTCTAAGTGAATTTTGTGGAGTGAAGCAAATTTTAAGGGAGTGGAGTAGTCCCAAATAAGTCCTTAGTGTAGTTTTCCATTACTGACATTAACTTTAATGTTTGGCTCTACCAAGGCATGCATATTGGCATGATGCTCTAGGCAACATTTGAGATTTGCAGGAGTATCAGTTTTTTAGTTTTGCCATTTTCACGTGACTTTGATTTTTTGACATCTGCATCTTTCCCTATCATAGGTTCCTCATGGGCTGCTGTGTTAGCAAAAAGAGATGGCCTCAATTTTCCAGCAGATATATACCTTGAAGGTTCAGACCAACACCGTGGGTGGTTTCAGAGCTCATTGTTAACCAGCATTGCTACTACAGGTAATCATGGACAATATTTTCTTTTTACAGCTCTTTCTAGAAACTTTTTCTTTGCTACTTTTTTTTTTCAAAAAAGAACTTACCAACATGTTTTTGAATGGATTTTGTTCTGTTGAAGACAAGTTGTTTCCTGACATTAATTGTGCAAATCATGATTCATCCATGATCGTTGTTTATTTTAGATCTGCAAGATTACTTTTCAAGCCATTTTTAGTTTACTGTGACATTTCAACCATTACTTGTTACTTGATTTTCATGATTTTTTAGTTGCATAATCTGAAAACACTTGCCCTTTTTGTCATATTTTTGCTTCAAAATTCCACTTGCTGACAGCAGAATATTTACTCTTTATTTTTGTATAAAAACAGGAAAGGCTCCATATTCTAGTGTTATAACCCACGGCTTTGTTCTCGATGAAAAGGGTTTCAAAATGAGCAAATCTCTTGGTAATGTAGTAGATCCTGAGAGTGTGATTGTTGGTGGGAAAAACCAGAAGGTATGTTCCTAGAACAGCTTCTTTACTTTCTAGTTTTCCAGAATTAAATATTAATTGACCTTTTGTAGGAAGAACCTGGTTATGGAGCAGATGTTCTTCGGTTATGGGTTTCTAGTGTTGATTACACTGGAGATGTGTTGGTTGGTCCACAAATCTTGCGCCAGATGTCTGACATGTACAGAAAATTACGAGGCACAATGCGATTCCTGTTGTCGAATCTCCATGATTGGAAAGTAGGTTCAGTTGGACAACCAAATTTTATTGTATTTTCTATTTTTCTGATAAGAAGCAATAGCAAACAGCAGATGTTGTTTCACATCTTTTTAAATGTTCAAACCCATATCAGAATGCCATCTTTATTTACCACCTTTTCATTTTGCTTCACTTTCTTCCAACTCCATACTTTCCTGTCCTTTTTAAATGTGAATTGAACTTCATACCTGTTTAGAGAATATATTGCATGGTGTTGCGAATTGTCAATTGGTTCATTAAATTTCCATGTAGTTACTAAGGATGATGGTTAGTTGTTCTGCAATATTACACAGCATTACAGCCTGGTTCAATAACTTTGCTGCATATCTAATCTCTTACTTGTCTTACTTGTCTGTGCATTTTTACCTTTGTTATGTTCTATCACCACATTCATTTCAATGAAAATTAAATTTTCTTTATTCTTATCACCCATTTATCCTTTTCCTGTCTATAGCCAGAGAATTCTGTCCCCTACAGTGATCTTCCAAAAATTGACAAGTATGCACTTTTCCAACTGGAAAATGTTGTGGCTTCCATGAAGGATAGCTATGAGAGTTACCAATTCTATAAAATATACCAGGTGGGTTAACAGTTTTTCTTAGCCACACTAATTGTGCATCTTTTACTCTTCTTTGACCTCCTTTCCTTTTCCCTTCTATTGTACATTCTGTGCCCGATCTTTATCTTATTTCATGATTTGTGATTTGTTTGGTGTATCGTGCATCATCTTTCTGATAAACAAAACTGATGATTATAGTTTAGTGAATACGTGCATCAATGATCAAAGGAACTTTTAGCCTGAGAGTTGAATGGTTTAGAAATTTTTTGGTCTACATTCTGGATCTTGAATATGCGCGAGTTAGATTCTTAAATTACGTGCATGGTACGGTAACAATGCTGTTAGGAAAGAATTCACCTTCCACAATAATAATATGTGTTGTCTAAATAATATGCTAGGTTATTAGGATAGAGATATAGTTATTTTGGTATTACATCTATTAGTTAGGAATGTATTGGCTTTAGTTGGGAATTAGAAATAGAGATTAGATTGGTTCATAATAGTAGGGATTAGTTCCTTGTATATCAAGTTAGTCCTCTTTATATATAAAGGGATCTTATGTACTCTATTATCAAGCAATCAATGAATCTCTATGGTTCTAAGCTTTAGAGCCTTTCTTAGCTTGACAATGAGAAGCCCTGTCGCAGCTAGAGGTCGAGTGCCCTATTTCCCGATCTTTGGATCCTTACCACCCTAGCAAGCACATATGACATAACATATGCTTTACTTATTTATGTTGATTGGATTGTTGACTCCTGTTTCTATTTCAGATCCTTCAAAGATTTGCTATTGTTGATCTGTCGAATTTCTATTTTGATGTTGCAAAGGATCGACTTTACGTTGGGTATGGCATTGATTCCATGTTCCTTTTCCATCTGATTTTATTTTATTAGATTGAAAACTCAACCAGCATTGTTTGTTAATATAGCTAGTCATCTTCACTACGTTCATGATATAATGTTAGTTGTCTTCTTATCAGTGGCCGAGTTAGCTTCACAAGGAAAAGTTGTCAGACAGTCCTCAATGCACATCTGCTCTATCTTGTTAGAGCCATTGCCCCCATTATGCCACATCTAGCTGAGGATGTATGGCAGAACCTTCCCTTTCAACACACTTTGGATGATGGATCTGCTGCAGAGTTTGTTTTTAATCTAAAATGGCCTGTTAGGAATGAAGAATGGCTCTCAGTTCCAAAGGATGACGTTGATTTTCTGAGTGTTATCCTCGAGGTACACAACGTCCCTACATCACTTTAACATGTTCATTCTAATGTCAGGCCTCATAGGTTACATGGCTTTACATCTTCGTTCTTCTTAGAGTTCAAATATTTTTTCTAATTAAAAAGTGAAACTCTGCCTCAACTTGGAGACATGCAATGCAGTCAAGATTCCTTGTTTTGATGATTACATACATAAGTAGCCACTTCTGATCTGAGATAGCAACATTTCTGCTAAATTTCCTGATCCCATATTCATGGGACATTGCAGCTATGATTTTATGTTGATCCACTGATCCTTTTAATATAGTTTCAATAGCTCGCTTGCATTTGTAATTTCATATTCAACACTGATTTCTTGACTTGTTATATAAATCTGAATTTGCTTAATACCAGTTGAGATCGGAGGTGAACAAAATTCTGGAGAGTGCTCGAACAGGAAAGCTGATAGGCTCTAGCTTGGACGCAAAGGTTTATCTCCATGCTGAAAATGCTAACACGGTATCCAAACTAAAGGAGCTTTCTTCTGCAACCAATGACGCAGATGCTCTGCACCGCCTGTTTATCACATCTCAGGTGTGAAAAATTGAGTCTCCCCGACCCTAAAGTCAAAATTAGATTCCCCCTTCTGCAGGCAAGTTGTTTTACAGTCTTTGTCTCTACAGGTGGAGATTCTCCCATCCCTAAGGGAAGAAAATACATCTGGTGTATCCTACACTGGAAACTTCAGCGATGAACGCACCGGCGACATATGGATCGGTGTGGCTCGTGCCGACGGTGAAAAATGCGAACGGTGTTGGACTTACACCCGGGACGTTGGATCTTTCCTCGACCATCCTACTCTATGTGCCCGGTGTCACGGTGTCATTGATCTACCACCTGTTCCTGCTGCCGCAGCTGTAAGCTGAGAGGCTACTCGGGTGACAAGGAGTCAAGGACCTTGATTGAACTATCAGCTTCATTTGAAGATTATAGGTGAAATTGATTGGTTTTGTTCTACAGAGAGTTTTTTTTTCTCTTTTCCTTTGCCCGATTATACTAAACGAACTAAGAGAGGGAACTTGACAGGTCTTAGCTTCTAACTAAATTTATCCTGCACTCCTACAAACAAGTTTTGCCATTAGCCATTTCATTTTGAAGTTTTGACCATGGCTTTCCCTCGCGGAGTTGTAACTGTATTGCATAACAGTTTCGCACGTGACGTGCCCACATTTTCCTTGCGACTATGTCTGGGCATCAACTATTAATGAACACAACCAGGATCACGAACATTGATAGTTATAACATTGTGTGGGTATCTATCAAAAAAATCCGGACCGTTACTCGTGGCAGCGGACCAAATCGGGGACTATTGCAAAATACAAACCTAAAAGGATATTTTTAGAATAACGTCACCATAAAAATGTTGTGTTATTTTTCATCATCTTGGGTGAATAACAATTGGCTCAAGAACTACATATCACAAGACAGTCGTAAAATAAATATTTCTTTCATCCTAAAATTTAGTAAGTTTTAAGTTCAAACAATGAATAAGAAGATCATATTACTTTTCTTAGGGTGGATAAGTATGGACCCTAAAGTAACTGAGTGAACTAACGAATAATCAAATCTACTTTAGAGTTAAAAGTTACTTTTACAAATACTAAGTGCCAAGATTAAACAATCGAAATCGCTAGCATTGAGAGGGAAGCAAAGCTGGGGCTGTTGTGAAAAATTACAAGCGAATGAAGATCATTTGTGTAAAAGCATGGATCGCCAACAATGGTAGCGATGATATCAGGGGCAATTATGTAAAACAACCAGAAACCAGGAATTTTTATGAAAAAACTTTGGGTACCCGAACTGGGGTTTTAGTGTAAAATATAGGACGTGAGAAACTTTGGCCGTTAGATCTAACACTAATGGCTCAGATGTCCAGCTCCAGGCCCTTACCCCGGGGGGCCGGTCGCCGGAGATCCACCCGCCGCCGCCCCCTCTCCCCGGCCTCCCGAACCACTTCCCCCTCTCCTCGGCGACCTTCTCCCCAGAACGGAGCCTCGCCTCCCGCTCGTCACCCACCTCCACCGCACCCGCAGGATTGGCGGAATTGCCTCTTCCCTGCTCGCGCCCCGCCCCCGCCCCCGCCCCCGCCCCCGCCTCCTATCCCTCGGGAGAAAACCACGCGATACTTGCACGCTAAGCAGTAAGCTTCTACCGTTTGGATCCGGAGGTCGGAGGAGGTGGAGGGCGAGGACCGCAGAGGCGGCACCCGCGAGGTCCCCACTGCATCAGCGGCGCTGATGGCGCACGATCGTGGTGGTGCCGCATCGTCCACCGCGGCTCCCGCCTCCGAGGAGGACGCGCTGTAAGTCTGTTGGCCGAATCCCTAGGTCTTGTACTTTATGCACCCCTGGACGTTTTATTCGCGCTTCCGGTGTCATTTGATCTGAATTTCGCGGCAATCGCAGCGAGAGTTTGGTCCTTCTTGTGTTAGTGTTCGTGGTGCGGTCAGCGGAATCGAGAATTTAGTGGATCACTTGGACTTTGGTATGTCCTTGCTGACTTGCTGCATGCACCCGCGATGTACTACCACATTCGTGCAGATGCAGTGAATCCGATAGAAGGAGAAGGGAAGGGAAGAGCACAGTGTTGTTTGCTTGTGGTATTTGTCCCTCTAGTTGGTATGAATTCCCTAAAGTGAGGAGTGCAAGCAGGGGTGGCATAAAAACAGGGATACTTAGTTGAGCTGACTGAGTATTTACATGATCCTGCTATGACAATATTCTAGTTTTCTTTTCCAATCTGGATATGTCTTCAGGATGTATAATTCTTCTTTCATTTAGGTTTATCGACTTACTACTTGAAGCGCCCCTATCTGGCCATCGAGAGCCTAGAAGCATTGTTGGTGGCACCTTGTACTGTATCTTGTTGGTTAGTGCAAATTTCTTAATTGCCCATTGTATTTATTGTGATTTTTACTGCAAAGATTACTCTGAAAGTCGGAATAGATGAGTCCATTTTATAAATAATCTAAAACAGCTAAAACATACACATCTTTTTTCTATCTCTAGTTCTCTACACATCATTGCTCCATGATCCGAATTCATTATTTTGCTTCCTTTGTCCATTTGATGATAGCTGTATTTTATTTCTTATTCTCTAGGTAGGTTATGCTGCTATGGCAGTGTCAGCTCCGTGGATATTTTACATTGTGCCAGACATGATTCCTCCATTGCTATGTAGCTCCAATGTTATCCTTCTGGTTCTTACAGGTTTTCTTTCATATCAGCTGTCTCATGTTTCTATTACACTTATCAATTTTCTACTCTGTTTTGCTATTGTGCGTTCATGTTTTTTTCTCTTACTGTGGTTTATGGTTTGCATGGAACTTAATGCAGGTATTTTTCAACAATATTGGGTTCACCAGGTCAGGAAAGTGAGATTGCAGGTATGTAAATAAAACAACTGCCTTTGTTTTTTTACTTCAACAGTGCAATCTGCATATTAGCTAGCACGTTTCTGCTTTTGGCATGCAGGGGTATTATGATTTTAGTGAGAAGCTGAAGCGTACTGCACGACTTCCGTTTGCCACCATTGCTAGTGGTGAGGAGTACAAAATGAATTTACCTTATGCTCTAATGCTAGCATGTTTATCATTTTTTTTGTAATGTTTATAACTATTGTTGACTTATTAACTGCACTTGCTTCAACATGATTATCCTATGGGCTATTTAATGACCTGTTAAGGAATTAAGATTGTAGGTGTCATATGTAAAATAATTTCTGGGCATTTGGAATGCCCATTATTCATGTTTTTTTTTCTTCTTTTGACAGGCACTGCTTCAATGCTCTTAATCATAGTCTGGCAGCCTCTTGTACATATACTATCAGTTTTGTTGTTGCTAAGGTACACCTTTTAATTGTATTTAACCTCTATAAATTTATCAGTTCTCTCTAGAACATAAGCTGATGATTAGTCAGCATCTGTTGGTACGATGTTTAGTCATATATATAACATGCACACTTGACATGAAAGTCTACAGATCTTCCAAACATGTTTCTCTTATTTGGAAACAGGAAGTGTGCTATTCTTTTCTCATCCTTTGGGTGCACATCTCACTTCTTTCAGTTGCTATTATGCAGGATTGCTATTGTGGTTGAAGCTACATGTGCTGGATGTTTTATGAGCCTATACTTATGTGAGTCAAGTACTCAAGCTATTTATTCATCTTATATTACCATTAGATAGTTCTTCTGACTTCTACAAATGGAGCATTTATGCTTTTGTTCTGCAAATTTGTTAGAATAGCACACTTTTGGGTTTTCTTAAAAATATTAATCTTGCATCCAGAATTGGTTCATTTCTTCCATAAATGAATAAATCATTCACCACTCGTCAGATGGTATTCCACACGCTTCTTCATGAAATCTCAGTTGATCTACTTAATAAATATGAGATTCGTGTGTGCACTGTGCAGCATTCTAGAAATGTTAGAGACTGGTTATATGACCGTGTCTTATATATAGAAGTTGCAAGAATGCTACTAAAGGTGGGTTAAGATAATCCTATCTAATTTTAATATTTATTTAATAGTTTGTTGTGATTCCTATATCTCTATTTTACTCTATCCCATTCCAGCACCTAATATATAAAGATCACAATCATTTTATCAGGGAGGTAATCATAAATAAACTCTAAAAGGACTTTTCCCAAACCATAATCGGTCAAGAATACCCAGTGTTGAAAAAAATCGGCCGATCAGCCGATTAATCGGTCGATTAATCGGTGATTGGCCCCAGACCATTTAATTTACAGCAAAATCGGCCAGAAATCGGTGGACCGATTAATCGGTCGGTCAAACCGATTAATCAGTGGTCAACCCGATTAATCGGTGCCAACCGATTAACCAGTCCCTCTAGCTCGAGGTCTCGTGCACCATCTCTTGCGCTGCAGCTCCTCCCAACCAGATCTGGAGCCGTCCAGCCAGATCCGGCCCCGTGCACGCCATCCTCGCCGTGCGCGCCGACCTCGCCCGTCCAGATCCGCGCCGCCGCCTGGATCTGTGCCATTGACGCTTGGTTCGTACCGCCGACTCCTAGATCTGCACCATGCGGCTGCGTCGGGCTCACGCCGGATCTGCGCCGAGCTCCGCCACACACTCACACACTGCCAGAGCCATCCTCCAGCCGCCGTCACCGGAGCCATGCTCTCCCAATACGCCGGCTCTGGCCTTCTTCAGCAGTGGGGAAAGGGAGAAGAAACAGGTTTGAGAGAGAGGGGTCCCGAGAGAGAGACGGAGGGAATGAGGGATGGCGTGCTGTGAAAAAGAAAACGTATATGCGGCATTTGTGCCTGTGATTAGGGCGTTGTGGTGAGTGGATAGAATTAGACAGGTGTCAAATGCCTAGTGACCATTCTCCTGTAGATTCCAAGTGACCATTCCCCTAGAAATATTAAATATGAACACTATAATATATTATTTAAATATTTAGTCAACCGATTAATTGATCGACCGATTAATTCATTTAATCCACGATTAACCGATTAATCCCTACTCAGTGGTCGGCCGATCAGTTACCGATCACCGATTTTTCTAACAGTGAGAATACCTAAGCCGTACAGGACAAGCCTGTGTTTTGATGTCTCAATTCTTCTCTTCTGCCATACTAAGAAAATTGTTCTTTTTCCCATAGAAATGGATTTTTAAGGCCCTGTTATAGTTTTTGTAAGATTGAATACTCACTTGGTTCTTTTTACAGGGCATATCCACAAATACAACTCTTTGAATGGGCAGCCTGATATCTTGCGGTCCTTATATTCTGCACTACAACCATCCAGTACTTTGGAAGATCGAAGGTACACCAGTAAAGGACTAAGGGTGCACAAGAAATGTGCTGAACTTTTCCTTTAGTTTTGACAGTTACCTATATTCTAGTGTTCATGTAGGTTGTTACTCTTATCTCTGTGGAAAAAGTACTATTTGCACAATTTTACCCCTGCAGAAAAGGAATCTTTAATTCATGTCTATCGCAAAACATCTGTGTTGAACCTATAGCTAGCAGCATGTATATTCAAAGGAATTACATGTGTTGATGTGTTTCTGAATATGCACACTCGACTACTGCCAGAGCACCAGCAAGGTTTCACAGGTTATTTATTTCCTTTCACCAGGTATTACGATGGTCGTCTTTCTGACCAGCAAATGGCACTGCTCCAGTACCAAAGGGAGAATATTCATTACCTGAGTGAGGAGGTACTTGTAAGATGAATGAAATTGTGGTGCTCACTGCTCAATAGTTGAGAGCTATTCCACTAAATTTATTTCTCTTTCTGTATGATTATATTCTTGCAGAATTGATTTAGAGAAGCAACCTGTAGGGTACACACTATGTCTGCTATAAATTTGAATTATCTTAGATTGTGATATTATTTAAATATATGTACTAGATAACAGGATATCCACTAGCCTTATGATTTTATGAAGGAGGAATAGGCTGATCCTCGTGTTTAGTTCCACATTGCCTTACTCAGCTAGGTCAGTAGTCAGCGCTAAAGGTTTCATTAGTCAATCTACTATATCCTTATGGTCAAATTAGTCACGGTATAATATTCAGTATCTCATTAGTGGAACTTCTAGATTCTCCTGTTGAATAACAGTAACAGATTTTTTCTTTTCCTCAAAGGTGCTACGCTTGCAAGAATGCTTAAGCAAATACCAGAGAAGTGATGTCGGAAGCACTCCTCAGGTCTGGACAACACTGATTGATTATGTCGCATTATTTTTAGCTGTCATCTCCGTAGATTCAAAAGTAGAGAAAGGAACTCTAGCTGTTATGTGAATTGGTAGATTGCCATCAAGTTATCCCCTTTTCATTCTGCAGGCCGATCTTGCCCATCTATTAGCATCACGTGACCAAGAACTTCGAGCACTCTCTGCTGAGGTAATTAAACATATACTGTTATGCTATAATGTTTCAGATCAGAAAAGATAATTGATTAATTTACATATGCTCCAGGCCTGCCTTTTAATTTGGACTGCAGTCTTAAGGCAGGCAAAATATTCATATACTGGCCAGGCAGGTGTCCTTGGTCTCGCCTGTCTCTGGCCTACTTTTTATTAACTTCTACAAAAGTTATTATGTATATAGTATATACTATGGAAATTTCTTCTTGGTGCTACAATAGCATGCATTTATTGATAAGTCTGCTAACTCTGCCTCCCTTCAAAATTTTAAATTCGGTTATAACTTGACTTTATAGCTGTAAATGATAAGTTGAGATTACTTGAGCTCATCTTTAGCACCATACATCAAGCCTCAAGGTGTAAATTTGTATTTTTTTCATCTTGGAAGTAATCCCATACTAATTGAATTCACAGATGAATCAAGTCCATTCAGAACTTCAGCTTGCTCGTAGTCTGATTGATGAAAAGGAATCGGAGATCCAGCGGATTCGTGTGAGCAACAATCAGGTATTTTCACAAATAATAATCAAGAGATGTAGCTTAGCATGTGGATCAAATTTGGTTTGCTTATATCTTTTTCCAAACTGTTCTTGGTCGATTATGAACATGATGGGTGCAGTATATTGAAGAAAATGATAGACTCAGGGCCATTCTTGGAGAATGGAGCGCTCGAGCAGCAAAGGTATACTAGAAGTTCTGTTGTGGGTTGAGTTTTAGGATGATCTCTTATTGTTTTGCATGAACTCAACAGCTTGAACGGGCACTGGAGGCAGAGCGAATGTCGAGCGTTGAATTGCGGAAGAACATTGGAAAATTATATTCCACAGGGCAGACACACAAGGAGCAAAACACCTGATTTCCCTTGTTTCTGGCATTTATTCATCTATGGTACTGTTTGAGCAGGTTTGACAACGCTTCAACTACTATAGGTGTCAGTTGGGGCAACTGATATAACTAGGTCTCATGTGATATCCTACAATTCAAAATCTCTACTGATAAGCAAGTCAGCCACATTTTGAGCAGAAGAGTGACAACACAGTCCAGTTTCGCTGACATCAAAGCAATGTGAATATACATGCATCAGGGGAATGAACTCTCTTGTGAATATACATTTGGATGTTTGTAAATGTTGTGCGGGAGGATAGTGCAAGTCTGGTTTTGTGCGCGTGTACTAATTACTTCTACAATGGCATCGTATCATTGAAAGAGCTGTGCGTTTTTTCTGATTTTCTCTGGCCACTTGTGAAATGAAAAGTGACCCGTAGCGTTGAGACATGGACAATCATTTCATTTTTATGGACTGAGTAATGTGTTTGGGCTGATTGCCTTTCTTTTCTAACCGTATGGCATTGTGCTTTGGGAACAGATACTTGCCAGCAGTTCCTTTCCCTCTCCCATACAACTAATTGTATGCAATGGTATCGCCCTCTCAAGGGAACCATCATTAGGAAGTAATGTTAAATCGTAGTACAATCTGAAATGCTTTTCTAGCCTTAGATTCAGATCTTTTACTTTTGCAGTTTAGTAGCTTTAGATTACATGTGTACTGGAGAATGCACCTCATAACTTAACACCCAATGTGCAAAAGAGAATAAAGACTTTTCCCCCTCTTTTCCTTTTGGACATCTAGTAGGGTGATAAAGTTAACACTGACAAGTCGTTACAGAAACCAGGGAATATGTTAGCATGCTTGCAAATTGCGAGTTGGAATATCAGTTATGCCCCACTATTGACTTTGATTGACATGGCCATGCAAAAATGTCATCCTCTTTAATCTCTAGAAAGGAATTTGTGGGGGCCTTTTGATATGCTGATGGTTGAAACGGCAACAACAAACGGCCTTAACTACACCAGGTAGTTCAAAGACATGAACACATAGGACAAATAAACATCAAGACAACAAGTACCTGATTTTTTTTGGCTAAATACCTTTATGGGAACAACTGAACAGATATCACATAACTTAGATTTTAGGATAAGTTTGAATCACGCAGGAGTTTATGGATTAAATGGTTCCCAATTTGTCGAAAATATTTGAGAAATACAAGCATCTTCAGATTCTCTCAATTTGTTTCTTGTAATCTAATTCTCTACGTTCCCACTAGCTATTTTTTTTTAGAATTTCAATTTCCTAAATATATCCTAGTTTATTGAATTATTGCCATAATTTTCACTGATCTTGAAATTTTGTAGTTAAGCACCCGAAGTTGGCTTGCCCCCAAGGCCCCAAGCAACTATTGTATCTAAGGTTGTCTCCTACAACGTTATCCATTTTGGATTGACAAATGCTCTATTGTCAATAGTTGGCGAAATGGCTACGATATGGGTATCGGTGAGGTCTCCAACAATGGTAGACAAAACACCAGTCAGCCGCCACGGTAGTTTTTTCGCGCCTTGGGCAGGAATTCCCTACATGCCTTCTAGTTTTCCCTCCAAATCAGCGCGAGGTAATAGTCGGCGATGGCTTGGCCATCCATCGCGATAGCGACGACCGGTCTCACTCAACTACGGCAGCTGTAGGTCGCGTTTAGGTCATAGTGGATGGCCCCGACAGTATAGGGCAGGGCGCGGTCCACGACCGGCGTTGTAGGTGGCGGCAAGGTTGGTGCCAGGCCTGGACGGTAGGGCGTGGCTTCTCACCATCCACGACGACTGATAGAGGTGGCGGTGAGGTTAGGGCCGCAACGTAGAGCTACACGCTAGCACGCCCATAGATCCACTGCCGAATGAACTGCTGCTGACTAATGATATGTATGACAGGAAAGTAGCCTATAATGTAGGTAACCAAAAGTTTTAGGTTTGTCTCCATTGAATCAACACGTTGATGGATCTTGTTTGTAATCAGTGATTTGGTTTGTTCGTAGTGTGGATCATGGCATGGTGGTACATCAAGATGTTGATGTGTGGGATGAGTGCAGAAAACCGTCGTGAAGAGGAAGAAATGAAAGTGACGACAATTGTAGCATCAATGGTTGTGAGTGACAAACGCAGGTAGGGAGGATCTATCTTTAGGCACGAGGTGGAGAAGTGAGAAAGAGACGAGGTCAACGAGCAAATCATACAAAATTATTTCTATGATCCACCCTTGTATGGCAACGGTTTGTTTTGATGAAGTTAAGTTGAGAACTAGAATACAATAATAATTCCTTGCATTGTCCATGTACTCAGGTTTTCAAAGTGATATTTCACTATGAACTTGTTATCATTACTTTGCATTGTAGTAGGTTCAGAATATGTAAATCTCTTCCTTCGCGTTGTCGATGATGTGAAAACTAAAAACAACTACGTCATATAGAAGAAAAATGCAGCAGGCCAAAAAGGTTTTGCACCAATTCACAAATGTTTAGTTGCAATGAGAATGTTGTCTTATGGGGGTTGTTGATGTTTTAAATGACACCTACAAAATGTCAGAGAACAAATGGCGGAGAGCATTGTCGTTAGGACTCTTTTGGAATTTGTAGAGACTGTCATAGCAGTATATAAGTCAGAGTATTTGAGGCCACCAAGGGCTAGGGAGCTGGAAGTAATTCTTAGGCAAAATGAGGCTAGAGGTTTCCCAAGCATGATCAAAAGTATAGACTGCATGCATTGGGAGTGGGGAGCTGTCCAACATCTTGGGCTGGTATATACAAGGGTCATAAGGGCAAACCAACTATTATAGTTGAGGTTGGTGCTTCTCATGACCTCAAGATTTGGCATGCATTTTTTGGACTCCTAGAGTCTCACAATGATATAAATGTTCTTTAGCGTTCGCCGGTGTTTCATGACCTAGCAAGTGGGAGGACACTTGAAATTGAGTATTAGGTAAATGGCAACCCCTGCACTATGGGATATTATTTGGCCGATAAGATCTGTTCGAATTGGGCTACATTGGTGAAGACGGTCAGTGCTCCGACAAGCATGAACAATGCCCGCGGAAGAAGGTAGGGTGGACCAAGTGCACTACAACGCCGCCATGGGAGATACCGGCGAAGGACCCCATAGATCCAAAGAGGAAACTTTGCTCCCCTTGGGATGCGGTACGAATCTAGAGCCTGCTTGGGATAGTTTCTAGTAGCTGCAACTACTTTTAGAATCTGAAGCTAAAACAAACGGTCCAGATTCTAGCTCGGATTGTGAGAATTAGTAGCTACATAATCTAGAAAATGAACTAGAATCCAGAACTTGGAAAACACCAACTTCTCTAGATTCTTATCAACTAGATACTCATACTATCTAGCTACACATAATCTCTAGCTACTAGAAGCTCCCCTAAACAGACCCCTAGACCCACAAAGCAAATAGGTAACGATGAGGACTAACCTTCACTGCGGACTCGTTGGAGAAGCTGGTTGTGTCCTCTCTATGGGGGAAGCTTACTAGAGACTCCACGCAAGACAGACTTGGGGTCCCTTTGGTTGAGCTTTTGGAAGCAACTTTTGCTTCCTAAAAGCTAAAAGCTCAACCAAAGGACCAAATCAACGCAACAGCTTTTTCCTGAAGCCAGCTTTCAACGCAGTACAAAAGTGACAGCCCCTTCGGACCATCTTTAGCGGCTTCCGCTTCTTTCCCCCGGTGCTCTTCTCCCTCCTCCCTCCACTTCATTGTCGCCTGTCGTCCTTGCCCAGATGAGCGCCATGGAGGCGATGAACGGTGAGGACATCCCCGTCATCGACCTCGACGAGCTCACCGGCACCGACGACTTCCTCTTCGGCTTCCCCGCCAGGTTCGACTCCACTGAGCTGCTCTACTGCTGCCATCTCCTCGCCGGCAATCCCACCGGCTTCTTCGTCAACACCAACACCTAGGGCGGTGGCCAAAAACCGTACGACACAGGGTTCTCCAGCGACGGCTCCAGGCCACCCTCCGCGGCGATGGCTCTAGGACACCCTCCGAGCTCGAGCTAGCCCTCACTGAGCACCATGGCAAGTACATGGCCACGCTCGTAAAGAGGATGGTGCACGGCGTCGCGTGATCCTCTCAAGAATCCTGGCCACCTTGCTGCACAGGTCAACATCGCCATTAGCCAAAAAGTGTGCTTGTGCAACGGTGTTCATGCTTCTACACAGATCAACATGGCCACCATGGCAACGATGTTCATGCCTATGCAACATTTGCTCTCCCTCCCCCGACGACAAGGATGGTGCCCACAACCTGTTTGATGTAATGACTCCCCGGTGAATTGCGTGCTCATCAGATGTTTCTTGGATTTAAAGTATTTAATATTGAGAAAATATCTCACCTAAAATCTGTTTGGGATTTAAAGTACTGTATAATGCAGTAATATTGTACATGACTTTAATATCTTGATACTTTTAGTCCAATTTAGCGACTTTTACATATAATTAGTGTTTTAAGTAAACAAGGGTATTACAAACTTTTTACACAGTTCACAGCTCAAAGCAGCTTCTCTACGGTCGTTTCAGCCAAACGGCTTTTAACTTTCTCACAGCCCACAGCCCACGACAGTTTTTTTCCACAGCCACAGCTCAACCAAACACACCCTTGATCCGGTGAGACTTCCATTGCGCGCCCGTATGAATGTATCGTGACGGGGGAGCACCAGTTTAGCTATCCTCTCTTCACTGACGTCAAATGCCAACAACGTTTGCCAACTTTGCTGAACACCCTATTTAAAAGCCACAGTAGAAAAACATATCCATTTTGGGTTTGCCAACCCGAACGAAAATTTTACTGAAGACAGCCTAACACTCAGCAAATTATTGATCTCACAGCTAATTTAGCCCATATATCCATTCTAGAAGAAAAACCGCGTTGGTTTCAAACATCCAAGGTCCAACCGTACGAGCCACGAAACTTCCCGGCCATCTTCCCCTCGAATCGGAAGCTCCCCTCCTCCGCGCGCTAAGCCGACGACTCCGGCCGCCACCACACGCGGCGGCAGCCTTACCGGATCCTACACCGCCCACCCGATCCCGCTCGGAGCCCCCTCCTTCGCGCGCGCATTAGAGCGGCCGGCGACATCCTTCCTCCTTGCGCACCGCACGGCGCACTCGCCCACGAATTGGAAATTGGAATTTTCGATCCCAGATCTCGCCTCGCCACCCTCGCTACCAGATCTCGCCCTCCGATAAGGTACGGATCCCGTGGTTGCTCTTCCAAGTTCCGAAATGTCGCGGTTCAGCGGTTGCGGCTGCTTAGCATCGGATCTGTTGTTTTTTTTTCCTGCGGTTTTTGGGCGTTTGGGATTTCGATTTTGTTGTGCAATGTTTCGAGTATCTGGTTACCTGTAGAAAATGAGTTATGCAATGATTTGCAGCCATGGGATCGGTTGCGGATGCTCCAACAGTAGCTGCTGGGCAGGAGGTACGCATGCTCTTGGTGTACTGATTTTCCTACTATTTATTGGTTGAGCTTAATGACCTCTCCATATATGCTGGAAATTTTCTTAGATTATGAGTATGTTTTACAACCAAACTGTTAATTGAGAATGCGACATGTTCTCTAAGGCGTCAGAGGCGATATGGTTAGATTTGTCAACCATTTAGCTGTGGGGTTTGCTGCCGTCAAGGTCGGGAGCTCGAAATCTTGCTCCCATTTTTTTTATAAACTGCATAATCGTTTGTGCTAGATTAGGTAGATGTGTCGTTATCATGTATTATTCAGTAACAGTTAGTTAATCTTCGTTCATATATTACCAATATAATTTTGACTCCTTCAGTAACAGCGTACCACTGCATTATTTTCTTCATTTTATGCCTCATAGAATTTACGCCAACCATAATATAGTAATATACAGTTCATCTTATGGGTGAAATTCTGCCCTTCATTGCAGGGTAAGATTTACTATTTTGGCACTCTAAAGATGTGCATTTTGTTATAATAGCATTTCTTGATACTGACACGTAGGACCGTCTGAGTCAATAAAAGTGGGTCCAAATGCTAAAAACACGAAGCCACTTCTTTAGAATGTTAAAATAGTAATTCTCTCGCATGCAGGAGGTCACTGGCAACATGTTGGGTGACAAGAAAGTTACAGTTGTATTTGTTCTAGGTAATTGCTTACATTCAACTGTATGTTTGGTGTTAGATATGCAATGAATTCACATATTATTAAGATTTAAGCACTTATATTTGAAATAAATATTTTTCTTCTGTTTCTAACCAATAATTTACACAGGTGGTCCTGGAAGTGGAAAGGGCACACAGTGTGCTAACATTGTTGAACACTTTGGATTCACCCATCTTAGTGCTGGAGACCTTTTGCGTGCAGAGATCAAATCTGGCTCAGAGAATGGGTATCTTGTTTTCTTTCCAAAATTTAAGTTGCTTATAACTCCTTTGTTCAACGTCTACCTTTTACTAAATATTTATGACTACACTTCCATGTTTTACAGAACTATGATTGAGAGCATGATAAAGGAGGGAAAGATTGTTCCATCAGAGGTAACTATAAAACTCTTGCAGGAGGCCATTATTACAAGTGCAAATGATAAGTTCCTTATTGATGGATTTCCAAGGAACAAAGAGAATCGGGCTGCTTTTGAGAACGTTGTAAGCCCTTGTACTTCAAAATTTTACATCACTTTACTCTTTGGTACCGAATGGTCATGACTCTTTACTAGTGTGTTCTTCTCAGGGGTCATTGGCGACCTGCATACACACACACAATATGACAATGCACTAATAGTGATAATGTCAATTGTTTCAGACAAATATATCTCCTGCATTTGTGCTATTCTTCGATTGTTCTGAGGAGGAGATGGAAAAACGTCTTTTGGGTCGGAATCAGGTTTTCTTCATCACTTATCTGTATTGTCCATGCCACTTGAAACTTCACCACCTTATTTATTCATGAATCACTTTTTTGCTTCCAACATTTTTTTATTTTGCAGGGAAGAGTTGACGATAACATTGAGACTATCAGGAAAAGATTTAAAGTTTTTATTGAATCCAGTTTGCCTGTCATTGAGTACTATAATGGAAAGGCCAAGGTTAAAAAGGTACTAGTTATCTTTGAGTGATGCAAAAACAACATAGGACATATAGCAGTAGTGTAATAGATGCTATAAATATAGACTTAAAATAGTGCAATGATCTGAAGGACTGTTCTACCAGGATATTAATGTTTCCCTCGATCATGGTGAGCATCTGACCATGATTTTGTTTGTGTGCTTTCATGAATTACGGGCTAATTCCTTACTTTCGAATGACTTTTGACACCGATTGAAAACTTGTCATCTGATCAGATTGATGCTGCAAAACCAATTCCTGAGGTGTTTGAAGATGTCAAAGCCATTTTTGCTCCATATGCACCAAATGTATGTTTTCACTTTTCTGGCTTGAACTTATGTTGATTTTGCATGGGCTTGTTACTTTATATGCAGAAATATTATGTTCATGTTGCTATGTTGCAAGTTAAACAGGTTTCCATCTTGTGACTGACTGTACTTGTAATATCTATTGTTGCAAAAATAGAATGCATATAATTAACTGTTGCCTATTCACATCTCACATTATGGCCTTATCTGTCAGGCTGCTTAGAGCAATATAAAGGACCATATGTGATAGATTTCACCAACTTCATAAAAGGTATACCTTCTCTCTCTGCACCTCTATATTGGATAGCATATCTGACTAGGGAATGTGTCAAATGATGTCAGAAATACTTAATGAGAATTACAAACCATGCACATTAGATCTTAATGCCGATTCTTCTCCTAGTTGTTTTTGGTCAAAACAGTCATATGTGAGCTGCTTCCTCTCAATCAAATTATTATTTATTAGACTTAGAGCCATATATGCCCCTGCATTAGCTTTGCAGTGAGGGTATGAGAGCATCCTCTAAAAGATGCCATAGTTCTGCTGTTGGCTTTACCAATGAACAGCCTCTTCCGCTATGCCATTTCTGAACCACATTTCATTTGTCAAACATGAATTGATGAAAGTTAACACCAGCCCTTTAATTAATTTATAATTTGATTTGGAGTGTACTCCTTACTTCTGGGAGGTGTAGAAGACATCGGAAATTCGGATCTGCTATAAACTGATCATGTTTGCTTCTATTACTTGATTACTTCATCTGGTTTATCTTTTTCAGGCTTTGCTCAAGTGTGACTACAGATCTGTGATTATGAAACCCTTAATGTAGAAGAAAAGTTTTGGCTCATGTGAGCTCCCTGCATACGTGTAGGCGATTCGATTTGTTACTTGCAGTATTTAGATTTGATCCCATTTTCTGCTAGAGTAACTTTTACCATCGTTGGTGTATCCTATGAAACACTGTACTTGTACCAATGTATAATTTACCGCATGGATTATCAAACATTGCCATCCCATCAGTTTCTGGTGGTATTACAGAAAGTAAAACTTCTCTGTTTGTTTTTTTTTTTGCTTGGCCGCTTTCTAACATTATGCTCACTAAACAGTTGATAATTGTTCATTTGTTCTTTACAAGCCTTTGCAGACTGCTAAGAGTGCAAATACAGTGTACTTTCCATATTCTCTTTGAAATATTTGTGGATATTGAACAAAGTTGTTCTCTTCTGTTTGGTCTGATGAGTTCAACACCAGAATCAAGATTTTATTTCTGTTCGTGTATGTTTTGTAACTGTTCTCCCTTTTTTCTGAGGACATTAATTCCAGTCTAGGTCTCTAGGAACAACCTCTTTTCACCTCAGAAACAGTTTGCAGATATCTATAGGAAAACGACTCTTTTTTTGGGTCCCTTTTTGATTTGTGTGTGCTCATCTCACCTTCCCGCTATTTGGTTTTTTTGGCCAGGTTCAATGAATATAGTCGCTTGCTCTGAGACAAAACAGTAAACAGACGATGCCATCGTGGCATCTACTTCTTGGGCCACCTACAACGATTCGTCTCAAATTAGGCAAGCATATATATCGAATGAATGGATCAATGGAGCCAGCAAGTCCCACTTGCTCGATCGATGGTTAGGCCAATTTGTTAGGGATTTTAGTGTCCAATTGTAAAGAGCATTCTTAAAAATCTCTATTAAACGAGTAGGAATATAAAGAACTTATACTAAAATGTAGGGAATTGATTTTAATATTTATATTGCGTGACAAAACATTCTCATGATAATTAGGCTAACAAAAAATTAAAAATACCCATAAAAATTTAGACGAATATTTATTAAATGATTGAAGTATACCGACATATAATATAATATAATATAAGTAATATAATTTATAGTTTATTTTATGTTCATGTAGTTTCACATCATATACCATAAGTTATCACACATATAATATAACTCAAAATGACGTGTATAATAGTCATTTTATATTATTGTTTTCTTAAAAAAATAGAATCTAGCCATCAAGCTAAACGATTTTACAATTAAATCTGATTTGTCGCAAAATCAATTCAAAAAAAATCAAAATGACTAAAATCAGAATTCAGAATCAGCCCGAGCATGTGTGCGGAGTGCTGACCGGTGAACAACTATTGAGAGGGGGAGGGGCACTGGAAAACAAATGAAAACACAAGATGTTCTTGTAGGTGCTTAAAAAATCTTAGAAACAACACTATCATATCCAGGGACAGGGAAGAATAAAGCAAAGAAACATGCATCCCTAGTTGATTACCTTTCTTTTCTTCAGATTTTTCTTTCATCTGGGCCCTGGATGCATCATAATTAAAAGCTTCAACGATATGGTAGGCATGCATGCATGTGGCACTGCAAGATGGTAGGCAAGCAATCCATGTGGGCAGCATCCAACTACGAGTTGTCATACACCACAGCTTTGGCCTGGCCAGCAACCCTAGCCAACTCACCACCGTCCTATTTCCGTCGATAGCAGCTGGCCGGCACCGGCACACCGCCTATCCTGATTCCGCCGGCTCAAATTGGCTTATGATTTACACCTATTTTTATTGATTCTAAAGCAAACGATGTGAATAATAAGATGGGAACCTACTTATAACTTTGCGTCATCTCTATTGCAATGAAAATTCACACCAGAAGTTTTTTTTCCTGCAGTTTGCATCAAGTGGTCACACTGTACACTTACCTCAGACGATGAGAATAGGATGCGCCGAATCCTAGTGTTCATTTAGATTTGCAGCCAGCCTAGACCCCATATGGACAGCTTCTTCTACCCAATCTGAAATCTCCGCGTCAGATTTACACATCCTAACAGCGTTCAGGTGAGCAGATGACAATGCATGGGTTTCAATAGCATCTCCAAAAGCCTCTCTATATTTCTGGCTCTCCATTTATCCATTTAGCCAACTCTCTAAAAAGATTTCTCTCCAAATATACTATACATTCCAACAGAGAACCCTCTATTTTCAACTCTCTAAAAAGATTACTCTTCTTTTTAAAATCCCAAAATATTTTAAAAAAATTGATTTCTATTTGAAATCCCAATGTCTAAACTTATAAATACCCAAAATATAAAGTTTTCAAAATTTAGAAAATTTTAAAAATATATTTTTCTCTTTTTTATTTTTATTTCTCTTCTTTTTATTTTATTTCTCTTTATTTTCATTTTCCTTTTTCTCTCTTATATTTCTTTCTTTCTTTATTTGCTTTTCTTCCTGGGAGGTACTCGTTTTGCTCTTGTCCTGTGCGTGTGCTGGAACAATGTAGTGACTGGCATGTGGGGCAGCAGGTACTGTAGCACATGGGGCTCACAGATGGCAAGCCAACTTGGCTGGCCAGTCAGAACAATGTATTTGACTAAGCCAGCCAAATAGCTTAGTCATTTATATAGCTAGTCTTTTGGAGTTTCTTTTTTTACTAGAATGGCTAAATTTTAACTTGAAGAGTCATATAGCCATTCTTTTGAAGATACTCGCCAATTTACCCATTCTTTTGAAGATGCTCTTACCAGCCAATTTACCCAGCAACTGCGACTTGGATCTCTCGCTGACTCTAGTTAGATTTCCTTCAAAAGGGGAGGTGGACTGTCTATTAGCACCGTTGCTCTTCGTGTCGGGTTTGACCGAAAACGTGAAACATAATGCACGGCTCATTCATTACTGGGAGAACCGGAGAGAGCAGATGTGCCGCCGGCCATGATGCGTTTCGCGTCGACGTCTAGTTCTGGGGTCGGCGGAGGGGGTTGCGCGGCGAGCGGCCGCACGATGCTCGGAATCTCTCGAATCAACGGCCAGTGCCGCTCCGACCAAAGCAGCATATTCCGCGACTCCCCTTCTCAATCTCAGGACCAGCCCTGTCCTGTCTGCGTCAAGTCACTGACATCGCATATATTTTTGCATTATTTCGGAATAAGTCAGTGGCCTATGTGTCTATTCTTTTAAAAAACATTTATTTTTTTCATATTGAATATACGTCTATCTTAAGACTATACACTCTTTTCTATTTTAAATAGCTATTTCTAGTTTGAATGTTGAAGAGGACTTTAATAAAAACATGGCTAAAATTACTCTCCTTTTTCTCGTTTCCTTCTTTTTCGGCGACTCTAAGACTATTCACAATGGTAAGTTTCATAACACTGTTTTCTAAAAGTTTATATCAGCTTTGCAACTAAATGAAATACCCCTCTCGGTGGAAAGTTTCATTTCACTATTTCTTATGCTAACCAGTGTAATTAAATGCAACTAGCTCTCATGAAATACCATCTCTATGATAAAATAATTTGATTCTCAGTGGATATTTCATTTCGTTTCATCCGTCTTGGAAACGAGTTAGCACTATGTCATGATGATGACACTACTTCCTTCTTCCTTCTCTTCCCTCATTAATTGAATGTCATGTCAGCAAAAAATTTGAACTGTCATGATAATTAATACCATGAAACTCCCATGAAACCTCCATTGTGAATAGTCTAACGACTAATCCGAATATATGTTGCTTAATGTTTGACACAGAGTTTATGATACAGTTTAGTTTAGCTCACCACGTCACTACCTGCCAATTTATGTACTATTAAATCTTAGTGATTTTAAGTGTAGATCTAAAAATAGTTGAATAAATTAACGAGCATTACATTTAGAAGTAACAAGAGAATTTAAAAATAAAATTTTAAATAAAAGTTATCTTATATAAAAAATACTCATATATTTTGGGAGGAGAGACTAAAACTTGCAAGTAATAAATACGGAAACGAAGCAGCTTGCTTTCGTTTTCCTTTCACCTCTCCGGCTCTCCCCGTTTCCTTGGATTTCCTTGCCTCCACCCCGGAATCCAACCAAGGGGAGCACCAGCTGGGGAAGCCACGGAACCCTAGGCCGCCGTCGCACGCGCTCCCTTTCGTGCTGCTCGCGCGGCGCCGCCTGCATCCTCTCTCCGATCCGCCACCCAGCAGGGCGGCCAGGTAATGCGCTCTCGCCTCCCGTGTGCGTGTGGTGTCGTCTGTCGGTGGCGGGGATCGTGAATGCGGGTGGTCTTGGAGATTTTGCGTGGGGAAAGGTAGGATGGGTTTGGGGGAATTTGGGTGCCGTTTCGTGCAAGGTTCGCGGCATTGGGATCGGCTGGTGGGAATAGCGAGATCATGCTATGTTTGGTGTTAACTCGCGAGTTCTGGGTCGGGATATTTAGGTGATTTTTCTGTGGTGAGGTGAGGTTTTTATCGAAGTAAAATCGCGCAGTCTATCTCTATATTCCTTGGCGATAGTGGATGTGGTCAGTTTGGGAACGCCTGCTAAGAAAAGAGGGGCTATGAAACAGAGATACTTCTAAAAATTGGCATATTAGTATCGGTATCCGATACTATTGGATAAGTATTGGACACATATCAGTGATTTTCATGTTTTTTTTAAAAAAAAAAAATTGATTCCCTATACTTCTTGGATACTTGGTTGATACTTCTAGCCCAAATATCATTATTTGAAGTACATGAGTTCAAGGTTATCGATTTACTATATTACTACCTTATTGACTACCAAACTTAATAACCATCTCTTTTAGATTTTGAAACCTTTTGCATTCAATCTTTTTTTAATTTTTTTTCTTCCTCTTATATTACTATATATTCTATTTATTATTATATATGTGTAACCATGTATACGTGTTTTTGAAAATATGGTGCCTCGTGTTATCACCATATCGCGTATCTGTATTGGAGTATCTGGGCAACATAGAAGAGGAGGCCCTCAAGACTGTTTTCAGATGATAACATATCGTGGCAGCATATGAACAAATGTGAATGGCTTCAGGAGTACATAATCTGTATTTATGTAAAAACTGTATTTTTCGCACTAGAACAAGTTATTAGGTAATTTGGCAAGAGATCCCGGTGACCAAGTTGAATATTGACCCATACATATTGGTATTAGTCGCAAAAGTGTGAAGGGGGTAAAAAGCCATTATTGATGTAAAACATGTATTCTTACAACAAAGTATAAAGTAGTTTGTTGATTTTATTGTGTTCTTATTTGGCTGCATAGTTTATTAATTTTAGTGTGTTCTTATTCGGTTGCTTTGTTTCAGCAGACAGAATATACTGGGTCGTCCTCCTGATAAGCTCAAGAGGTTGTTCTAAACTCTAAAGACATTCATTGTTGCCAAAGGTTGCCAAGTGAACTCACTATGAAACCTGACTGGTCAACTTTCTCCAAGCTTGATCATAATGGAGGGTACCTGCATAAATTCCCAATAGACTCTCCAATATCTCATGATATTGGGTTTGGATTGATATCCCATGTTGGAGCCTTAGTCGAGAGTTCCTTTCAGCATCCAAGGCATATATGTTCCACAGGGAGTGGAGCAGTTCAGGAAGCATCCAGTTGCTTCAACAAGTTTGCTGGGGCTTTCTATTTCTGGCTTTCTAAAGCATCAAATCCGAAGTTTTTCCACAGGTTGTCAGCTATTGCAGGTTCAAGTTCAAGAGCCTGCCGGTCACAAATAAAGCAAGTGACCTCTTGCGTGCAGCATTTGGCAGGATTGCAGTTTGGTTCTCAAGTTAGAGAAGAGCATGCTATACAAATGCTTTTGGCAAAGCTTGCAAATGCAACATTTGGGCGGCTGTCAAATGAGGTGGAGGAGCGCCATGCTCGTAACATTCTGATGTTAGCTGCTGCTACTGTAATACCACCATTTGAAATCGTGTAAGGTTCTTTTATTTATATGTTTTTGAATTGCCAGTGCTTCTTCCATTTGGTTTATTCCTGTACATTGTACTTTATTGACTGCTCATTTCTTGCATGTGCAAGATCGCCGAAGATGCTTGCAGAGTCATTGGCATTGGGAAAAGATGGTGGCCTTATCAGAGAACCTGTTGATCAGCATTCTTTGGTGGAAACACGGTCAAGTTGTACTTGTGTTGCTGTGCCAAGAATGATCTTGCCAGAAGACGCAACCGAACCAACCACTGGGATAAAGTTCCCTACTCTTCTTGATGATAATTCCAATCCAACTGCAGAGGTCCTTTTTTCAATCTCTTTGTATATAATCGTTTGTACCGCTGATAAATAGCTCAAGGCTTGTGTTAGCATCTTACTGCTTTATAAAGAGTGCCAGACATTTAATAGTAAATCAATAATGTTGCTTGATCTTGGTCGCCTCACTTAACCAGTTCAACTAATGGTTAAGCTTACAGGTGCTTGTTGGGATGGGTTTCAGAAGCATGCGAATAATGAGGATAAAAAAATTGAAGCTCTATGCCTTTGGATTATGTGAGTAAACTGGATTATCATGCTTACTGCTATATTACCTAGAGCATCTCTATTATACTTGTTATTTTTGACTTGCTATTCATAACAATAGCAAGCCTTCCTATTTAAATTGACTTACTATTTTGCTATCCACTCCAAATCTCCAATGTACTTGCTAAATATAACTTCCTATTTGAATGTAGTTATATTTTATCAATTTATATATATGCAAAGAAAATGAAAATAATTAAACAAGCTCAACATTCAATGGAATAGCAAGTTTGGTTGGCTTGCTAGATGTAGCAAGTGTGGAGAGAAGAATAGCAAATCCTCTAAAATAACAAGTCAAGTAGCAAGTATAATAGAATGATTTTTTGGACCATACTTTCTATTTTAGGGGATAGCAAGTGTGATAGCAAGTACAATGGAGATGATCTTATGAACTATTAGCATACTTCTTAAGGTTATTGATGTTGTGTTCTTGTAGACATACAACCAGAATCTGTTTGCAAAAGGCTGGGCCAGAAGTATGCTTCTGTTCCAGTTGCTGAACTGAAGGATCATCCAGATTTCTATGAAGATCTTCTGAGGTGAGTTTGCTCTATTGATCATTTAACTGTGTTCAAGTTTTTCCATGAAGATCTTTCTGAAGTTTGGACGCTTAACATACATGTAGTAGTTTTGTAATCCCAGGTTCTCCTTCAGTAATTTGGCATAAATTATATGGGTTATTTAAAGTATTGGTTGTTTGTGCTAGAGGGTTATTGGAGCTATTTCAAACTTTTAATCATTTGATGTCCTATTGAGGATTTTTTTTTGTTGTAGGCTTTTTTATTCTGTGCAGATATTGTACTAGTAACCTTCACATTTTTCCCCATCTGCATTCGTCTTGCTTCTAGTGCTAATAAGTAATAAACTTTGTATTATACTTGTCGTGTTGTGCAGGGAAAATATTCATATGACAGTCAGGCTGGTAGTTAGCTACAATGGTCTTAGCATCGGAACAGTGCGAGAGTATGTGTTCTTGTTTTCTTGTGCTAACAGTAACACATTCTTATCTTTAGTTGTGGTTCAAAAGATACAATCTGTGCAATATGGAAGCTAACCATTTTTGTTAACATACTTTTCAGTGCATTTGAGAAGTCCCTTTGCTCCCGATTGCAAAAGGTAATACTTGTTAATTCAGCAGCTAGTCAAATATTCTTGGCTAAACTATATAGACTTAGCTCTTATGTTTACTCTCTCCAACCAGATGAATCCTAATACTGATTATCATTGCTTGAAGACATTTGGTTCTTATTTTAGTGAAGACATCCGTATACCTGCAGTAAGTTTTTATATTACGTCTTATCTATATAGCATGGTACTTTTGGCTGTAAGATATTGAAGTCAGTATAACTACAGGGTACAAAAATTGACTTCCGGCAAACCTCTGATGGTCAGCTCATAACGGAAAGTTAGTATCTCATGACTAATTTATTCAGTATGGTTATAATAGTTTTCCGCTGAATTATAAATTTACAAGGAACATCTTTGTGCAGTTGATGGCAAACAAATTGGGGCTGTCCAGAGCCAAGATCTTTGCAGTAAGTAATATATACTTGCTAAAGTCAAAGAAATTATGCATTCGTTTCAAGTTTCAACTTCCAGGAAAAAAACTTCTGTGGTAGTTTCCTGAAGTTTAGGATTACTCTGGCATGTCATTTATTTATAAATCCTGTCTTTATGAACAGGGGCTTTTTTCGATATGTATATTGGTGATCCACCCGTGTCCGTGGAGACCAAACAAAACATTGCACAGAATGTGGGTGGACTCATGAGAAGATGTTAGGGAAAGGTGGAACTAAATGGCAGACATGTCGCAATTATTTCATTCTTCGATACAGAGGGAGAAGCACATACAAAAAAACAGGACTAGGAGAGGATGAACTGTATGTATAGTGATAGATCTGTAACATGTAAACTAAACAGAGTCATCATCTTTCTCCTTAGCAAGTGCCTCCATGCTTTTCATATGGATTGGCTTTCGCTATTCCTGGCCCAGACTGTATCACAACTATCGTGTGCAATAATTTATCCAGACGATGTGAAAGAGAATGCTTCAAATTATGCCTGTAAATTGTGTGCCCCTGCAGAAAATTAGCTTCCAGAGAACCAAGAGAAGTAGCCTCTTCTGACTAGAGCTGGGAGATGGGCCGTGCTGGGCCGGCCCGGCCCGGGCCCTTTGGGCTAGGACTTAAAATGGGCTGGGCCGTTTTGGTCCAATAAATTTAAAGGCCGGGCTGGGACGGCCCGAAGTAGTGTTAGTCAAGCCCAGGCATGGCCCAAAGCACGTCGGACCTGGATGGGCTGGGCCGGTCTAAAAACGGTCCTAACTTTGTAACATTGTTAGACGGTCTCTTACTAGGGTTATGAAAATATTTATTTAATTTATCTTTGAATAATGAAAATTCTAGTTCACATAAAATAATAGAAAAATCCAAAAAATAGGTGAAAATGAATTTCATTAATAATTTACACATGATACTAGTTCATTAATACTACTTTCTTTGCTCTCGAGCATATATATTTACATTTTGATTTGTCCTATATATGAATGACTCAAATTTTAGCTCAAATTAATTTATTCGTCACTTCAATCGAGTAAATTACACGAGTGCCATAGCAAGTGATACCATGATGCAACCAGTGCATTCCTTGATCAGATAAATCATGGGACCAGTAAGCTCAGTGTCAGTGGTAGCTGGATCAAACAAGGATGCGTCTCACGCGTGGAGATCTCTGCCCAATGGACCTATACAAACGGGGAAAATATATGTGCAAAAAGGCTTCAAAATCTTTACAGTGGTAATCCTTTTTAATTGATGTCACATAGCCAATCAAAAGATCTTGACACGAGGAATTTAAGACCTTATTTTGCACATATTTAGATCTAGAATTTTTTTAGGTAGTCAAATACTCAATCAAAAGATGTGAAAGAATCGAGAGTATTTAATTAAACAATCTAATTTTTATTTTAAATTTAAAATAAAATTTTTAACTATTTTATTATATTTGGAAATTTTTATAATGCCCCCAACAATTATGGGTCATTAATTTGTAGAGATTCAATGTTTCAGATTTAAACAAAAAATTTTATTACCTCTCATTTTTTTCTTTTATCTTTTTTCCTTTCTCTCTCCCTCTCCCTTTCCTTTCCTCTCTCAACGGCAACGGTGGGGGCGGACGAGCAGTTACGGGGCAGCAGCAGCGGGTGCGGACACGAGGGCAGGGGTGGATGGGCGGATGTGGGGGTGGGGCGGACTAGTGGCGGCAGGTCAGCGACAACAGACGCATGGCAAGGGTGGACAGGCAGATGCGAGGATGGGGGTGAACGAGCGGTGGCGAGGCGGCGACGACGGACGTGGGGGTGGCGACGGAAGAGCGGTGACGGGGCGATGACAACGAATGTGGGGGCGGATGGACGACGATGAAGGCAGACAGACGATGGCAGGATGGGCGATAGCAGAGGCGAATGATGGACGGGCAACAGCGGGGGTGGGGGTGGACGGGCGACAGCGGGGCAGCATGGCGTGGGGCGGCGGCAGCGACAACGGCAGACTGAGGAGTTAGTGAGACTGAGGAGTTAGCCAGTTAGAAAGAAGAGATAATAGTAATTTTTTGATTTTTTTAATTAATTTAATTGTGCTTAATCCAAGGGTGAAATGGTGAATATTGATTTTACCTTTTTATAAGAGGTATACCTGGTACCATAGAGTCCCCTTATAGTTTACTCCCTCCGGTACACAAAAACAAGTCGTTTTAGGCTTGTATCAAAAGGTTGCTAAAACAAGTCGTTTTGCATTTTATTGTGCATTTTGAACAACTATACCCCTCAAGTAGTACTACTTTTTTCTTGTTTTTCGTGCTATATTTACTCTTGCACTATATTTAATAGGGGTAAACATGGAAAGTACATACTAATTAATTGCTCCTTGGTATGTAAAATCATGTCCAAAATGACTTGTTTTGTGTACCGGAGGGAGTACAAATCTAGATCCTGCATCTAAATTCACGTTTGAAGTTGTACTTAATGCGGAAGAATTTTTTTCCTATGCAAACTGTTCCATGGCACCATAACCAGAGGCGCGCAATTTCCAACACTATACTTCTACATGGATGCTACTCCGGCGGCCGACGGCCATGTCACGGCGATGGGGCTAGTGACATCGTGCAAACCGTCGCTCCAGCTGAGCGACCCGAAGGTGTACTTCTCATCGACGATGATCGGGTTGCCCGACACGGCGATCGTGATGTCGTATGCCAAGCTCTGGTTGTCATCGTCGAACACGAGCTTGCTCGGGCTCACCGTGACATCCACGCCGGACGGGCTGTCGATCTTGGCTTCGTATACTGCATTAACATCGCTGCCGACGTTGCGCACCACCCTGTGCAACGTGGCTGAATCTTTGTAGGAGGAGAAGATGATGGCGAAGGCGGGGTAGTTGAGGTCGCCGGTGCGGGAGAATTTCGTCGAACAATTGGCAATGGTGCCGTCTCGTGTGAAGAGGGAGATCAGGTCGGGGGGGTAGCCCAGTGTGCAGAGGAAGGTGACGTAGTCGTCGGTGCCGGCGTCGTACACGAGGCCAGGGTCGAGCGCGCGGTTGGGATCGACGTGGCCGGCGCCACGGACGAACGGCGTCGACTCGAGCCCGGTGGCCAGGTCCTTGATGATATTGTCGGAATTGTCCACGTTGTACGCCGTGGTCATCAGCGCCGATTTGATCGCCGCGGGGCTCCAGTCGGGGTGCGCCTGGCGGAGCAGCGCGGCTAGACCGCTCACGTGCGGGCATGCCATGGACGTCCCGGAGATGATGTTGAACTCCACGCGCCTCTGGTCGATGTCGAGGTCGGTGGGAGAGGCATCGCCGGTCCAGGCCGCGAGTATGTTAACGCCGGGGGCAACGACGTCTGGCTTGAGGATCTCCGGCGCGCGGTAGTTGGGACCTCGGCTCGAGAACGCCGCGACGCGCGGCGCGGAGGGGGACTTCCCGATGACCGTGCCACGGAACAAGATGGTTGCTGTCGGCGACGGATCGTTCTGGACGTAATACTTGATCTTGTCGCCCAATTTCTGCCCCACCATTGTCGCCGGGACGAGGTGAGAATCGGCAATCAGCTCTTCGCCGCTCTCCGCCGAATTGACGAGGATCATGCCTGCACCGCCGGCCAGCTTCACCGCGGCGCCTTTTGCAACACGAGCGTTGCTCCCACGCTCACAAAGAACGATCTTGCCGGACACCTTCGCCGGGTCGAGCTCGCCAATTATGCAAAGCCGAGATCCGCAGTCCCCGGAGTACACCACCGGCAGCTGTGTGGAGTTCAGGGGTTCGCCGGCGTACAGGGACACGCCGCCGTAGACCTGACCGTTGCCTAGAACCACGTCCGCCGGGAATTCGCGGTCAATGGTAGACGCGCCGACGGTCAGTATCCATGGTGCGATGTTCACTGAGGTGTACTCGCCTGGGCCGGAGTTGCCGGCGGAGCAGGACACCACGATACCCTTACTAACGGCGTGGAAGGCGCCGATGGCGATGGAATCGAGGAAGAAGCTGGGGGCGTAGCCACTGGAGCCTACGGAGAGGGAGATGACGTCAACGGCGTCAGCGACGGCCTCGTCCATGGCGGCGAGGATATCGGAGTCATAGCAGCCGGACTTCCAGCAGATCTTGTAGGCCGCGATGCGCGCCCCTGGGGACATGCCCACCGCCTGGCCTCGTGCGTAGTCGAAGAACCCAGCGTCGGTCACCGGCGACCCTGCGGCGGTGGAGGCGGTATGGGTCCCGTGGCCCTCGGTGTCCAACGGCGACTTGGACTCCTCTGTCTCATCGATGGCGTGGCCGAGAGCAGCTTCGTATCCCTTGTAAAAGAACTTAGCGCCGATGAGCTTGTTGTTGCAGTAGGCAGAAGCGTTGAAGGAGCCGGTGGAGACGCATCCACCGGAGAAGGACGTGGGCGGCGGGCCGAGCGCGGCGGTGGACGCGAAGGAGCCGCGACCAATGGGGTAGATCCCAGTGTCGAGCACCCCGACGACAGGTGAGTACGAGCCACCGGAGGCGGCGGGCAGGAGCCCAGAAGCCTGCGTAAGGTGGAGAAACGCCGGGGTGTGGGTGGTGTGCAGGTGCCGCGGCTGGTCGGGGTGAACGGCCAGCACGCCAGGCTGCGCCGCGACGTGCGCCGCCTGATCTGCCGTAAGTCGCGCCGCGAGCCCCGTCGCCGCGTGCGCGTACGAGTAGAGCAGGTGTGGCCGCGGCGCACGCAGATGCCGCGGGAGGAGGAGGCCGAGGACCGCGCCGCCGCGAGCGGATTTCAGCGCCCGGTGCTCGGGCGCAAGGTGGACGATGTACGTCGACTGCTTTTCCGCGGCGGCGGCGGCGAGGACGAGCAGCACGACGGCGAGATGCCGGAGGCTAGGCTTGCCGCTCACCATGGCGCACCAGATGGGATGCCGGGACAAGCAGATGGGAGATGGCTCGATAGGATGGGACAATGAGTCGTCGTCTTATTAAGTGGTGGGCCCGAGAGCGCTGTGGATCGGTTGGCCAATGGCGAGGGCAGCGTGGGCTCGTGGGAGTTTTTGCGCTCTTGGATTTTTTTAATTGCGTTCATGGCGTGGGATTAGACACGTTGGATTGGCCCCTCTGATTTTTTACCGATTCTACTCTGGATTTTCATCGACTTTTGTGCAGTTCTGGCCTCTTCTAGACTGCTATACCGTTGGCTGTGGCTCTAGCTCGTATGCCATACTGATCATGGCGTACCGAGGCAACTTGTCCCAATCCTGCAAGCAACAGCAAAAGGTTCGGCGCTTATTTATCTGAGGGCTAAAGCAAAAGTGATTAAAATATAGGTTAAAATTTTAGTCACCTCTATTTGATTTCGAAAACTAATAAAAAAGGCTAAAATATTTATGATGGGAGTAAGGGGGCATTAGCTCATCCTTGGAGGCTAATGGACTAAAAAATTTTAGCCCATTTTTAACTTTACTGTTTAGATTTTTAGCTTCTAAAATAACTAAGTTTTAGCTGATTTTACTTTAGCCTCTTATCTAAACTCTCTCGGTGAGCGGAAGTTTTTTTTTCAAGTAAAATGGCATATCTTGGTACGTTGATGTCACCAGTACAGTACTTGAGCTTGACCCTCTTCTGCCATCAAAAGTCTAGGCGTAGCTGAGATAATGGTTTCTTTAGAAAAGTTCGTTGACAGCTTAGGATCACAAATTATTTGTTAAAAAACTATATATAGTTTTTAAATAATTATAATTAAACATATAACAAGTCATTAGAATTAGTTATATTACTGTTCATATAATAATTATAATTATATTTTAAGTGTCCTAAATGACAGATATGAGTGAGATGCAACAGCAGTTTTCGTTAACCTACAATTAGCCGTAAACTGGTAATATAGAAATCGGATTGATTAGCACATTAAACAAATCAGTTATCCTTATCTTATCTGGCCGTTTGGCTAAGCCTAGTGAATCATCTCTGGTGGTTAAATCCAAACGGTCGGGGAGGTCTGCAAACCCAGAATTCAACCTCCAGCCACCCTGGACACACTAGATCCGGTTTTATTTAAAAGTTATATGATTTTTTTCGTTTTTTCATCACACGAGTTTGATTTTAACTAAAAACCTAGGTATTTCCTAGCATGTCACCTCATATCAATACTACTCTAAGAGTGTTTAACGTCGGAATTCTTATGTGATTCAATGTCAACTTGTTGACATCATTTTCACACATTGGGTCAGTTTGGCCCGTATAGTTAGATGTGATCGATCCTCCAGCCCTTTAAGAGCAGCTCTAACGCGCAGCTTGTGAAGGCGCTAGCGCAAAAAAATGGTTTTTTTATTGAACTGGATGCTTCGCACAGGAGTCGACGCTTGTTGAAGCGTCGATGCTCAGGATGGCGCTCCAGTGAAAACAATTGAAACCACTTCATTCACAACAAAATCCATCACAAAGTAATAAAATAATTTTCTTGTGAGAAAACGGCGGTAAACCAATAAACCGACAGTTCCAAAATAACATACATATGTGCAACAATTTTTTAAAATAATATTTTTTTGAAAAAATAAGACCCTGTTTGGGAACACAGTTTTTAGAAACTACAGTATTTCAAAAACTACACTATATTATATTCATGACAATACCACAGTTTATAATACCACAATTTTAGAAAAATGTTTCATACCAAAGTTTTCAATAGTGTAGATTGAGTACAACATTTATAATACTACAGTTTACTTTACATAGATTTCAGATTGAGTTGTCAAACACCTTTATTCCCAAATAGGGCCTAATTGTGTATAGCCGATTCAAAAAAAAATCAAAAATAGTTTCATTGGGTGCTCTGATTTGAAAAAGTCAGTTTAAGCATCTAGCTTTAGCACTTTGCATTGAAACTTAAATCTCTTAAATAAGATGCTTATCCATAATTATTGTTTTAGTACCTGTTTAAGCACTCATGCATTGGAGATATGCTCTAAAGTTACCTTTTTAAAAAAAGTCAATTTGTTGACGTCTCTTTTCCACGTTAGACCATCTTGACTTGTACTCCCTCCGGTACAAAAAAACAAATCGTTTTGGACATGATTTCACATACCAATGAGCAATTAATTAGTGTGTATTTTCCATGTTTGCCCTTGTTAAATATAGTGCAGGAGTAAACATAGCACGAAAACAAGAAAAAAGTAGTACTACTTGAGGGGTATAGTTGTCCAAAATACACAATAAAATATAAAACGACTTGTTTTAGCACACTCTTGATACACGTCTAAAACGACTTGTTTTTTTGTACCGGAGGGAGTATAGTTAGCCGCGATCGATCCTCCGGCCCATTTCGATGCACTTCCAATGATTTGGGCCGGAATGAGATTGATTCCCACCGAGCGTTCCACCAGCCTCTACTTAGTTTTAACATTTCTGGACCGTTACCTTTGCAACGTTGTGGGCTTTCAACGGGATTACTCTTTGCCCTGAGCCCCTGATGCTTTCGTATGATTTGTGCGATATCTTTACAGGAAAACGGTGATTTCATTACTCCATCAGTTCAGAAAAAAGTTCAATGTTTTTAATTTTTAATTAAGTTAAAAATATGTATTTTATATGTTAGACATATGATATAGTTGAATTCATATATAACAATATGTATTTTATTTTGCCTCTCTGAAACTCCATAAACGGACCTTTT
The DNA here is from genome assembly GCA_019279435.1 of Zizania palustris. Taxonomy (NCBI): domain Eukaryota; kingdom Viridiplantae; phylum Streptophyta; class Magnoliopsida; order Poales; family Poaceae; genus Zizania; species Zizania palustris. The sequence continues at coordinate 36,026,156 of JAAALK010000287.1, read as the reverse complement.
TGGCTTCAAGCAGCTGATGGCTACTCGCCTACTCCACATTCAGTACATCAAAATTCTGACAGTTCACATCATCCAACATCCTGCTACATTGTTGTCCATGTATGTATGAGTACAAGCGCAAAGGTCGGGAATTAATTAAACTTCCATTGTCTAAAAAAATGTAAGTACATTTGTGATGACAAACTTCGATCGGTCTAGCTAATTGTTCTCTATTGGAGCTAAATTGCGTGGCCTCGTGTGGGATGCTTCGTGTACGTACTTGGTCATTTTTTTGTTGAAATTACGTTTATATATCGTCAGATTGAAATCTTTTAAATCCGTTTGATTGAGCATCTTTCCCTAGATGTGGGAGATATCCGTTCAAGTTTTGTTTGATTTTAAAATATTCTTCAAATTAAAAATCTACGAGGAGTGTTCGATAGAGCTCTAGCTAACTCATAAATCCTAATCGGAAGAAGATAGATCCGAGAAAATATATATGATCTACACTAGCTCTAAAGACTGTATACCAAAGAAAATTATCTGTAATTTTTTTTAGAACAGGTGAGAGAGTCACTGCAATATATTAATAAGAGAGGGTCGACCTTGGATAGATTACAACAAGATCAAAAAGCAGAGAAAAGAAAGAAGAATAAAAGAAGGAATAGCTAACTATAACATTGAGTTAGCCCCCCTAAAATCCTAAATACGGAAAATAACCAAATCAACAACAAAATCAATAGATTCGAAAGAGGAATGGAAGATGCTACGATTCTGCTCCTTCCACACATTCCACCAAGTGTAGATGAAGAGCCCATGCAGAAGTCGTCTCCGTGTAGGACTTCTCTCTCTAGAGGCATTGTGCCACCACTGTGCCACCACTGCTCGATAGATGATGAGGGCGATGTAGCCGGGACGCCGTAGAATTGAAAGTGCTGCAGGCTCTACCGAAGAAACTTGTTGAGTGAAAGGATAACTTCCTACCAAGTGTTATGGTGTTTCTAAGGCTGCAAAACATAGCCGCGGCAAAAAGGATGACAGGGCCACCCTCTTTTCATCAGATTGTCTGTGGTTATAATCTTAGATTTCAACACTAACCGGGCGATTTTACACTAAAATTATAGTCAACAGTCCATCGCCATCGGATGTTGTCCGCCACCGAGTCGTTGAGATCGATCCCAGAGATTAAGTCCGCCAGCTAGATCAATTGCTGACACTGTAGAACCGTGGTCAAGCTACGCACAGAGCTAATCTAAAGTCTCTCCACAATGGCTTGGCGCCCTGACATGTGTTTCCTCTTGCAAATGAGATAGAGGTCCGGAGCGAGAATCCGCAGAGGTGAATGGCCGATCCACCAGTCATTCCAGAAATCTATCGTGGCTCCATCACCCAACACAATTTCTGTTGAAGCACGAAAGAAGTCGTCTTTGGGGGGAGCACGGATGGGGAGAAGTGCCCATGGTCTTGTCCGATCCTTCCATTTTAACCAAATCCAACGAAGACGAAGCACACATCCCATATGCTCCAGGTTTAAAATGCCCAATCCGCCAAGGATGCGAGGGCGACAAGCTACACGTCTACTTACCAAACATGATCCATGGGCAGCGAGGTGGTCGCTGCCATTAGACCAGAGGAAGGACCGACTCAATCTGTTGAGTTGCAAGAGAAGCCACCCGTTTTCTTTAAAAATGGATAGAGGAAAAATCGGTATGGTTGAGAGCACCGATTGAATTAGCGTTAAGCGGCTTTGCTTAGAAACTTACTGATTGGATTATCTGTAATTATCATTCACCTAATAAATGAGCTTTTCCTGCAATTCGATTTAGCTCGAACTCGAACGGAGATAGACAAAGCCGTGCCCGGCCAGCCGTGGCAGAGACTCGGGAGACGTGGGCGCAACGATGCACGGCGCCACGCTACGAATAAAAACGCCTCCCCGGAAAAACGCGGCCCCGCACGCCTCATTCCCAGATATAGAAAAAGCCCGCGCGACCGCCGCGAAGCAACAGAGGCGCGCGAGAGAAGGCGACGCCGACGCGCAGAGGAGGAGAGGAAGAGGAGGAGCCAGCCCTCCGCGCCTTTGCCTCCATCCCCTCCTCTCTCTCCTCTCTCTATCTCTCTCTATCTCTCTCTCCCCGCCCCCATCTCCGCTCCCTCCGCCCGTCCATTCGTCTGATCGGTCGCTCCGGAGCGCGAGCCAGCAGCCGGTCTCTCACCGCCCGTGCGCCCCGATCGTCGATCAGGTATGGCCAGATTCGAGGCGGTCGCGGCGGTTTTAGGTGATTTTTCGGTGCCAGGGCAGGGCTGGGATGTTTGATCGCCGCTGATCTGGGATGTTTTTTTTTCCTTCGCGCGAGGGATAAGGGGATTGATCTTACGCTGCATGTTGCCCGAATTCATGGCATTTTGAATTTTGAGTATTTACTGTTGCTTTGGCTACAAATGGGAGAATGCGGCTGCTGTGATTGGAGGAGTTAGCATGTATGCGGTTGTGGTGATAGATTCGATCGACAGGTGTCTGCTTTGATTTGGTTGTTTTTTTAGAGATGCCGATGCTCGTGAAATATAAGTTGATGCGACAATGTTTAGCTAACGCTCGTATGACAGAGCCGGCTTGCTTTTGGAGCAATGGTGCATCATATTCGCTTTGCGGATGAGTAATGGTGGAGCCTAAGAAACCCCGATGACGATGGGTGTGGTGTCACGGGAGGTGTTGCCAGCATGCGAGAGGCTCTGCTTCCTTTGCCCGTCATTGCGAACGAGGTCACGGCATCCGGTCAAGCGGTACAAGAAGCTGCTCTCCGAAATCTTCCCGCGATCGCAGGTGACATCCGTTTTAAATGCTCAGGAATTGGTGGTCATAGATAAATTATACTTTGTTTAGCTGCAACCTACATTTGCGCATCATGGATAATGTCATGTTGTTTGAGCTTGCATATTCCAGCTTCATCTGTTGGTTTGATTTGGTTCCTTATCTATCATACTCCAAACAGTGGTTGAATATTTTAGCACCTCTTGTTGTAGGACAGTTTTGTACTAGCATAATTACAATGAATCCTCTGTTATGCAAGTTGCTATGTATATCAGTAATTCAGTATATGCGCACACTTCAAAGTACATCTCGTAGGGAACTGAGGGAGTGAGGGTGCCACACCTATAAATGTTTTGTTGTTGTTTTTAGGATGAAGGACCAAATGACCGAAAGATTGGCAAATTGTGTGAATATATTTCGAGGAATCCTTTACGTGTTCCAAAGGTATACTTCTCTTTTTCACCTTTATTATTCTAGTGTCATACTTCATCTTATGATTTTGGAAAGTGAATTATTATCAAGTGCTTATTAATCATCAGAGGAATTTGCAGTCCGTGGTTTGCCTTTTCTGTTCATAACTACATAGTTTTTATTATATCCCCCAAAAAAGTTAAACAAATTGTACTACATGCTTTGATCCTTCATAATTGGACATTGTTCTTGCACTTTGACAGATTACAGTTTATTTAGAGCAAAAATGCTACAAGGAATTGAGAGCTGAGCATTTTGGGTCCGTGAAAGTTGTCATGGCAATTTACCGAAAGGTGATATGTTCTTGTCAGGAGCAACTGTAAGTTAATTTTGCTTATAAACGTAGTTACATGTGCTCCCTTGAATATATCTCTAATGATTCTAGAGGCAAAGTGATGTGTTTATGTGATATCTATTACTGACAATTTAGTTATATTGTCATTAAATTATATTTTTTTCATCAATGGTAATCTTGTTTGCTAGAATTTTTAATTTCTGGTGTGGTAATTGGGAATTGTCTGAGCTGAACTGTACGTCCATTATACTTCAGCAGGGTAACTGGTCCTAAATTATCATTTGATCACAAAATAGCTCCATGTGTTTACAAGTTAAAAGCATACATAAGGAATTTTTTACTTCGTTATGTACTTGTTCTTAGAGGACATGTTAGTGCTTACAACATTTTTTCCTAAAAAAGGAAAACTTGGATATCATTGAAAAACATTACTAGACATCTAATCAATGGAGATAATGTGGAAATTCAACAAGAGGACAGTATATTTCACATGATTATTGCTCCAATGCAATTGTCCATGCCATGATTTATTGTCTGAAATACAATTTGTTGATTGTTTTGATAGTATCTTTTTTATGAAATACAATCTCTATATTGGTTGTGCCAAGAACCTATCCACTAATGAAAACAATAGGGTATACTTACACATTGTCTAGAAAAACAGTGTATGTTTGCATTGTCTATAAACAGGAATTGAAACCGGTTATTGCAGAGAACTCATTCATTGCTATGATTTAATCATTGTAGAAATTGTACATCAGATTGCATTAACCCATACCTTACTAAAGCTATTCTAGCCTTCTAGGTTTGTAATCAATTGCTAGAATTCAATCTTTGTTGCTTTATTAAGTGGATACTATAATTTGCAGACAGATATTTCACACATATATTACTACTTTACTATAAAAATACTAGTGCTACACTTAAATATTAATATTCCCCAATTATATAATTAGTGTACATAATAAAGATATTTTGTACGTGAAGTCATCTGTTTTGGGGTGGACTTTGTTCACTGACAACCTTTGAAGTTAACAAGATGTATTTGGTGCAATTCTCTTAGTTATATTAGTGTGAAATGATTGTTATGAGCGGATCATTGTTTTTCAGGCCACTTTTTGCCAACAGTTTGCTAACCATCGTAGAAACCCTACTGGAGCAGAACAGACATGATGACTTGCGGACTATAGCGTGTCAAACACTTTTTTACTTTGTAAATAACCAGGTATTTAAACATTCGGGTAGGCATCAATTTACAAGGTGAAATTATCTTAAGTTTTCATGCAACTTCCAAAAGAATCTTTCCGTGCAGTTTTGAGTTGTCTCGTACATCTTTCTCAATTCTCATTACAGGTTGACAGCACGTACATGTTCAATTTAGAGAGCCAAATTCCTAAACTATGTCGTCTAGCCCAAGAGATGGGTGAGAAGGATAAGATATCTATTCTTCACGCAGCTGGCCTCCAAGCCCTTTCATCTATGGTATATCTCCTGTTATGCCTTGTGGTGACGTAGCTTTTTGGTTTATGTTTAGTTTGTTCCGCACGGTGATTTTTTAGGTAGCCATCCAAACAGATGATTTGCCAATACCATCTTGGATCTCTTCAAAATGTTTCATCATTCGTGCATCTTACCATTCAAGATCATTCATTTGATGGACCTTGCACCAGACACCCTTGGGACGGATTCATTTGGAACAAACAGCCCTACTATTCCCTCTTAACATTCCTGTAAAACCCAATAATTAATTCCTTCTTTTTCTGTTCAGCTGCATATTCTTCTCTTGCTTTCCCCCCCAGTATTTTCATGCCTAATGTCCATTGGCATGGATTTCAGGTGTGGTTTATGGGTGAGCATTCCCATATCTCTGCAGAGCTTGACAACGTAAGTGTGAAATTTTGAGTTTTCCGTTAAGCTGGTAACAAAAGATAATCAAGCAACTATTAATCCAACACAAGCTTTTAATTTTGATGAACTTTATTTAACCTGTTAAAATATGAGTAAAACAAGCAATTTGTTAACCGTCAACCATTCCATATTATTATAAGTTAAACAGATTAGCTGAGCAAGAAACTTAATACATTATGGCCTAGCTTGCACATGTCTTTTGTACCTCCTAGTATTTCCTTCAAATCACGTAACACAAATCTACTACTTATGTCTATTAGTCGTCAACTCTGCTGAGACCACAACCACCGGTCTACAATGATGTATCCAGAATTACTGCCATTTTGCCAACCTACATCTATTCTGAATTCTCAGCCATCATAATTTGATTGCACAGGTTGTCTCTGCAGTTCTGGAAAACTATGAGAGCCCATATGCAAATTCTGATAATGATGATGCTGCCATTGAGGATAGAAGGATTCGGTGGGTGGGTGAAGTTCTCAAAGCTGAAGGTCACGAACCTCCCGGTATTACCATTTTGACAAGGGTTCCTTCATGGAAAAATATTAGAGCTTCCCACGGTGAATTAAATTTGACAATGTAAATAAGTTTAGGCATGCAATATTTTAGTTTTTTTGTTGTATTAAGATTCTCTATATCTTATGTCTTTTAAATTATTTTCCCCAACACAGTGAAGAATCAGAAAGTCCAAATTTTTGGTCAGGGATTTGTCTGCACAACCTTGCTAGAATATCCAGGGAAGCAACGACAGTCCGACGAGTTCTGGAAGCTATATTTCGTTATTTTGATAACAACAATACGTGGTCACCTTCTACAGGACTTGCACTGTGTGTCCTTCTGGACATGCAAATTGTGATAGAGAAATCTGGTATTCAGTACATCCTGAATTAATCTAATCGTTTCTTTTTTAGATCTATTCCTCTTATTTAATTTTCTACATGAGCACTCTTGTCTTGAATAATTACTTGTGCTGATAGATACATTGTTGGATGACAGGACAGAATTCACATATATTGTTGTCCATGTTAGTCAAACATCTGGAACACAAGAATGTATTGAAACAACCAGATAAGATTCTGGACATTATTGAGGTCACAACACGCCTTGCTGAACACTCAAAAGCTCAATCTTCCACTGCACTAATGGCTGCAATAAGTGATATGGTCAGGCATTTGAGTAAAAACATGCAAACCTTGGTCAGTGATATAGGCCCGGGAGATGGCATGGCCATGAATGACAAATATGGGAAAGCCGTTAATGAATGTCTTGTTCAGTTGTCTAGAAAGGTCAGTTTTCTTTAAATGTGTATTAATGTATAAGGCTTCTTTCCTTTTATATATACACATATCTGCAATCTACATATCATTTGCAGCCGCCATCCATGTGGATACTCCTTCAATTGATCTCTATGCTCTTCAGGTTGGCGATGCTGGGCCTATCCTTGATACATTAGCTGTTGTACTGGAGAACATTTCAAGTACTACACCTGTTGCACGGTCCACTATTTCTGCAACATATCGTACAGCTCAGATAATTGCATCATTACCAAATCTGTCATACCAAAGCAAAGTAAGTTGATTTACAATATTTACATTTCTGTCCTTTTATGACTACACAAATTCTTCAACAATATATACTACATGTTGTAGGCATTTCCTGAGGCACTGTTTCATCAATTGCTTTTGGCAATGATCTATCCAGATTGTGAGACACATTTAGGGGCTCATCGGATTTTCTCTGTCGTTCTTGTTCCTTCTTCTGTCTCTCCATGCTCATTTTCAGGCTCTTCACAAACAAGCAAGATCGATCTTAAAAGGACATTATCTAGGACTACATCTGTTTTTTCATCTTCTGCTGCTTTGTTTGGGAAATTAAAGAGAGACATGCTTTCATTTCGTGAAAATCAACGTATGGACGACACTAGTCTAATCCCCATCAGTGAGGATGCAGATCAGATCAACGGGAATGACCCAAAATTGTTCAAGTCAAAGACCATTCAAAGGATGGCCAGTTCTTTATCATCTTTACCCGAAATAAGTAGTTTGAGTGGACCGACTCCGGAAAGAGTATGTGTTAGACTCTTATTTGTTGTGGCTAACGGGGTTATTTATTAACTGTGCCTCTTTCTTTGTGGAAAACAAAAGAAGTTTTATATTTTTACATGCAGGATCCAGTCACCCTTATGCTGAATGGTCGTCAGGCAAACCTTCTGCTTTCCTCTTTGTGGACTCAGGCACTGTCACCTGAGAATGTTCCAAGAAATTACGAAGCAATTTCTCACACTTACAGCTTGATGCTACTGTTTTCTGAAGCCAAGGTGAGAGGACACATTGCCTCTAGTTTATATCTAAATTTTGTATTATCCTGTCTATTTTATTTTTTATTTATAGATAGACCTTGCTATTAGATTACGTAGAATTCACATTTCGACACCATATGCAAAGCTCGACTAGATGAACGATCAACCTAACACAGGAAATGACATTATAAAGACAATAAACTATAGCATGCTATAGTATCATCCATTAAATGTTGGGTTTAACACATTACCAATTAAATAGTAATTCATGGGATCTACATCTTTTCTCTTATTTAATAAACATCTGAATAGTCATCAGATTATAGATCAAGGATGACCATATGGCATATTCAACACTTGCACTGTCAAGTGTTAATATAATATAGTGTAATAACCAATCATATTTTTTTCCTGATGCGAATATTTAATTTGTATTTATGTTTCCATATAATTTTTTCCGATCCAGGACGGCAATTTTTTATTTGACTTTTTATTACTTCATTCATCACTCTTTATAGTTTGACTTAATTGCCACCCTATTGCAGAACTCATGTCTTGAAGTTCTGGTTGGCAGCTTTCGGCTTGCCTTTTCGTTACAAAACATTTCATTACATGCAGGTACACATAAGAATCTTATTTCCATCACAGTTGGTTATTCCCCTGAATTATATGGACTACTTCGTAAAACAACACATTTTTAAGCATATATGTATTTTTTTGTCCATTAATTCTGTAACGATTATTCATCTTGCACTATGACTCCTATCATAGATCTTCGATGCCATGCTATAAATAAATAGTATAAGTTATGTGTACTGTTATGTAACACTTATTTTCCTTCAGAAATTATGTATCAATAATGGATTTCAATCAACATGTTTTTCAGGTTTTTTACCACCAGCACGCAGGCGTTCTCTCTTTACTTTGGCAACTTCTATGCTTGTATTCTTTTCGAAAGCTTTTAGCGTTTCATCTCTGATTCCACTCATGAAAGATTTGTTGACTGAAAGTACAGTAAGTGAAATTGCATTTCCTCAATTCGTTATGATATATGCATGTGATTTGGCGAGCATGTTTACCATCTAGAAAGCCCTCAAAGAGTATTTCATTTTGAAGGCAGAAGGAAAAAAATGTTGAAGTCAAACCACACAGACAAATATGCCTACTCATTTGTAAACAACAGTATGGAATTTCTCAATGCAAGTTCTTTTAAGAGAAAACTTAAGGGTCCGTTTGGTTTGGGGGCGAGGGTGGATAGGATGATCCTATCCATGAATTTAAGGATGGGATGATACGTTCGAGGTGTTTGGTTGGATGGATGAGATGAGACAATTTTTTGTTTGGTTAGATGTATACAACTTGGATGAGATAAGGTTAAATTTAGTGGGACCCACTTGTCAAATATATTTTTTAACAAAAATATAATCATATGAGATCTTATTTTATAGATTAAATTATAATCAATACAATGATGTAATTAGATCATAAATTGGATAAATAATATGAGAGTAAAAATCATTTGAATATTTATAAACAAAAAATTAAATGTGTAATAACCAATCAGGATACGACACGTCATCTCGTCCAATGTTGGATGAGCTCATCCAGAAAAATTTCTTGAATCTCTCCATCCAGCATATTGAAGGAATATTCCTCTCGTGGACCATCCCATCTACCTTTGCCCTTCAACCAAACAGTTGACTGGATGGGATGATCCTATCCCATCCAAGGATATCCAGTAAACCAAACGCACCCTAAGTTACTGAGTGAATGGTTAGCACTGTTAGAATATGTGTTAGAATAGACTTTGTGGTTCTGTTTTGTGGGTCTGGCATTGTCTGCCTTGGCTGTTAAGTAGACTAGTATGTCTTGGTTGCCAAGTCCTCTACCCCTATATCCCCTATATATTATTCTCTCTGTAATCCTATTCTATTATGAATTAATCAAGGATAAAATTCTACTTTCATGGTATCATGCTTTCCCGTGTGCATCGGCCTCTGCCGTGTTGCGCCTGTCCTCCTGCCCCCCCTCCCCGATCTGGAGACAACACTATTGAGGAGGCCGCTGCTGTCGCTCAACATCTCACCAAGGAACGCGCGGCTGCCTTGGCTCGCGTTGCTCAGGCCGAGGATGAAGCTGCTGCTACTGCCAAGGAGCACGACGTAGCTGCTGCTCGCGCTAGTGACGCTCTTGCGCGCGCAGCCAAGGAGCACGCGACCGCCACTGCTGCTACCCTCGGAATAGCAAGCGAAATCTCCTTCAGCACCTCGTCGTCTCCTTCAGATCTTCCCTCAGCCATGCTCCTCCACGAGGCGTCGAGGCCATGGCTCTTCTGCAACTGCACGCCCAGGCCGTTGTTGTCAACAACATTCAGACTCACGTCACCATCGTCCTCGACATCGATTTTGGTAACTTCAATTGTTGGCGCGATCAGTTCCTGTTTGTACTTGTCAAGTTCTCAGGACCACGTCCACAGAGATCCTTCAAACCCAATCTCCCCTGATTGGTTTTGGATGGATTGTGTCGTCCAGTCTTGGATCGTTGCCACGCTCACCGACGACCTTGCCGAAGTTATCTCCACCCAGGACTCCACTACCCGAGATAGCTGGCTTGCTGTTGAGTCACAATTCCTCAGCAACCGGGAGGCTCGCTCCATCCACCTTGAGACGTAGTTCTGCACCTTCATCCAAGGTGACCTCTCCATCACAGACTATTTCCGTCGGTTAAAGAAGATGGCTGATGACCTCACCGCTCTTGGCAAAGCGGTCACCGACCGCACTCTCGTCCTCAACGTGCTTCGTGGCCTCAATGAGCGCTTCAACCACGTCAAGGCCCTTCTCCACCGCAGTCGTCGCTTCCCCACGTGCGGCTCCGGGCACGTCTACAACACCGAACGATGGCGTTCCGGTCATGGCGCCTTCCCTACCAGGATGTGTCTTCACCCACCACCACTCATGCCGGCCTCAACCACCATCCAATGCGCTTGAACCAACCGTGCCTCCTCCTCTGCCCAAGGGTGCTGTTGTTGTCCCTCCCGTGACCAATCAGCACGCCATGGGCACTCGTTCGAAGAGCGGTTTTCGGATGCTTGTGACATATCACATTACATACATGTCACCGATATCGAAGACCTTCCACAGCGCTCTTGCCGACCCTAATTGGTGAGCCGCGATGGAAGAGGAACACATTGCTCTGCTGAAGAATCAAACTTGGGATCTCGTGCCTCGCCTTCCTCATGCCAACATTGTCATCGACAAGTGGATCTTCGAGCACAAGTTCTAGTCTAATGGCTCTCTCGAACGACACAAGGTACGTTGGGTTCTCCATGGTTTTACCCAACGGCTTGGTGTGGATTTTGATGAGACTTTCAGTCCTGTGGTCAAGCCCGCAATTGTTCACACAGTGCTCTCCCTGGCTCTTTCTCGCCAATGGCCCATTCATCAACTCGATGTGAAGAACGCTTTTCTTCATGTCCATTTGACAAAAACTATCTATTATCAGCAACCATCTGGGTTTGAAGATCCATCTCATCCGGACTATGTCTGTCATCTGCATAAGTCACTATATGGCCTCAAGCAAGCCCCTCGTGCATGGTACAGTCGCATGGACACTCACTTGTGTCCATCGGGTTTGTTGAAGCCAAGTTCGACACTTCGCTTTTCGTATATCACCATGGATTATACATAGCATACATGTTGCTCTTGTTGATGATATCGTCCTCACAACATCATCACCTGGTCTTCTTCGACGAATCATCTCTACCCTTTAGAGGGAATTCACAATGAAGGACCTTGGTGAATTGCATCACTTTCTTGGTATGCATGTTCAGCGAAGTGCTGATGGACATCTTCTTTCTTAGCAACAGTATATGCTGGACATTCTTGACCGCGTCGGGATGGCAGAGTGCAAGCCATGCTCTACTCTAGTTGATACCAATCCGAAGATGGCTACAACAGATGGCATCCATGTCTCTAACCTTTCAAGCTTTCACAGTCTTGCTGCCTTACAGTACCTGACGTTCACTAGGCTGGATATTGCATATGTCGTGCAGTAGGTCTGCCTTCATATGCATGACCCTTGTGAGCATCATCTCGCAGCCCTAAAGTGGATTTTGTGCTATGTTCGAGGCACTCTTCACCTTGGTCTTCTATTGTGCCCCTCTACTTCGGTTGATATTGTTGTTTACACCGACGCTGATTGGGCCGGTTGTCCAGACACCCGCAAGTCCACCTCAGGCTATGTCGTGTTTCTTGGTGACAATTTTGTCTCCTGGTCCTCCAAGCGTCAGAACACAGTATCAAGATCCAGCGTTGAAGTCGAGTATCGTGTCATGGCCAATGGAGTTGCTGAAGCCACCTGGTTGTGCCAGCTTTTTCTCGAACTACATGCCCCACTATAGCGTGCCACTAGGGATGGCAATCGGGTATGACGGGTACAGGTAGTGCATACCCATACCCGTACCCGTTTATCCAACGGGTAAAAACCCGTGCCCATACCCGTTACCCGCGGGTATACCCGTTTACCCGTGAAAAAAGTGAATGAAAACGAGGATGAAAAGCGATGGGTCGACGTGATTCGGCGGCGCGCGGAGGTACATGCGCGCGGCCACGCAGGCCAGCGCTCGGCACCGCGTGAGGGGGCGCTCGTCGGTGGGTGAGGGCACTAGCGTTTGGCCACGCAGGGTGGGGGCGCTCGGCCGCGCAGTCCAGCGCAGGGTGGGGGCACTTGGCGACGCGTGGCCACGCGATCTAGTGCGCCGGAGAGGTGCTTGGCGATGCGTGGGGCGACGGGGGCTAGGGCACGCTGACAGCCCGACACGATCGCACGAGTGGCTTGCAGTGGCACCGAGGAGAGAATGGATGGGAGGGGGTGGCAGTGGGTGAGGGTGAAAGGAGGAGAGAGAAGAAGGATATGGGTGTTAGGGTTTCACATTTATTTTTATAGTGATGATAAACAGGTACATGTTTACCCGTCGGGTATGAAATTGAGAACAAACCCGACCCTATTAGGGTTTTTACCCATGGGTAATCGGGTATGATTGCCATCCCTATGTGCCACCCTAGTCTATTGCGACATCATTAGTGCTGTCTACATGACCTCCAACCCAATTTAGCATTAACGAACCAAGCACATTGATATTAATCTCCACTTTGTCCGCGAGCGAGTCGCCATTGGTGATCTTCGAGTTCTGCATGTTCCCACTTTCTCCCAATATGCATATATCTTCACCAAAGGTCTGCCTTCTTCAATATTCATGGAGTTCAGATCCATTCTCAACGTGCAGGGTGCCTGATGTTTCGACTGTGGGGGCGTGTTAGAATATGTGTTAGAATAGACTTTGTAGTCCTGTTTTGTGGGCCTGGCATTGTCTGCCTTGGCTGTCAAGTAGGCTAGTCTGTCTTGTCTGCCAAGTCCTCTACCCCTATATATTATTACCTCCATAATCCTATTCTATCATGAATTAATCAAGGATACAATTCTACTTTCAAGCACCCGTGCTCAATAAAAAGATTAATAATTTGGTAAGAGCCTCTCCTGTTGATTTTCATTCAAAAAAATAAGAGGGGTGAAGTTACCTTTTCTTCAACCAGAAACCTTTCCTACTGTTAGGGGTGGGAAAAACCGCGATGGAAAATTGAGCCTGGATTAACCAAACTATACTTGGTTCAGATATCAGTTTTAGTATTAAAAATGCATATTTTATTTTCGGAGTTTTGGTCTTCTACTTCTGTTACCGAACTACCTAGATTTTGACCTAACCTCAAAGTCTGGCCCATCTCCACAGCTCCATGGTGAATGACCCCAACTCAGCAACTCCCTAAGGCTGCCACGCCACGCCACTGCTACTTGTGTCGTTCTGTGCCACCGCTTTGCGCCTGCCTCAATGTATCACGCCACGCCATCGTCACATGTGATCTTCGGTCAGGTCGGGTGACACCGAAGACCGAACCGAAATTTCGCTTGGCCGAATTGTCTGTTCTTGTTTCCAAAGACCGAAATATTAGAACTGAATTGTCAGTAAGGAATGAATGCCCACCCTGGCTAGCGTCCCATCATGGATTCATGGTACATTTGCACCTTAGTTTTAGTAGCACTTCTAGTGTACTACAAATATAAACCAAATCCAGATCAATTCCAACCACTGCAATGCCATAAAAACTAGCTTGTTTTACGTCTGTCAATCATAAATTAATTTATAGAATGTACTGTTAAACAGTGAACTCATTTTTAAGTGAAGCCGTTGATGCTTAGAATATCTTTCATACAAACATGCGCAACCCTCCTGTCTATTCTAAAAAAATGACGCCTTGAATATTTGTTTCAGTTATTCTTTTCACGTGATCTGTGTTTTATCCCTTTTGTTTTAAGATGTCATATGTCGTGTTGCTATTTGATAAGCTATGTGTTTGCCAGGTTGATCCATTTCTTCTTCTAGTTGAAGACTGCAAACTGCAGGTTGTTGAAACTTGCTCGACAGTTTACGGTTCAAAAGATGATGATGATCTTGCTTTGAAGTCTCTCTCAAACATCAACATGAATGAACAGTCAAAACAAGCATCAATTTCTCTTGTTCTTGATAGCTTGAAAGATTTACCTGAGGTAAATCACAAGGGAGTCTGATGCACATGTGTCTTGATATTCTCTATTTTTCAAATGCTAATTTTGTAATATTCCGGTGGTACCGCAGGGAGAACTGTCTACCATAAGAAAGCAATTGCTTGAGGAGTTTTCAGCAGATGATGTCTATTCTCTAGGTTCTCATTTGATCGAATCTACTTCAAATTCTCCTACATATAATGCAAAGTTGCACCAAAAATCTTTGGAGGTGATCAACCTTTTTTTAGTACTAGAGGAAGTATCAAACACCTGCCTTCTTTTCATTCTTGTTATTTTATATTACTGTGGTACTTTTATGCAGGTCATTCCTATTGGTTTTATTTTTGAGGATGATACCCTAGTTGAACCAACTGACAGCTTAGCAGAACCTCAACCGGGACATCACTTGGACAATAGCCTTCTTGATGTTAATCAGCTTCTTGAATCAGTATGTACTTATGTCACAGTTTCTAGCTTTACTCTGCTTAAATAGTATTAATGAAATATTGAGGTATTTTGATTAATAATAGTCAATAATTATTCATGGTGCAGAATGTTAGTGTGGAATCTTGCTCCATGGTAAAAGCAAAAACATTTTTAAGATGTACTGATATATGATGCTAAAAGGAGGTCGTAACTTCTGCAGGCGGTGGAAACATCTCGGCAAGTTGGAAGACTATCAGTATCAACAAACCATGATTTGCCTTTTAAGGAGGTAGCAAACCAATGTGAAGCTCTTTCGATTGGAAAGAAGCAGAAGCTATCTGTCTGCATGAGTGTTCACCAAAAAGAGGTTAGTGACCTCAAGAAAGATCATGAACAATTTGATATGTCTACAATTAAACGGATCAAAATGGTACAGAGCACTGTTTGTGGAATGGGGCAGTCAGACCATATTTTGAACAAAAAAATGGTGCCAAAAATCGGTGTATTATGAAATCTTAGACCTATTACTTTTTGCATAATGATCAAGGAAAAAAACTTATCTTGATACATTAAATAGTACTATTATTGCATTAGATCATATATTTATCTTAATGCATTAAATAGTAGCATGCCATGAAACTACATGGTTAGCGTTATAAATGAAACTTATTTAATACTTGAGTCTAAAAAAACTACAAATAGACAAAAAAAATTAGAAAAAATTTAAAATATAATAGGTCCAAGATTTTTGGACGTGGAAGCAAGTGCTTCCTTTCCTTTATACTATGTACGATATTGAAAACATGTTTTACTTTTGCTATGCTTGATACTATTTGGTATTTCTGCCGATCCAACTGGCGGTTCTAAACTTCTAATGAAGTTAAACTAAGAAAAAAAATAACTTTATGCTTTTAATTTCCTCAATACAGTAATATCTTTTTAGTTTGCTATTGTGGGAACCCTGTATTGCAATTTACACATGGTTATCTCTAGTTGGTTTGGTTATGGTCAAAACATATTTGAATTTTCTTTAGTATTCCTTGAAGTTTACACTCACAAGATTCTTGGGACTTGCAGCAGGATGATGAATCACTCACGGGAAAGCTTGAGTCGCCTCAGCATATTTCTCCATCAGCTGGGTTTGTATCGGCAAATGATGAGCAATGCCACTCCGATTTCTGTAAGCTGCCGGTCCTGAGTCCCTATGACAAATTTCTTACAGCCGCCGGCTGCTAAGATGAATGTTGTGGAGGGAAGAACATATATATTGTTGGCCCAATATCTATGACTAACAAAGCAAGGATACCTCGATGCCTCGGATGTTCCAGTTTCCATCATTTGGCGGTTGCTCGCTTCATGTATCCTTTTGTTATTGTGCGAGATAAAATAATTGTTTGTATTTGGGCTCACCATTTTGTGCCACACATCGATTCATACATGTCAGCAAGTCCATTTGCACAATCCGACCACCCTTGTTTGCTCATGAGATGGAACAACGATGTTGTTAATGTTATGGAAGCAATGAGGAGTGTCAGTTCTAACAAAATTACTGTGTTACAGAGTTACAGATGGAGCACTGGAAATTTCACTCTAATGTCAAACAGAGCCCGAAATATCGCACGCACTTTCTTCTTTATTTTTAAATTTCGAACATACTCCAGTTTAGTGTACGCGCGCATGTCATAACTGATATTCTCTTGATTGTACAATTATAAGTTGTCATAACTGATATTCATTACCAGTGTCGCAAGAAGAACAAGCCAGAGCCCAGCCTAGCAATGGCTATTCCAGAAGCTTCTAGTATAGCGTGAGCTGTTAACATCTAATGAGTCTGTTAGGAAGTTGTTAGAGGAATTAGCTGGAGCATTGTGTCTATATAAACAATGTATCCAGGAGAGAAGAGGATGTGGAAGAGTCTATACTCAATTCTGTAACTCCTGGCTCTTCGGCCAAGATGGCGCCTAGGTGCCAACGAGTTTCAGGTGTTCATCCACCAATTAATCACAAGTACCAACTACGTTCTCATATTCTCTTGTCACCCTCGTTCATTTCCCAATCCCGTGACAAACTGGTATCAGAGCTAGATTTGTCCACCATGCCTTCTACTGTTTCGAGTGCAGGGAAGGAAGCGGCTTCTTCGGGCGATGAACTCAGCAAACGACTGGACCAGCTGGAAGAACTAGTACGCAACATTGCTAGAGACCTTCACGATGTCAAGCAACAACAGCAAGGTCTCGAGGTAGTTGTGCTTCATCTGGAGAAGAATAGCCTGATCACTCCGGTGGGAGGAGATGCCAGGGTGGCCGCAACAGGAGCAGGCACAATAGCAATAAGCCACAATGATAACCAAGCCATATCTCCATCCAACTTGGTTGATCAACCCCAGAATCGCAATCGAAGTGGAAATTCAGAATTCCACTCAGAATATCATCCCTCTTCGGTTCACAAAATTGAATTCCATAAATTCGATAGAAGATGGGATCCAATGTCCTGGCTAAATCGTTGTGAGTGATATTTCATGCTCCGTGGAACTCCTGAACATCAGCGAGTTCAGTATGCTTCTTATTACCACTTGGATGATGCCCAGATTTGATACCATCGACTTGAGATGAATGGGGGACCTCCTTCATGGCCATATTTTTTCCAGCTTGTACATTCTCGGTTCGGTCCGCCACTAACAGAGAGCCCAATTGGTGAGTTGGCGTTGCTCCGATGCGAGGTTTCAGTGGATGCATTCTGCAATAGATTTATGGCACTATCCTGTAGGGATCCAAATATATCAGAGACTCATCAGGTGCAATTGTTCATGGCAAGACTTGGGCAGCCGCTCAAAACAGATGTCACACTTCATAAACCATCGACACTGGATGAAGCTATAATGCTAGCAAGGGCCTATGAACAGCGAGCCGCGACCACTACTTCGATACGCCCATACTCTCGGATTACTTCCAAATCTTCATTGCCTACAAGCACATGGGTATCAGCAGCGTAGCCACAATCGCAACATTCTTCATCTAGTTCGATTAATCAAGCTACTGTCAAGAAGTTCACACCAGTAGAGATTGTGGATCGACGTACCAAGGGGCTATATTTTAGGTGTGATAAAAGTTTATACCCGGTCATCGTAACTCTTGCAAACGGCTATTATCCATCGAGTTGTTGGACGAGGAAGATGACGATGTTGAACCAACCATTTCTCTAGCAGCAATGACCGACATACATCCACGCACAGGCCATATGATGCATGTTATGGTTACCGTTGGTAAAACAGAATTACATGCATTATTGAATTCAGGATCTACGCACAATTTTATTGACACTACAGCAGCGGATTGTGCGGGCATCTCTTTCACCGGTGGCGTAGGGATTTGGGTGGTCGTGGCTAACAGAGATCATCTCCCTAGTACTGGCCGCTATCCCAACCTAGATATCAGCATCACTAATGAACATTTCACCATATGTTGCTATGGCCTCAATCTTGATTCATTTGACATGGTTCTAGGGGTACAGTGGCTGGAGTCACTTAGGCTAGTACTCTGGGATTTCAACCGTCAGACTTTGGCATTTGTCCAAAATGGTCGTCGAGTGATCTGGTCTGCAGCACCAAATCTAAACAAGACACATTGTATTCCTTATTCTGCAACCACTGTGGCGCAAGCCTTCTTTGGGGAAATTATCCGACTACACGACTTACCAAGCTCTATTGTAAGTGATCATGATTCTACTTTTACCAACAATTTCTGGAAAGAACTCTTCAAATTATCTAGTGTTCAACTGCACTTGTCTATGACATTCCACCCACAATCAGATGGACAATCAAAGGTTGTAAACAAGATAATATCAATGTATCTACATTGCCTCACAGGAGATCGTCCTCGCCATTGGATTCAATGGCTTCCCTAGACTGAATTTTGTTACAATTAGGCATTTCAGAGCTCATTACTCACATCGTCGTTCTACGTTATTTATGGACGAGATCTGCCTGCTATACCATCCTATACTCTTGGGATAGCACGCGTGCCGACTGTGGAAGATCAACTGAAAATACGGGATGAATTCATTGCAAAAATCCGTGATCGTCTTGAACAAGCCCAACAATATAAAATATTACAAAGCAGCAATGACAAAAACCACAGAACACTGTCATTTGAGGTGGGCGATTGGGTTTGGATTCATTTGCTGCATCGTCCAACGACTTCCCTCAATGTACACAATCGCAGTAAACTCAATCCTCACTTCTATGGGCCATTCCAAATTACAGAGCAGGTGGGTTTGATGGCTTACAAGCTTGGTTTACCACCATCCACCCGCATTTACAACATGTTTCATGTTGGGTTGATTAAGACATACCGAGGATCACCTCCAACAAGACCAGGAACTCTACCAATAGCATACAATGGTCGCGCATGTCCTCAACCAATAGAAGTCATCAAAGGACCATTGGCTCGCTGGTTATTGAATAATGCTTGTTTTCAGACTGTTGACCGCTTCTTTAGTTATTGAATGATGCTTTCAGGTTTAATATTTTGTCTTCTCTTTCCACTCCATCCCCATAAATACCTTCCAGAAGTACCCTAAAATCATATCCCGACAATAGGCTAGTCTGCACTGATGCACTACCAATGATACAATACGATGATAGATTCTTATATGATTTAACGAGAACGTCGAACGAATCCTGCAAGCCACCATTTTTTTTTCTTTTTCACTTTAAGAGGAGATGAAATTATCTAACAGAGTGCAATTAAAGTATCAGAAAAAGTCGCATTTCTGCTGAAAAACTAATCGGTAGGAAGTTGTACGTATTCGCACTCATGATTTCATCTTCTTGGATTGCTTCTCAATGATAGTAGCCTTTCTACGAACACCACAAGGCTGAATCTCTGCTTTGGAAGAACTCGTCCCGCGACCCTTTTCTTTTTGGTTCATGAATTCTCTGAATGATGGTATCTTGGGAAGCTCGATGGTTTCAGATGAAACCGCAGCCTTTCCAAATTCGTCAGAGCGTTCCGCCGTTACAGACTCATTTGTGTTGTTCGTCAGGGGCTTCTGCTTCTCCTCAGCTTCGTTGCTACTAGCTTCTCCTGGCATTTTACCGACTACATCACGAGTGGTTGGAGGAAGCGAGTCTGGGACGATGGAAGGGGAGCTTGCCGTTTGATCAGCAAGGGAGCGGAGGCGGTCCTGTATCTGGTTGAAACTTGAAGACGACAGCCACCGAACTGTGGCAGCCATCTGTGAGATGTAGAACGTCTTCCCCACTTTCTCATACTTCTTGAAGCATTCTGTCTCAAGGTGTGCGGCAGATGACTCTTCATCAAACCTGAAAGCACCCATGCATAGAAACCATACACAATTGACACTTCACAGTGCAAGAGATAAGCACCACGCATCTGACAAGAATCTTTGAATGGGTAGAAGATTCTGTTGTAGTTGTAATTATGATGTAATTTCAGCTTAAGGAATTTTGATCGTACAGATTATGTATTGGACAATAAATCGTGGTAAAATATTTTATTATAGATTTTATATGATACTACTTTAAAGCCTTTTAATTCTAAGTAAGTTGAGATAGGCTAGAGTTAAAATGAAAACTTGGGTTTCATCTTCATTTGAGTGCCTAAGTTTCCCATTGGTTTATCAAACCTATCACGACTTTTTAGGGAAAAGGATCCTAAAAGTTCAGAAAATCACATGCATATGGAATGTGTACGAATGAAGCAGGACTCACGGTAGATTCCCAAGTCGCAGTTTTGCTTGTCCAAGGCCATCCAACAATTTTTTCCTGCTTTCATCTCTTAGTGTCTGAGATATGCTCTTCTTGTCAACAAGCTTCCCACCCTATTATAACACCAGTTGTAGCATTCAAGCTTAAGCAAGGGGGGAACTTTCAACGAATACAATGACATGATAACAACAAAGCCTTTCAATCCGAAGCAAGTTGGGAGTAAGCTAAAGTTGGGGAAACTTTAGATGACGACTTATCAAATTTACAAGCAGTTATTAAATCATCCTTATTGTCTAAAGAAACAAGGAGCACAAAAAGGCAACGCCTGTATCACCTGCTGCTTAGTCTGACCTTTAGCTTGATAATAAGCATTTTCAGCACGCTCCAAGGCTTTAAATTTTGCATCTAGCCCTGATTTTGATGGAAGCCTTGAAATGGTAATATTGCTCACCACCTCCTTCCCATCTGCCATTACCCTGCATAAATTAGTGCACAGCTATCATATAATACGAGGGAAAAAGGTGAGTTCTACCATCAGAATCTGAAATATCTTCAACTGATATGCTTGTGTCATCTTCACGATTCCAAAATTCAGTGTCCATGTGTTCTGGATTAACTAATGGGCTGTCAAAAAATGAATTATTAGTACAGCAAAATCCAATATAAAAATAACTACATTTTTTAAAAGTCTGTCTTGAGTCTACTAAATGCTATGTACCATTGTTTGATACTCTGATGAGAAAAATTATTGATGAACATGTAGTTGTATCAACGCCCAGTCCAAAAGGCAGATTTTGTTGCCCCAAAATCCAACTTCTTCACAGATGTTTTGCTATCAGTTCTATCTTTATGGTTTAGAGCTAAGAAGATTCAAGACTGTTTAGTTTGTTTCCCAAACCAACCATGCCACATTTTGGCAAGGCATCAATCCAAAGATTGCCTATGTTTCCAATATTGGTAATGCTAAAAGCCTAAAATTTGATGTGGTTGATTTGGTTGCAATCCAAACAACCCTGAAGTAATATTAGGACATTGAGAGAGACACCGGTTATACTACTGTAGCATGATAATGATGAGAACGTCAAAATGATGTTTGTGCAATGTGCATTCTCTCTAAAAGGCAATTGCATGAGTACATGACAGAATCATACAGTTAAACTTCACATATATATCATACCTTTTGAAGACTGGAGATATCTTGTTATAGCGACAGGTGGGCACAGTACGGAGTTCCTCCAAACGTGAGGACACTAAATTTGGGTGCTTGCAAGCATCACATGAACGTTGGCATAAAGTTGGTTGTACCTACTCAATTTAAAGATTAGAATGCAATAGTGGAAGTAGAAAATTGAAAACACTAACATATTCAGGATAATGTCATACCTTCTCTCCAAAGCTCTCAACAATCATTTTTCGTCGGCAGGTAAAACTTTCACAGTACTCAATTATCTGCATCAAGAGACGCAAATAAAATAGCATATTAGCATGAAGCCTACTGCATGGTATAGTAGACTGGTTCCCTGTTAGGTAGCAAGATTGAAAGAACCTGACTAAAGTCCGCTAGGGCCTTCTCTGAAAGCTCCGTTGAAGAGGAAGATAACTGTGACTTTTTACTATTGGCGTTTCTCAAAATAAATTCCTGCAAAATCACAGAAGTCTCAGTTTTTATGTTCAATGGCAAAATGTATTATCTGACCCCTAATTACCATTTTCTTTCGGTCATCTATTCCATAATATAGAACACTTCTGGAAGGTTGTTGGTCACGGCCAGCTCGTCCTGACTCCTGGTAGAAGGCTTCCATGGACTTAGGCAAGTTATAATGACACACAATACGGACATCTTGTCTATCAATTCCCTGAAAAATATGAATAACCAATGTATTAGCGAAGCACTCCCGCAGAAAGAGAAAACAAAATTCAATGAGTCTCATGTACCATTCTGTGGAAGCAACATCAACACATCAATTCAGACCAAGTCCCGTATTGCAAGAGGCAATGTACAGGAAAACAGAGTTAGAGCCTTGTTTTAAAAAAAGTAAGTACAGCAATGGCACAAGTCACAACTCACAGGCCACAAGCAATCATAAACATGTACTGTACTCAAATGGTTACATATGTACTCTGAAACTTGTAGGCATGGAATCAGCATATTATATGATGGTGTTTACAAAGATATGGAGATAAGTTATACCCAAATGCTACAGTAGCAACAACGACTTGAGTTCTTGAAGAAAGCCAGTCATCAAGAACGGAACTTCGCACTTTGCTATTTAGGCCAGCATGATAAGCTGATAAGGTGCACATAGGAACATAATAAAAATCTCAATGCAACAATCCTAGTAGGTATTGGAGTTATAAGTTGTGACTTTAGATTAACATACCAGCACAGGAGATACCCTGCTGTAACAAATGTATAGTTAGATCATCACAAGCCGCACGCTCAAGACAATATATAATTGAGCAAACATTTCCACTGGACTTGAGTAAATCTGATATATCAGAATAAGTGTCATCAAGGAGATCCTTGTAGCGAACTGCAAATTAGTTTATCATACATGATTAAGAGAGCTGAATATAGGGGTAAAAAGGTGGTTATATAGGCATAGCAGTAAACAAATAACAGGAACAGTATGTTTGGCCTTCTAGGAGATACATCATACATGAACTGAAGACTGTTGATTGTTGAATAATCACGAGGCAACATCATTAATATTTTCCACAAAAGATGATGGAAAACATAGACAGTTATAAATTAAAGAACAGTCGACATACCAAGAAAACAAATGTCCCAGTCTAAAGAAAAAGATCAATGCAGCCAAACCAAGTGATTAAATAAACTCTTGCACTGCTAGGCAAATTAATTACCAATGTAGGTTGAAAACTTACCTTCATAAAATATATTAGGTCGATTAAATGATGCTCTGAGAATTACTGGATTTCGCAAGCACAATGATGATATCACATCTTTCTGGACTCTGGCGCAAAAAAATGAATAGTGAAAAAAGAACACTAGATTGAAATATCAGAACTGAGGTTGGCAGGTAGTGAGTATCAAGGGGATAGTGTCTTACTTTGGAACAGCAGTTGCAGTCAAAGCTAATATAGGGATGTCCGGGAACTGATTCCTCAGTGATGAAAGCTTGCGGTAACTAGGCCTGTATTTCATTAAAACAGAACAATTTACAAATTCTGTAACAAGGACTCAAGGAAGAATGCTGTAATCCATTTTAACCAATGAGACTTTGCAAACTGGCAACAGAGTAAAGTAAAGTGGTCACACACTCACACCAAACACTAAAATAAATGCATACCTGAAATCATGGCCCCAAGATGAAATACAATGAGCCTGTAGAGACAGAAGTAGGAAAATAAGCAGCAGATGTTCTTCATCACAGATAAAAGAACAACGAGGTGTTACTAGAGGAGTTAAGGTGTTACACAATTTATACCTCATCAACAGCAACAAGACCAAGGAGACCTCTATTGTAGAGCTTTGTTAGCTTTGCCTTGAACCCAGATGTTGCAACCAACTCAGGAGTAACATATAGCAATTTTAGAGATGGATTACCAGAATCGAGGTGTTCATGTATCTGAGCAAAAATATATGTGTGACAAAATTGCAAAGGTAAGAGGAAGAGTAATCTATCATGGCAGATGAAAATTTATAGGGTGGGTTAAAATTTCAGTCAAAACAGTCAAAAGACTGAAAGAGACCAAAAAAATGATAAATACTTGATCATTTCGCAGGCAGCCCTTAATTTGCAAAATGTGGAAGCCTTACCTTTTGTTTATTGTGAGATGTTTGTGTTGAAGAGAGAAACTCAGCTGGAATACCTTTACTTTTCAAGCTGGCAACCTGATTCTCCTGTAGTTTTCATATGCAAACCACATGAATACATGATGACCCATGGCATTTCAGGACCAACAGAAAAAATAGACGAAGGGATAACACAACTCACCATTAGTGCTAATCAGCAGATTTTTCAACCATATCAAGGAACTATTAGTATAAATCAGAACATATGAACATTTGTCAAGAACTACTTGTTCTTAAAGTACTGAAATTTCATAGACAAATTCACCTATCAAGGGTGAGATAACAAGAACAATGCCTGACTTCACTAGAGCAGGAATCTGATAGCACATTGATTTTCCACCTCCAGTTGGCATCAAACAAAAGCAATCCCTTCCTATAAATTAATTGCACAACAAATTAATAGAACCCATGGTGTACACAAATTTCTCAGAACATAGGATAGGAATCAGCAACAAAAGTTTTTTCCCAGCAATATTTGGAAGGTTAAAGGGAAATAAACACCAAATGCAAAAGCACAGACAGGAAGAGGACCTGAAAGAACAGCTTCTATAGCATCTAACTGCCTTCCTCGAAACCCTGAATATCCGAAATGTTGCTTCAAGACATTCTCCAGTTCCTGAGGAGATTTCTTGCCATGCCCTGAGCCTGAGGCCCCAGATGAACCTTTTATGGGAAGTAGTCTCTTCATTTTTCAGCTAAACCATTGAAATCGTCAGACACAGAGGAGCATGTCAAAGCCACTGTAAGGTATCACAATGATCACAAAACAATGCCACAACTCACAATCAACGTGCTAATTCTGCCGTTAACTATTGCTACATTTGGTACAGCACAAAAACATTACTCCTTCCATTTGCAAATTCTTGTCGTTTTTGACCAATGCACACATACCAAAAGCAATCAATTTATTTATGTAATATGATGAAAATGCCTCTATGATCCTCACATTATTTTAGTGCAAGTTGCTAACAATTGGAATATTCTAAATACTATAGAATAATAATCTAGAACTACAGTAAGATACAGAAGATACTAAAATTAGTAGTACATGTCTTTTTATATCATGTTCTAGAGCCTTTTTATCTTGATTGTGATATTCTATATATTTGAACCACGTACTCTATTGCCATGGGATATGGGTAAAATGGGAAACAATTTCCCAGGATAAGCAAATAGCCAATTATTTGTGAATTAGAAAAGTGGTCAAAACCAACAAATATTTGCAAACATCAGATAGAGTGGTAAACAAAGCAATCATAAGGGATTGCAAATTCGCAACGGGGTGATCACACTCATATCTCCTGAGATGTACCAACTCAGTACCCACTCGTCTGATTAACGGACAGAGAAATCAACCAAATGTAAAAAATAGGTAAGTGCAAAACTATTTGGTGACGCTCTCCGTACTGACCGACCACCGCGCCATTGCCAAACCAATCGAGATATCTACCAATCAGTGACTTCCGAACCTTGCTCGCGGACAAATTAAACAGGAACCGAGACGATGGGGAGATCTACAGGTCATCAGCGGCGCTATTGGCAGGAGGTCTGTAGGTCTCGTGGAGTGGGAGTGGCGATGGAGATTGGAGACAGCGAGACGTACCTGCGGCTGGGGAGACGGAGGCGGTGCAGAAGCGGCAACGGGTTCGGGCGGCCGCAGGAACTAGCTCGGCACAGCGGTGGGTGTGCTCCCACCCCAGAGCTCTCGGCGAGGGGAAGTAGGGGACATGCGGTAGCCGGTAGGGGCGCCCGGCGCAGGACACGGCAGGCCGCAGGCGACGGCGGAGGCGAAGCCGGGGAGCCGGTCCGGAGCGAGACGAGGCTTCCGAGGCACACTTCCTCCTATGGGCCATGGCGGGCCCACAGTTGGAAAGAAACAAACCACTGCAAGTGGGCCCGGCCCCAATAGGCTAGCGGGAAATAGACCGCTACCAACGGCAGCGACCCATCTAAGCTATAAGCTATGCTGTCAAAAGGAATTTGATCGTATTTAAGAGGCAGTAAGTTTCAGTCAATTTGACAGCATAAAAATTCACCATATACCCTCAATTTAGATGGAAATCGAAGATTTACTCACCATATCTCAACAATATGTGGGATTTATATAGATTAATGACATGTGGATCGGGAGAATAAATTCTCAATTTTCATTTAAATTGAGAATATATGATCAATTTTTCTTATGTCAAATGGACTGAAACTTACTGCCTCTTCAAGCAACGTGGGCTTAACGGGCGGCCCACTATCTTATCGTGGGCCGGTAAAGCCGGAAGCCTCGGTAGAGAATTTTTTAAAAAAAATAATGTATTTTTAAAAATAAGTTTCAAATTTGTTTTTTAAAATGTATTATTTAAAAAAATCCAAAATTTCGACTGGCCGTTGCTAACAAGTTGTTCCCTCGGTTGCAAATCCAGCGAGATGAATCAAAAGATACAGATTCGCATTTGACATTCCAAATGGTCATCTCTTTTTCGAGCGAAGATATTTCAGGAAACCGAAATTTTGGAAGAAAAAACAAAGAAACTAGTCACTAATGGAGTAATGGTGCACGGGAACCGTGCTCAAGTATCGATCAGATGATGCGAAGCATAGATGCATCTACACCAAGGGGATGTTCGGACGGAGGGATTTAATTATTTGTCACTTTTAATATGTGAGTGACAACAAAATTGTCGCTCTAAATCACTGACATGTGGGGTCAACTGAGTTATTGATATGTGGTCCATTAATTAACACATGTTAAGAGTGACAAATAGTTAAATTATCCTGTTCGGATACGGCTTTGTCCATGTAATATCCGTGGATTATTCATGAGACAAATTTAATGAATCTAATTATGTCATGATTTGACAATGTGGTGCTACGGTAAACATTAGCTAATTATGAATTAATTAGACTTAATAAATTTATCTCACAAATTATCCTTCGATTCTGCAACTATTTTTATAATTAGTTCACGATTAGTGCTTCAAATTAATATGCAAACATCCGATGTGACACGGACTAGTCTATGAAACCAAACACTAAACACCAAACACCAATGATTTGTTTTGTCAATAATTTTAGTTTTTATCTCACTTATGGAAAAAGGTCACGAACAGTTTATAAGGAAAAATACTTATTCTTCTATTCATTCTTCTATTCAAATCAGACTTCTAGAAAGTTATGTCGGACACGTATTAATTTCTTATATTAATTTCTTGACGTAGCTGAATGCCTCGTGTTGCCTTTTTGCATCTTAATTTGGAATTTTTGAGGAAGTGATCATTAGGGATTGAACTAGTTTATATGAAAATTTGTGAGATTTACGTGGTTTTTAAGAGCTGTGGACCTTTGCCTTTACACTGCCAAGGCAAATCAATACAAACAAAAGACAGCCAGCCATTTGCATTTTCTCATGGCACTGAAAAACGGCTGATTATTGCCTGAGTTTATAAGGAATTTGCACGAAGCGACGTTACCAAATTAGGGCTGCTTAATTAGAATGTGTACATTTTACATGGTTTTTACGCGAATTAGTTTAGTTCCTCTGAAAATATTTCAAATTTACTTTAATCCAGAGGTTATAAAAATTCTTGCGTTGTAAATTCCTATGAGAATTTGTTGGCGAGTTAAAATCCGCCGCCCGATCTAAATCCGACGGCACGTACGATGCCACGGGTCAGCGATGGCAGTGTGGTAATTCTGACCATCTTGTTCGGCTCAACCGCGGCACAGCGCCCGCCCATGATTCCTCGCTTCCACTTCACTCAGCTCTCTCCACATATAAACCCCAACACCGACCCCTCCCATGGCAGAAATCCCCCAGCTCCAGACGATGTGCTCCTCATCTACGGCCACCTCCGAGGAATCGGAGCTCGCCGGGGCTTGCCCTACCGATTGATCTGAGCCACGCTGCGCACCGTGCCCTAGATCGGGAGATCTCGGAGGCCTCGTCCTCCTGCCTCGGTCGGGGGGTGGGGGTGGGGGTGGGGGAAGCGAAGCTCTGTACCTTCAGGGGCTGTACAATGGTGGATACGTCCGGCGGGAGGCACATTCCATACGGCCAGCGGCGGAGCGTGGCCGCCTTCCTCGCGGCCAACAGGACGCTGCTCGCCGCCGCGTGGTTCGTGGGATTTATATCGGTCGGCGGTGGCTTCGGTGGGGGTCTCGGGTTCCTCAGGCTGCGGTCGGCGCTTCCGCCGCCTCGCCCAGCGCCGTTGCTGCGCTCGAAGGCGTACAACCTGACGGACTTTGGTGCCATCGGGGATGGGCTGTCGGTGATTGGTGAACACCGCGGCGTTCGAGCGCGCCGTGGAGGCCATCGCGGCCCTCGCAGAGGGCGGCGGAGGGCAACTCAATGTGCCGTCCGGCCAGTGGCTCACTGCGCCGTTCAACCTGACCAGCCATATGACACTGTTTCTTGCTGAAGGATCAGAAATCCTTGGCATTCCGGTGAGATACCTCACTCTTTGACGTGCATTCCATATGACTAATTGTCTTTTAGGGAAGCAAGTTCAAAAATTAGTACTCTTGTGTGGTTTTGAACTTTTTGATCTCGGGGATCAGCGTACAGCTGAATAAACTTACTTTGCTAGTTTCCTTCATGGATAAAGAAATGGATAGTGAAATCATAAAAAATGTTTGTCTCTGATGTCTTACTGACACTGAAGACTCAAGTGATATCAGTGTTATTAAGATTTAGGAAAGGGTGGACAACTGGACGATCTGTGTTAATTCAATTTAGCCTTCCGAAAAAAAATTGTAATTTCTAAGATGCATGTGCAGATATCTGATTAACAGGTGTATCTAACTGGATTTTTCATGTTTCCATGGTCAGGATGAGAAGTATTGGCCACTCATGCCAGCGCTACGCAAAGGACCTCGCTTTGGGAGTCTCATTCATGGACAAAATTTGAAAGATGTAGTCATTACAGGTTTTCTATTTTCTGAATAAACTACAGAACTTGTTAATGTAGACATGTAGTAAACACAGAATTTTGAATTAAGTAATGCCAGTGAGAGGAGTACATAATGTGCTTGTTAAGCAATCTGATGATAGACACTACTGAGCAGCATGTTATGGTGACATAAAAACTACATAGCCCATTTATCAAAAAACAAAAACCTTTTTATTCTCTTAGTGTCATATCCTTTAGTAATGGTTTGCTAAATATAACTGTAAGTTCGTTGAAATGGAAACACATGTACTTTAGCAACCCCAGTATGCTTTTGGTTCTAAATATAATATTAACTGAACAATGAATCTGCAGATATTTACCTTTCAATTTGGTTCCTATTTTCCTTCCTGCTGAATAGGGCACAACAGTAGCATAAATGGTCAGGGTGAAGTTTGGTGGTTGAAACATTGCAGAGGGATGCTCAATAACACAAGACCTCCTCTTGTGTAGCTCATGTGGTCCAAGGACATTGTTGTTGCAAATATAACATTGAAGAATTCACCTTTCTGGCACTTCCATCCATATGATTGCACAAATGTAACTGTTTCTAATGTTACTATCTTAGCTCCTGTTTCTGGTGCTCCAAACACAGATGGCATAGATCCAGGTAATCATTATGCACCTGTCTTTGATGACTTCCCGTCATCCTGCATTTTTGCATCAATTAAGTATTACATCAAGTGGTATAATAATCGCACCCATGTTTATATACCATCTAGGCCGGTTTCTCTTATTAATATCAAACTATGCTTTCATGATGCTGACATATAGCTGTATGCAGATTCTTGTCAGGACGTGCTCATTGAGAATTGCTACATTTCTGTTTGTGATGATGCCATAGCTGTAAAGAGTGGGTGGGATCAATATGGGATTGCATATGGACGCCCTTCTTGTAACGTTGTAATACGCAATGTAACTGCCCGTTCTTTGGTCAGGTAACAATTGTGTTATTTGGCTACGTATCTACATATATATTTGTATTAATCGTCCTTTCATGTCCTCCTCAAGATAAAATAGTACAAAAAGGAAACTATTAGACCAGGATGAGCTTTCAAATCTTTTGCGCTGAATTTAGAGTATTATAGGTGAGGCTTACTATAGTCGTCTTGGTGTGCAGTGCTGGAATTTCAATTGTCAGTGAGATGTCAGGTGGAATTGTAAATGTTACAGTGGAGGTCTGGAGGATGTCTGCATCTGGGAGTCAAGGCAAGGCATGAGAATAAAGACTGCCATAGGAAGAGGGGGCTACATCCGCAATATTTCCTACCACAACATAACCTTCAAAAATGTCCATGTCGGTATTGTTATAAAGGTTAACTACAATGAGCATGATGATGATGAGTATGATCGGGAGGCCTTTCCAGACATCACGAACATATCATTCAAAGAAATACATGGGTGGGGTGTCCGGGTACCAGTCCGTGCTCATGGCAGCAACACCATTCCCATCAAACATATCAGCTTTCAGGACATGTCAGTTGGCATCAGCTACAAAAAGAAGCATATTTTCCAATGCTCCTACATCGAGGGGCGTGTCATTGGGTCAGTGTTTCCAAAACCATGTGAGAACTTGGATGTCTATGATGAGCAAGGACAGCTTGTTAAGCGAGTGGCAATAGCAATTACAGTTGGCTAATGATGGAAAATGGGCATTTTCATTCTCATTTTTCGCTTTCTAGTCCTTGTGTGATTTTTGTTTCTAGAACTGTATATACAGAGGGATTCTCCTGTTCATAGGTCTGATTACAGTGCCTAGTTGTATCTCACAAATCATTTTACCATCAATATTTTTTTCTTGCTGCCAAATATGTAAAAGAACCTTGCAGCCTTACCAGGCTTTAGCCATAAATTAAAGTACTGTTTTTTTATGATCGAGGATGTGAACTATCAATATGGTATGATCTCTCTTGTTGCGACTGACATACTTTGCACCTTCCTCTTGTTCCACTTCCAGTGAAGAGTACGTTGCATTTTGAATTATTGATTGTTACTGATAGTTATTTCATATATTTATCTACCAACTTCGTTTTTACAGTGCTAGTTCAATGGTACACGACAAGAGGAGTGACTGGTGAAATGGAAGCTGTGAACAAGAGATCAATCATAAAAGCAGAGTTGGACACTTGGACATAGCGTGAGGAAGAAGGGAATCAGGGATCTCCTTTTTGAGGACAGGGAAGTAATCTCTCCTGCTCCCAGCCAAGTAATTCACTCATTCCATAATCTACTTGTAGCCATTGCAATTGTTCCCATTTTGTTCTGATCTTGACAAGTACACATCTTTATCATTTCTTGAAAGAGGCACATTCATAGATAGGTATCAGGTTCTTTAGTGGCTGAGAGATTCTAGGCATTGTGCAGGGAGTAACTTTCAGGCAGTGAGCAGTATTTAAGTAGATGCTAGGCGCTAGTCAGGTGGTGACGCCACACCTAGCGCCTACAGCTGCCTAGGTGGTACTTAGGTTTTCTCCCTTTCTACTGTTTTTGACTAATCCCTTCTCTTTTTTTTACTCTCTTTCTCCCCTTTTCTTCTCCTCCCTGATGTTTCCCTCCCTTTTCTTGCAACCCAGTCCACCGTGCAGCGCCACTCTCATTTGGAATGGCCGCCACCTCCTCCCACACGTCTCCAGTGACTTCCCACCGCACAAGCTCTGGATCTAGTCACGCACGCCCGCTGTCACCAGATCCCACACTGTCGGGCCACATTTCTAAGATGCCAGCAGCCTCGCAGGTGCTGCAGTCAACTGTCCAACACCGCGGTTGATCGCCTAAGCCGCCTAGCTCGCCGTACGTGATTCACGGCGCCAGTTGATGCCCAGCACCTTTCGAGCACCTAAACCCAATTTTGGAACACTGGCAGTGAGTCAGATAGCTGAGGATTTGCTAATCCTTCATGGCTATCACTGCTATTGGATCCAACGCATCAGGCATCAACAACCTAATCAATGTGCAAGCATGTGCTCTTCTTGTTGTTTTGTGACTGTTGCCGTGCAGATCATTGTACTAAGTTGCTGGTTTGTGCAGCCTATTATTGACTTGGTCTACGTATCAATTACAACCAATGTTTAATAATTAAAAACGACCCAATTATTTAGTGTTTAACCAACAACACTTGATGCATTAGTCACAATAATGGTTTATGTACTTGCAATTTTATCACAATGACACAACGGTTGCTTAAAAATATTTTAATTAGTCATTTTTCCTGTAAGCATCACTTTCACTGACCACCTTTGTCACTTTTTACCAGGGCAGGTCCAGGAATTCCATAGTGTCACTACAACCTTGTTTACTATGATCACGATTTTTAAGTCAGAACACTATCATCAACACTAAATTAGATAAGTATATTTGGGCCAATCAGTAAGACATTGATATTATGTACCCTTGCTGTTTTTGCAGGATTCCTCCTATCATCCTATGTGCTGAAGTTGAGCACAGTTCGATCAAACACTGTACTATGATCAAACGGTGCAGTGTCAATTATGATCAAGCAGTTGTGAACACGTTCCCCTGCGAGGTCAGGCCACACGTAAGTTTCGCTGCTCCAGATCACACCTGTTGGGAAGACCCCTGGGAGGACGTACTGTATTTATTTGCATTAAAAACGAGTCGTCTCCTGAATGTATCCGCTGACTTGCAATGAAGCAGGTTGATTTCTTCCACAAGAAAGGTGATTGATTATGCTCTAATCGGTGTCTCCATGCTGATTGGATCATGGTATATAAGCAGACAAATCACATTGTTAACAATTAACACAAGCACGCGTGATGGCATGAGGTAGGTTCTTGTGCAGTGTGCGTGTGTGCTCGTGGTCCAAAAGTGCAATTAAATAGCACATCCAAACGCGTGCGTGTGTGCTGATTCATCAATAATTCAGTTGTTTTTTTCTTCACTTTTTTGAAGGGAGTGGATTTGTTCAGAGTTTGCTAGCACGCCCACAGTTTTTGACATCAACAAAGGTTTCCTATCTCATATGAAACACACACATCTTTTATTTGTTTCCATGTACGATGCAATTTTCATAATATTGTTTTCTAGAAGGTAACATCAGTTTTATAACTGAATGAAATACTCTCTTTCAGTGGAGAATTTTATTTCACTATTTTCTAGGCTAACTAGTGTAATTAAATACAAGTAGCTTTTATGAAATATCTCTCTAATGAAACGATTTGGCTCACAGTGATCATTTCATTTTGTTTCATTAGCTTTGAAAATTAGTTAGCGTCATGTCATGGTGCTAACATTACTTCTTTCTCTTCCCTCGTTAATTGAATGCCAAATCAACAAAAAATTTAATGTGTCATGGTAATTAATATCATAAAACCTGTGAATAAATTTTTTTGAAGTATATGTAGGTTTGCTACAAATTATACGCGATGAAATAGAATAACCAATTCATCAAATATGAATACTTGTTGATCTGCTTAATTGCAAGTTGGTAACGCAGGATGATAACGTGTAGAAAAGGAGGTAATTATATTTCTCTACAAGTTTAAATTGTTTATTGTTGCCGATGAAACCATTGTATATGAGATGAATCACAATTTCAACGAAGTCAGTTTTCCCAGTTTTTAGTATACATGACTTCTCCTCGTATCATTATTATATTGCTAATTTGTTATTTTAAAACTATTGTATAGTTTGATCCATAATTCCTATGAAGAACAATTGAACACATGCACTACTATTTTAGCTATTATTATAATTTTAAACACGGTATTCATTTAAGACAGCAAATACCAATATTTTATATGCTACTTTTAAGGTATATTTCAATTATATAAAACTCGAATGTGTTTTATGATGCCTCTTAAATTTCTGATTGAATCCTGTGAGTACATGAGTAGTTGGTAAGTTTGCATGTCACATCAATCCATCATGTCATGAACTACTCTAGATATTTTTTTTCTGGAGCTAGCGTTTACCAAAAAAAGTGGGATCCCAAAAAGGAACAACATAATTCTATCCCGAAAGGGACGAAATAGTGGCTTCAGATGGGACATATTGTTTGCTATTTTAAGGATGTATACATTACTTAGGGGTTGTTTGGTTCCAGGACACTAAATTTTAGCTCGTGTTATATCGGATGTTTCGATATTAATTTGAAGGATTGAACGTGAACTAATTATAAAAATAATTGTAGAATCGGAGACTAAATCACGAGACGAATTTTTTAAGCCTAATTAATCCATAATTAGCAAATGTTTACTATAGCATCACATTGTCAAATCATGATGTAATTAGACTCATTAAATTTGTCTCGTGAA
Organism: Zizania palustris; assembly: GCA_019279435.1. NCBI lineage: Eukaryota > Viridiplantae > Streptophyta > Magnoliopsida > Poales > Poaceae > Zizania > Zizania palustris. Next base: position 35,991,614 of record JAAALK010000287.1, on the reverse strand, counting down.
TAATCCTCCGATTATGATTGTGTTTTGTAAATAGTATACATTTAATACTTTAAAATAGTATTTAAACATTGGATGTAATAGGGGCTAAAATATTTTAGCCTTATCCAAACACCCCCTTATAATACTGCATGTTATTTAAATGGTTATAATATTTTTTAAAAAAATAAATAAAGTATAATATAGGTAATTGCGTGCTATATCACTTCACAGAAATCCAATTTAAGTTAGGTCGGCAAATCTGTGTATGAATAGAATTATCAAGAGTTTTAACTTGTTCTTTTTATTTCTCAATCTATTGCATTTTTATTAAAACTTTTAGATGTTTACAGCTATTTATTTGATATTTAAGAGGTTAGGAGCACATATGGGGACATCTCCTAGAGGTATATAATAGCAAATTTTACGGTACATTGGAAATAATGTGGACCGTCCATTTATTTTGATCTAATGGCTAGGATTAAAGATAGTGAACTATTATCTCCTAAAAGGTAATAGCCTTGATTTTTCTATGTAAACTTTTCAATTTTATGTACTAACTTTCTAATTTTTTGCATATATTTTCAAATTTCAAATTATTTGTTGGTATAAAGTATTTTAATTTAAGTTTACTTTTAATCCTAAATAAAATCAATGATCCAAATTAATCTGAAATATTACCTCTTAAGAGGTAATGGATGTACCGTAACAGAGCCCGTATAAAAAAACAGTTGCGAAACTTTATCGGGCTAGCTCTTTGCCTGAATAAATAATAAAATAAAATCATGATAACCCTTGAAAGGTTTGTTGGAATTATATTTTGGACGTTTTGTGCACTTAATCTGGACATTCTTCCATACTACGAAGAATGGAAGGAAATCTTTTGAATTATTCCATAAGTTAATACACGTCGTGGCAGATAAGAAATATACGATAGTTTGCCACTCTCAATCGGTGACACTCCAGTTTTTTTCCATCAATCGTTCCTATTCCATACTTTAAAATTTCATAACATAATAAACTCAATATATTTTTAAAAAATATAGCATAAATATAGCATTTCTATTTCATAACATTATAAATCAACTAAAATAAAAGTCCAGATGAGCTGAAAAATGGGCTAACAACTACTATTGGGTCAAAATACGGGATGATCTGGGACCCACCTAAACCACCCGTAGAACCGTCACCGCTCTCAATATGTGAGCACTGTGATGACATGTGAGACTATTTAAGTTAATAACGTATAGATTGGGATGAAAAAACAAAACCATTCTTCGACGAATAGTAAATTATCAAATCTGTTCGATAAATATCTAGTGACATGCGCGAGTGTAGAAGGGCGGCGCATTTCTCGTGTCTCGAAATACTCGAGAAGGCTGCTAACTGTACTTGTGTTAGAGCATCTCCATTGTAATTGTTATCCAATTTGCTATCCTTAAAAAAGTAAGAATTATTCAAAAAGTGTATCCATTATACTTGCTATTTGACTAGAAATAGCAAGCTCCCTAAAACAACAAGTCAAATATCAAGTACAATGTTGTGAGTAACAAAATAGCAAGCCAATTAAAATAGAAAAACTTGTTATTGCTATGAATAACAAGTCAAAAATAACAATCACAATGAAGATGCTCTTAAATGGTTTAGTTTGCTCGAGATCAAACATGATAGATCGTCGTCGTGGACGGAGACAAAATTAAAGGTTACTACTACGCATATATGCATGTCTTTTTCACCTCTTGATTGAACTATCGCGATTTCTGAGCGGACAACGAACGAATAATCTAGCTAAACCCCGATCGAATAGGTAGACTGGTTGATAAATATAATGGCCCGTGCTTGAAAATGATCGTCTTTAATTTGTCTTACCGATGAATGGATATGCACGATTGGATGTATATGAAACTACCTAGCCGGCTTGATATGCAGATTTGAAGGGCATATTTGGGCAAAGCTTCCAGAGCAGCTTCTCACTTAGAATAAAGGGTGTCCCGTCAAATGGCAACTTTTAGTTTTTAGTTTTCTGACTGGAATCATGAGAGATTCTTTTTTAAAAAAGTAGCGGGAGATCTAGTGATATATATTAGAAGAAGTGAGAAAGTAACAAAAGAAGCCTGAAAAAATGCTCCAAGACCGGACCACCTAAAGACATACAGACTATAACAGGAAGGGAAGAGGCAACTAAAGCAAACGAGTCCATAGAAGAGACCGCTGCCAAATGTCTACATCAAAAACTATTAAACGAAAGACTTGGAGGGCCGATGAAACCTCCCTCTAGAAGATGTAACGATTCATTTCTTTCGAAAGATTCCAACGTGTATATACCAGGATACCGTTGAGGGCGTACCGACGGGTATGCTCGCAAGAGGCAGAGAACGAAAGCCAAAGGTCAATGATCGAGGCTTCCTGAGTAGTAGGGAAGACCCAAGTCACATTTTGCCAAACCGAGATGAACTGCTAGACTTCCCTTGCAAACACACAGCGGAACAAAAAAGTGGAAAGCAATTTCATCTTCTTAATCACAGAGGATGCAGAGTTGCCTATTGGCCCAACCCCATTTGGCAAGGATATCTGTTGTTAGGATTTTCCGATGGGTGATAAGCCACACAAATATCTGACACTTTCCTTCTGCGCACACCCTCAAAACAATAGATGGGGCGAATGGAACCAATGAACTGAATGATGTAAGTAGAACTCGCCATGTATTCTCCATAGTCGTCCGTCGCAAAGAGAACCGATCACGATCACGAGAAAACGGGTCCTACGAAGCGTGTGGATTAGCAATCCTGAGAGATTCTCTAAAATGAACTAGCTTCGGAGCTGAAAAAAGTAGTTTCATGCAAATAATTACTTCTCGTTGCTCTGACATCTCTGCCAAACATGTTCTAACTAACCACAAATTCAGCCCTAAAAAAAACATTCTTCATGAAAGGGGAGGGCTAGACATACAATCACAATTTCTTTTCTGAAGATTTTGTATGTATGTAATTAACCTCTCAGCGACAAAAAGTCAAAAACTTTGCATATATATGATCGAGTAGCTAGTGATTTCTTTGAACAAAACTTCGGTATATATAGAGGCCAATAATTATCTATATATGTTATAATTAGTATCGGAAGTACGAGTCTTGCGTGTCAAAGCTCCAGAGAGATGCGCTTGTGCCATGGCTGCTCTCCTCTACGTCCATGTCCTCGTCGCACGCCGGCGACGTCGGCGATGGGGGTGCCTGCAAGAAGTCGTACGCATTGCTGCCCCAGCTCGGCGGCGGCGAGAACAGTGGTGGCGGGTGCGCCATGACCGGACGCCAGTCGAGGCTGCCGTCGGCGCGCACGGCCGGCGCCACCACCTCGCTGCTGCCAAGAACGGCGTCCATGTCGTGCGTGACGACGAACTCATCCGAGAGCGCAGGCGCCGGGGAGTCGACGTCCATGAGCGCCTGCTGGGCTGTGACGGGGGCGCGGTTGGCGTGGGAGAGCACGGCGGCCTGCACCTGCTTCGGGTCGTTGCTGCGGGCGCAGCAGGGCGGCGGCGAGCCAGGGAAGTTGAGGTCCGTGCCGGCGGCGCCGTGGCCGCGGAGGCAGACGAAGGCGGCGTCGAAGGCGCGCGCGGCCTTCTCGGGGGAGTCGTAGGAGCCTAGCCAGATGCGGTCGCGGCTGTTGGGCAGTCGGATCTCCGACACCCACTTGCCCCACTTACGCCGCCGTACGCCCTTGTACTTCTTGACGCCTACCATGGCGCCAATGCCACTCTCCATCTCCGGCGACTCCGAGCAGCTCGCCGGAGACGACGATGACATCATACAGCGCAGCGAACGACGACGTCTGCGCCGGCCGCACGTGCGCCGTTCCGATGTGTACTGTGGGCAGCTGCCTCCGTGGTACAGTGGCAGTGGTTGTTTGTGCTGATCGTCCAGGCGGGATCGCCTCGGCTACTTATACCGTCGCGGCGTCGCCCAACGTCGTCGGCTGGGGCGACGCGTTGACTCGCCATGGCGCGTCGGACTGCGACGTGCAAGAGCAAGGTGTCACCAATCCAGCTTTCCAAGTTAAAAAAGTCGATACTTTAAAACGATTTTTAAAAAAAATATATATATACATATACTAAAAAAATACTGCTAACATTTTGAAAAGAGAGACTTAAATTAAACCATAAGCTAAGACTAAATCACACGGAGCATACACATTGATGATTTCAGTTTTTTTCTTGAAGAATCACACACGCACGTGTGTATATAGTGTGTCTCTATCATCTTGTCTTATTTGAGATCCTTCTTGATAATTGTTTATGTTGTTATCTTCCATTGTTGTCGCTCTGTTTTCATTTTTGTTCTGTGTCATTTTCTTTTGTAAGTATATGAGTTTTTTCTAGGTACTTAGGTCATCTCCAACGCGCCTCTTACAAAGGTGCTTACACAAAAAAAATCCGGTTTTATTTTCAGGTGAGAAGCTTTACAATAGGAGCTGATGCTTCATCAAAATTTTAGCACAACTATTAATTTTTTGCATGGCAAATCATTCAACAAAGTGCATGCGCGGCAAACAAACAAGACAACAAACTTACAAATTTATATGTATATCACATGGCTAACAAATAAATGCTAAATTCTGAAAATAATCAATACTTCATACTGCTATGATTTCAAAAAATAAGTTTAAGTATCTATCGTTAGCACGTTACATTGGAAATTGTAGCTCTTAGATAAAATGCTTATTACTTTTTATTATTTTAGCATGCCCTTACACACATAGCTAAGTAGCATTAGGGAGTGCACAAGTTGAATTGGTATTAAGATACCACATAAAGACATACAAGACGAACAAAGATTCGAGGCTAACACTCCCTCCACTTATAAAATTTTTATAAGTAGTTTTTTTATTTTGTAAAAGTTAACAAGACATATCTTTACTGCTGCTACAGTCAAACCGTACCCTTTCCGTAGCTCTTAACAATCTTTTTAAGGTCGCTCGGATGACATGATCTAAGTTTAACCCGTGTTACGTTAAATGAGTAACGTGTTCAATTAGAATGATTAAATATGAGTTAATTATAAAATTAATTACAGAATCCTATGTTAATTCGCGAAACGAAACTATTAAGCTTAATTAATCCATCATTAACATATTTTTATTATAGTACCACATTATCAAATCATGAACTAATTAGGTCCAATAGATTTGTCGCACAAATTAGTCTAGGGGTTCTACAATTAGTTTTATAATTAACTCATATTTAGCCCTTCTAATTAGCATTTGCATTTGAACGAAGCTTTAGTCTTTGATGTCAAAGGAGCCTTAAATGTATTACTCAACCAAACATATATATCATCTAAAATTTAACAAAGGTGGTATTTTTCCTGATTTTTGTAAATAATATTTTTTTTGAAAAAATTTCAAATGTGTATAACTGTTTCAAAAATTTGCAAAAATAAGTAGTTGTCAGCACTTGATGGGTCAACTCGCGCCACGTCAGCTCGAGTCGGCCGACTCGAGCCCACATGGCCGCGACAACGGCTCTTTCGGCCGACTCGCGTTGATGTGGCCCGAGTCGGCCGAAAGACCCGTTGCCGCGACCACGTGGGCCCGAGTCGGCCGATGGTCGGCCGACTCACGCTGACGTGGCCTGAGTCGACCGATCAATGACCGACTCGGGGCCACATGGCGCGAGTCAACCCATCAAATGTTGACAGCTACCTATTTTTAAATTTTTTTGAAACTATTATACACATTTGAAATTTTTTCAAAAAAATATTATTTTTTTAAAAAAAATCATTTTTCCTTTGATACCGTGTGGCGTCGTGGCACTGCACGGCACGCTGATTTGACTAGGTAAACTCTATCTCGCAATATGATTGGGTCAAACAGGTAAAGTGGCTTCATTAGCTCATGTGACTAATGTGGTCTTCAGCGGTTAATTTACTGCAACAACTGGTAATAAGGTAATAAGGACCGAGTTTGATGTAAAATTAAGTCACATGTATTTATCTACTATTACTAGTCTAGTGGTACTTTTGGAGCTGTCTACTCCGTCAAGCTAATCCCTAGAAAGTGACGCATTTTTTGCCTTTATCAAAGGTAATTAGATATTTAGATGTCCCTAGTTTCGTAATTTAGACCTGGGCCGCAAAACTCCGTAGTTTTTTTTTACTTTCCACCATAATTTTACACACGTATTTCACACGTAACAGACCGCGTGTTTCCGATTTATTTCATACTAGTCTAGTCAGATGCTTCTGCTTTGCAACATAAATAAATTCTACACAAAATTTGTATATCTGTGTAAAAATGTAAAATAAAGAAATTTAAAACTAAAATACAAAACTATATATTTCTTTTATTTTATTTTTCTTTTTTTTTTCTTTTTTGTTTTCCATTCTCTCTCGTGTGCAGGTAGTTGCTGGTTCGTGCATGCGGGGTGCTGCGCGTGGAGTGCTCCGGGCAGTTGCTGCATGGCCAGGAGCTACGGGCATGGCTGCATGCAGCGGCGGGCGCTGCGCGCGGTTTTGCACGGGCACGTTGTGGACGGTTTTGTACGGGGCACAGTTTTTTAAGGGATGGGAGGCGTGCACCACGGGAGCGGACGGATGATTGAATCGTCGCTTTAATATAGTAGAGATGTAAATTGCTTTTAGTATTCTCAACTTAGATTATTTCCCAAATATTAAGATGTTTTAGAACTTTGAGTCTCTTTTTAATGTTTTTATTTTTTTCTCATCGAATAAACGATCTCCTTCAAAAAAAAACAGTTCATATTTTTTAATCAGAATAAATAAGAGGCGGCCAAGTTATTTACATTGATTTCTTAATTATTTTGTACAATTACAAAACGAATTAATAAGGATGTGTTTGGCAGGGCTCCAGCGGCAGCTTCTTTGTCCTGTGAAGCTGGAGCCAAACCAAACATTTTTCTCGAGAAGTGGATCCCGCTAAGAGCGCTCCAAAAAAATGAACAGAAATAATAAAATAAGGTCTAGCAACTTAAGTGCTCCACTTCAACTTCAATGTGATTTGAGGCCCTAAGAAATCAATATCCTCCTGTCAAGATCGATTCGATTTTGACAAACTACATGCATCGCTCTCCCCCTTTATTTACTGAAGTGAGATTTGTACCTAGGCGGTGTCAGTTTTGGTTAAAACGGGGAGATATCCAGAACTTGGCCGCCGTAAAGAAAAGTTTGATACAGATGGAGTTCTTTGAACTTTGAAGTTTGAAGCCAAGAGCTCAGCTCAGACCATATGCTACCATGCGTAGTATGCTACATGTCGTCGGTTGGAGCTGGCAGCTGGCTAGCCGGGAAGGCCAGCAGTGAACGGGACGAAACGGCCCTGAGGCGTGTGGCGGAGAGGAGAGCTCGCGGTCGGTCCAGCTCCCGGCGGCGGGCGGGCGGCGGCTTGCTTAGCCAGTCTGCAAGTGAGAAAGGAGGAGGAGCAGACGGCTCGGGCGGGCGACCAGGCGTGGGCTACGATTCCGGCTTGACGGTTTGGCCGGCTTGCCATTGCGGGCGGCGCGCCAGGGAGATTGTGTGGCCGCCGCGCGCACGGTTCCAAGTCGACTAAAAAGATAGGTTGAACTGCTGACCGGGATAAACCCAAACATGTATTGTCACTTGTCACGGGCAAATCATGGTTGACTAAAGCTACCCCCTCGAAAGTTGGAAGGTGTGAGAGAATTAAAAGTTTGGCTAAAGCCCTGTTTGGTCCTTTAGCAATTTTCTAAAGGAAACGTTAATCCTCACTTATTAACTTGACTAAAGTTTAATCATTAGCTATTTGGTTCTAGTTTTGGTTCTAGTGACTAAAAATTATTGACAAAAACTAAATTACTCATAATAAATGCATGTAGATGCCTTTTTATCTACCCGAGAAACATTAATTAATGAGAAACATATCCTGTCAATAATACTTTGTAGTCCATTTTAGGGACATCTTAGTCCAAACTTAGACTAAAATTTAATCTATTTTAGTCAACATGTTTGGTAGTTTAGGGACTAAAAAAACTAAACAAGCTCTAAGTACGCCTAATGTATTTTTTATATAGCCTTCCGTTTTCCCTAATTTAATTTTATAGAATATATTGAGTTGTTTAGTCATGCAGAGTGTCTTAGACACCTAATAGCGCTCAGCTCAAAAACTTAGCTGACGAGGAGAAATAGGCTGCAATTTTTATTTAATCATATGTCAGCCAGAATTCGAACTCAACGTCTGTTTCTAATATCAATATTAATTTTCATGTACTGACCAATTTAAACCAAAAGTTTAAACCAATAAAAAAATACATGTAATTCACTTTATATTCCAACAAGTAAAAATACTCTTTCGGATCTCATCTTGTATCTTGTATCTGTTTAGAGTTTGGCATAGTGTTCCAAAATTTTCTAGAGCGGTCCTGATGTTAGCAGGCTAGCAATCCTGAGATTGTATTTTTGCTAGGCCGGCGATAGAACGACGGCCAATTTTATTAAGACAAGAAAATAGAAACAACGAATCCTAGAGCATCTATCCGCTCAGATGGTTTGGGACTTGTTAATATGTTTTCCACAATTCATTAAGAAAAGTAAAACAAGCTAAACACCAAAAACAATAAAATTTGTTATTGAACCGAACGATATAATCCACCGTAATTGCATTTTCCATTTGAGTCAAAAGAAAAGGCCAATAATTCAATGTGCACTGAAGCACATACAAAGTCAAACGATTTGTTTACTGACATTACATTATCAGTACAGATATACCAACCCGAATTTGGTGTGATAAAAATGGACTATGTTCATGCAATTCGAGTTGCATTAATGTTTATGCCCTAGAAACAGTAATATTTCCTTAAAAAAAGAAACGGTAATTTATGATCAAAAACTGCAAGTCTATGATCAACAGGAGCAATATTTTTCAGAAAATGATGGTTGCCAAAAGGCATAGTAACGATGGATGGCATCAGCTGAGCGCACCTGGTAATTCAAGAGAGGACAGCCATTAGATCCGAAACCCGCAGCACAATGTAGCTCGTGCCATCAGCACCCTTGAACTCGCTGCCAGCATACTTGGAATATAGGACGGTGCTCCCTGCAGAGACTGACAATGGGCTCCTCTTGCCCTCCTCGTCCAGAGGACCAGGGCCAACAGCCACAACCTGTCTCCAGTCAACAAACATATCATCTACTCATTAACTTTGATTTCAAGATTTTATGTTTCAACCATATGTGGAGTCATAGTTCCAACACGAAGATCAAACCATGTGGTTAAGCTTAAGAACAATGTACACAAAAAAGACCACTGAAATGTCCAGTAGAACTAGCAAATTGAGTGACTCACCGTCCCAACAGATGGCTTCTCTTTTGTAGTTTCAGTAAGCAACAGGCCACCGGGAGTTTTATCTTCAGCTTCAGCAACCTGTAATACAGGAAGAATTTATTGCAACCAAAATGAGGGGGTGGCCTCAGCTTAGGACATGCCTACTTAATTGACAGCATTACACCATTGTTCAGAACAAAAGTATAAGAGATATATACCTTGATAAGTACACGATCACCAAGAGGTTTCATGTCCTTCGCATCATCGGTATCGAGGATACCTATGATGTCATCTTCTTTAAGAATCAGATGGTTGAAATCATTCAACTCCACCTCTGTTCCAGCATATTTTGAATATACAACCTGGGCTCCAATCTATGCAAGTTACAAATGTGAATGTTACTATATATTCTTTTGTTTGGCTGCAATCATAGCTTGCTTACACTCAAAACAATTACAATTTACATAAATACGCATAAAAACAATCAAGCATGATAGAGAACCTCCAAAAAACATGTAAAATATAAAATATTGGGTTAGAACAGGCAACACATGTGCTTCAACAGCTTTAGCATATCCAACTTTTTAACATACTCCTGAGTCTTGACTGGATTATTAGTCATTAGTCCAATGCTAAAGCTGCTAGTTTCATGTCTGATTTTCATAATCATGAACTTGGAAGTTGGAATAGGCTCACTCCAACACCTAGTTAATAATGATATATTTATTCTACAACAGTTCTTTGGAATAGGTTAATCAGAACCTAGTAACCTACCAACCAAGTGATACATGGAAACAAATACTCCAGACTACTGGAAGAAAAAAAATGTTTTCTGGTCCATGAATGACTGGTGGAATAGCTTACCTTTAAAGCTCACTACTTCTACTCAAAAGCATTATAGATAATTTGTCGCTCTTTTGCAAAGAACAATATACCTGAATGCTGACTTCCACTTTGTTATCTCCAACAGTTCGCCCCTCCCCAACAGCAACTACCTCACCCCCTTGAGGCTTAGACTGAGCAGCTGAAGGAAGTAAAATTCCACCAGATGTCTTCTGCTCAGCGGACTTAATCTTTACAAGCACTCTGTCGGCCAAGGGCTTCAGTGTTGTATACTGCAATGGAAAACCAACACAATCTTGAGACTTGACAGAACTCATAGTGTACTTCTAATTCATCATTTATTTTGTACAATACCTAAAAATATTAAGCATAGAGACATTTTCTATTGCAAAAAGACATGACTCGTCATTTTCGAATCCAGGATGTAATTCATTATTCATAGCAATATTCTGACCATAAGTTTGGTGGAGTTCAAATCGTGTAAACTGTAAACATAAAGTGGCTAGCATAGAGAGTGCTCATAGACAAACCACAGACCATTGTACCACAACCTTCAAATTTCCTAATCACCATGAGCTAACCACTATGGCGATACTGAGATTCACATTTCCATCTAATACCATCGTCATCAAATTCAACTGAAATCAATCAGTAACCCAGCAACGTCATCACCGAATTCATCGTCATCCTAATACCACTGACAGCGTGAAACCGCGGACGGTACCCAATTCACTAACTAACACTCTTAACTGTGAAAAGCTCGAACCGAAGATAGGCAGTACCAATGTGACAACAATGGTACATTGCACAGGAAACGCACCTTCGGGGCGACGACGGTGGCGGCCCTGACGACAAGGCCGCGGGACGGACGCCGCGCCTGGCGGAGCACCCCGACGGCCGCCGGCGCCGGCAGGCGGAGCGCGTCGAAGGTGGCCGGCCCCTTCCTGGCAAATGCCGCCGCTCCAACTCCGGCACCGGAAAACTGCACCGTCGCCATCCCCCGAGGATTGCTTGCCGCGAAATCCGAACGGCAGCAGGAGATAAACCCTAGTGCAGCAGACTAGCAGAACGTCAGAGCCAGAGAGAGCCGCGGACGCGAAGCGCAAGGCGAGCAAATGCTTTATCCCAATTCCCAAAGGCGCACGAGGGTTCAACGATTTTTTCTTGGGACTATTTTGGGCCCACACTAATGCCCTACACATGGCCCATACAAAATCTGGGCTGAAACTATCACTACACATGGCTAAAGATGGTAATGGCCTGATGGGTATCCGAAACCCGAAATTCGACGGGGTTTAGTTTATTCATTCGCGGGTTTACTAATGGAAAAAAAAATAGTACCCAATGGGCACGCAGGTATAAGTATAATTTTTTAATATCCGTACCCGTTACTCAATGAATATCACTCAATATGCTATATTTTTGGGAGTTTAAATCATTGTTGCTATTATTGTAGGTTAAATCATTAATATATTATGTTTGTAAGTTTATTTATATATATAATTTTGATCTTATGACTGAACGAGTGATCGATCTAATTAGGTGAAACGACGTTTTTGTGAGGATAGATACACAATTGTTATTTGTTAGCCTATTTTGTATGTATGATGAGTATATTTTACCTATGCGAGTAATTGGGTATAGATTTGGGGATAAATGGTATATGTGTGTATGTTATCCGGTAGAAAGATTTTTTTTAATTGGTATATTACCATCTTTAGAGCATCTCCGAGAGTCCCTAAATCACATATAGAGATCATCCTAAACTCTATCTCTTCCTAAAAATTAATCAATCTACAACAGTTTCTTATAATCTCAATCTCTATTTTTAAATCCTATAAATATGGTTTATAATATGTAATAATTTTGTGTAAAACTATAATACATTCAAATATGTGTATCATCTAACTTATAACAACACATACGTGGAAAAATAATGCACATTCAAGAAAAAATATGTATAAATGAAAATAGGGATTTGCTAAACTAATCCTATATTTAAGAGAGATGAATAGTGATTTAGAGAATAAATTAGAAAAGAAACTCATTTAGGAGTATCTAAATTTAAATTCAAGCAGTCGAGTAATCTTTGGAGATGCGCCTAGACGCCTAGTTTCACTTCCGACGGCCGGCCCATCCTTCCCACTCCTGCGCCGCGTCCCCGCGAGATCCCGCCGGAGGCATTGAGACACGGAGACAGCACACGAGAGAATTGAGCCAGCTCCTCACCTCACGGAGGCGCGCCGCCGGCGAGATCCCGGCCACCGCCACGTGAGCGTCGCCGCCGCCCGCCTCCATCCCGGCGCCAGCCACGAGCGGCTCTAAGAAACCTGCGGGCACGGGTCACGAGGAGAGCGGTTACGCGGAGCGGCGCCACGCCCACAACGACCCCGACCTGTTCCTCTCTCGCGGGACGCCGCGGCCGAGCGTGGCAGGTCTGGGCGGAGCTCACCGGAGGAGCAGAGCGGGGACCGGGGGGAGCGTCGGGCGGTGGGGAGTGCGAGGGGATCAGCCATGGCCGCCGCCGCCTCCCCCCCTACCGGCGCTGCCGTCGCCGGATGGACCATGGTCTCGGTGCTGCTTCAGGTGGTCGGCCTCTGTATGTTCCTCTACGGATTCTTCCCCGTCAAGCCCACGCTTCCTGGGTTCAGGTCCTCGTCTCTACCTCTTCTCTATTCTGCTCTATCGGCGGCTGTCGATGATGTTTGCTCCGGTTGACCCGCAATTGGTGATTTGCAGTGGAGTGGAGAGCTACCGGATGCCATCGTGTGGCTCCGTGGGTGGTGGGGAGGAAGCGGCGCTTCCGCCAGATCAGCTCAGATATTTGTACAGGGTGAGACATCGGTTCCATTTTGGTTCCTCTCGCGCTAGATCCATCTCGTACTACGGCGTATTATAGTGTGACAAAGAGATGGAGGATTTGAAATGTTAAGCTTGTTGATCACTGTACTGTGTTTTTGTGTGTAACGATGTTCATGTTTGTCCTTTTGTGTATGATTCATACCAGGAACTTTCCGAGGTCCCTCCTGTGTATGATCGCTTGGTATTGATGGTATGCCCAAAATTGATGCGCCTTTTGTGCTAGTAGGGCATTTCACAACTTTAGTCTAAACATTTTAATGTTTGTCCTTGAGTTTATGCATGTCAATTTAGGTAATAGATGGGTTACCTGCTGAATTTGTATTGGGGAGAGATGGAAAACCTCCGAGCAAGGAAATGTTGGAATCCATGCCGTACACTCAATCTCTGTTAACAGGTTGCAAAGCAGCAGGTTATCATGCGAAAGCTGCACCTCCAACCGTCACAATGCCACGACTAAAAGTAAGACTCTGTTTACATAGAGATACCTATTTGTGCAAGTGTTTGGTGATCCTAAATATGCCATATTTTCAGGCAATGGTATCTGGTGCAATTGGAGGTTTTCTAGATGTAGCATTTAACTTCAATACTCAAGCATTCTTGGATGATAATCTTCTTGGTTAGAACCTCTCCCTCCCTCCCTACCCCTCTCTTGTACGAACCATCTTATTTGCATTCCTAACTGCCAACCAGGGTGTCCTGGGCCTGTTGATTAAATTTATTGTGGGAAGCCTCCTCTGTGTTCTGGGTCATTCATCAGTTTGGACTTGGGAAGGCGAGAAATCTTGTTATAATCTATAATTTATCATATGTTCAGTGTTCACGCCAATGCAGATCAGCTTCACATGATTGGTTATAAGTTAGTGATGCTGGGAGACGAGACATGGATCAAATTGTTCCCGACACTATTCTGCAGACAAGATGGAGTGAGCAGTTTTTATGTAAGTTATCTCATGTGTTGCATGTGTTTCGTACAATATAACATGATTGAAAGAAGAGACTACACTTTGCCCTCTGAACTTTGAATACCGTAAAATTAACTTTCATTATCACCTGAAACTCTAATCTAACAGTAGCTTGGCAATAAAGAATCAGTTTCCCCTAATTTATTCATAACAACTTGGTCAAATTACTCAAATCACTAGTTGGTACAATGTTTACAAGTCATCCGATTAATCATGATTATTGGTCCTAATCAGTCCCTTAAACTCAGTCAGGAGTACCGAGTTGATTAGCTTGATTAGGTTTTTGGTCATCTGACTAGTCACCGATAAATTGTGATTAGTTGTCCGATTAGGTAGAGGACGACCAGGCTGCCTGCTGTCTTTGGGCAGGCCTGTTCAACTGGACTTAGAGGCAAGCTATTGGGCTGCCACAATTTGGCCTGGTAGGGTTAGCAACTTAGCACCAGGACTCCACCAGAAATCCCACTGCCACAATTCTTCTTCTCCCCTGCTTGTGATTCTGCATTTCTGCTTCTGCCAGTTCAAGCCACTGCCCTCTTTTTGAAGCTGCTCTAGGGAGGCAGGGATTACGAAGATGAGCTCCTCCTCCGATGGTGAGTGTGCCCCTTCCCTCCATCTTCTTGCCATGCATCCTGCTTGCTTGTTGTGTCGCTGCGGCGCTGCCCCTCTGCTACTCTGTTGTGTCGCGGCCCCTTCCTGTTGTCTACTCTAGTAGTCTTGATGCTTGCTTTATTGTATATACTATACAGTATATAAAAGTATACATCATAGTTGTCATGGCGTCGCCTAATCGTCGCCTAGGCGACGCCTAGGCGTCGGGGCGGCCGGCGGCGGACGCCACGGCGGACGACTCGCCATATGGGAGTGTGGCGTCCGCCTTGTCTAATATGGTGTCCGCCTTAAGGGATTAGGCGCCCTACGGACGCCAAATAGCGCCATGAGGACGCCAGACAGCGGCGACGATGCAGTGCTTGGAGAAGGTAGAAGCCCTCCGCTGGATCCATTCCCTAGCCACCGGATCCTCGCCCCAGTCACCAGATCTGCACCTCCACCGCCGGATCCGCGCCGCCGCCGCCGGATCTGAGCCCCGGTCGCCGAATCCGCGTTGGGACCGTGCGCCGCTGTCGGGGCCATGCGCCACCTGCCTGTTCTGCTTGGGGTCGACCTCTGAGAGAGAATATGCGAGGGAGGGAAGAGAGATGCAGAGCAGAGAGAAGATGAAACTGGAGAGAGTGAAAGAGTGTGTCTGGGTTGAAGACTGGAGAGTGGCTTTTGTTTTATCTATCACGTATACAGAGAACACTCTGGGAGGGCAACAATAGAAATGAAAGCTCATGAACAAAAATTGTAATTATGTATGTTGGCATATTTACAGAATTAATAATAAGCTTAAGTAGTTACTGAAAGCTAGAGACAGAGATCTTATTATCATATTAACTTATCAGTTAATCTACTAATTAGCTGATTAATCTCTAATCCCTAATCAATCATGGATTTTTCTAACACTAAGTATTAATGACTTGCAAACATTAATATTGCTAATAACTATGTAGATTATAGTATTAGTGACCTAAGTAGTATCAAGTTATATGATTTGATATATTTTCATGTTTATTTCCAACATAATTTTGCAATTGTGCAATACTGTTATACTGCTGCCATATCATTTCTGTGAGGTGAGTATGGCGTCGCCTCGCCGCACGCCATACTCGCCTAAAAGGTGTGAAGGTGGTCTGGCGCCTCGCCTCGCCGCGCCGCCGTAACAACTATGGTATACATAGTATGTATGTCTTGGAATATATAGGACGACTAGGACTGACTAGGCTCTACTAGTCAGTTTGGTCGACGATTAATCGTGACTAGTCGCCTGGTTGGTCCCATGGAAGCTAGAGTCGACTAGACAACTTGCAAACATCGGCTGGTAGACAAAACTAGTAGGTACTGTACCTGACCATATTTTAGGTTCACCCTTTAGGTATTTTAAGATTATGAGTCAATGCTTCATGCTTGATTTCTGCCTGAAGGAGAATGGAATAGAATGGAATGGAATGTATTATTGATGAGCCATGCTCAGGTACATATATAGAGGCAAGGGGATAACTACTTATAACTGAATTACTCTAGTCTAGAAGATAACCCCTTGCCAATAGGATATAACAACCCACACATAACAGAATATGCTAACACGCCCCCGCAGTCTGAACGTCGGTGCTTAGCCACGGACATTCAGGCTGGACCGAAACTCAGTGAACACCGAAGAGGGCAGCCCTTTGGTGAAGACGTCGGCGAACTGGGATGTCGTGGGGACATGAAGGACCCGAACGACACCCATGGCCACCTTCTCACGGACGAAGTGAAGATCGATCTCGATATGCTTCGTTCGTTGATGCTGGACTGGATTAGAAGACATGTAGACTGCACTAATGTTGTCGCAGTAGACAAGAATGGCGCGGTGAAGCGGAGTATGAAGCTCATGAAGAAGCTGGCGAAGCCAGGAAGCCTCAGCGACGCCATTGGCCACGGCGCGATACTCTGCTTCAGCACTGGAGCGGGAGACGGTGTTCTGCCGTTTAGACGACCAAGAAACCAAGTTGTCGCCAAGGAACACAGCGTAGCCCGAGGTGGACTTGCGAGTGTCTGGACAACCAGCCCAGTCAACATCAGTATAGACCACCAAGTCATCCAGCGTCGAAAGTCGAAGAAGAAGTCACAGATATAAAGTACCCCGAATGTACCGAAGAATGCGCTTGAGAGCAGCAAGGTGAGCCTCTCGAGGATCATGCATGTGGAGACAGACCTGCTGTACGACATAGGAGATGTCAGGTCGCGTAAAGGTCAGATACTGCAGGGCACCAACAAGGCTGCGGTAATCTGAAGGATCGACGACTGGAGTCCCAGAGTCGGCAGAAACTTTGGGGTTAGTGTCGACTGGCGTATTGCAAGGTTTGCACTCTGTCATGCCTGCTCGGTCCAGGATGTCAAGCATGTACTGTCGCTGAGAGAGAATCATACCATCATCATTGCGCTGAACCTGCATCCCCAGGAAATGGTGGAGCTCACCCAGATCCTTCATGGCAAATTCTTGCTGAAGAGCTGAGATAATTTGTCGTAGGAGCTGTGCTGAGGAAGCGGTGAGAACGATGTCATCCATGTAGAGAAGCAGATAAGCTGTATCAGTGCCACGACGGTAGATGAACAGCGAAGTATCTGACTTGGCTTCTACGAAACCATGGGAGACCAGGTGCGTGGCAAAGCGACTGTACCAAGCACGAGGGGCTTGCTTCAGCCCATAAAGAGACTTGTTGAGGCGGCAAACAAAGTCTGGGTGAACAGGGTCTTCAAAACCAGACGGCTGAGCTGCAAACACTGTCTCTGTCAGAGTGCCGTGGAGGAAAGCATTCTTGACATCGAGCTGATGAACAGGCCACTTGCGAGAGATAGCCAACGAGAGAACTGTGCGAACTGTGGCAGGCTTGACAACAGGGCTGAATGTCTCTGTAAAGTCAATGCCTGGACGTTGAGTGAAGCCGCGGAGGACCCAACGTGCTTTGTAACGCTCCAAGGAACCGTTGGCGAGGAACTTGTGCTTGAATATCCATTTACCGGTGACAATGTTGGCATGCCGTGGGCGAGGAACCAGATCCCAAGTCTGGTTTTTGATGAGGGCAGCATGTTCTTCTTCCATGGCAGCCCGCCAATTGGGGTCGGCAAGGGCTCCACGAAAAGTCTTCGGTACTGGAGATAGTGGTGTGGCATGGAACAGGGATGGTACTCGGAACCCATCCTTGGCCCGTGTCGTCATGCGATGCTGGTTCACCGTTGGGGTAACGGCAATGGCACCAGGAGGTAGCGGCACCGGTGCTGGTGAAGTAGTGGAAGCCGCTGGAGGAGGAGGCTCGGCTGGTCGGGGACGCCTAGAGTAGACACGCAGAGCCGGTCCCGCATGTGGGAGTGCAGGAGACGTGGTATCTGCGTATGGCACGGGGGTAGGCGTCGAAGATGAAGTCGGGGCCGCGCGTGGTACGGTGGGTGTCGAGGGACCCGTGGCCGCGCGTGGCACAACACCCGTGCGAGGTAGGGTGTGATATCCTGGTGGAACCATTGGCGCCAAAAGTGGTACGGTGGGAGAGGTACCTGTAGAAGATAAAATTGGCAGCCCTATGGGAGCGGCTGCCATGTTAGGAAATTCATCTAAAAGGTGAAGTCCGTAGCATTGGGGGGTGAGGGTTGCTCGGCAAAGGGAAATGAGGTTTCGTCGAAGATGACATGACGGGAAATAATGATTCTATTGGTGGTAGGGTCAAGGCAGCGGTATCCCTTGTGGTGAGCAGAGTATCCCAGGAAGATACAGAGGGCAGAGCGGGGTGAAAGTTTATGGGGAGCAGTGGCCGAGAGATTGGGGTAACACTTACAACCGAAGACCCGAAGATGATTGTAGGACGGCGCACTACCATGGAGGGCAAAGTGCGGGGTCGAGAAGTCAAGGGTCTTGGTAGGTAAGATGTTGAGGAGTAGAGTCGCAGTGTGCAACGCTTCAGCCCAATATGAAGGAGGCATGCCCGCCTGAAACAAAAGAGAGCGGATAACGTCATTAGTGGTACGAATGATCCGTTCGGCCTTACCGTTCTGTGGAGACGTGTAGGGGCATGATATGCGGAAGAGGATGCCATGTGTCGTAAAGAAAGTGCGAGCGGTGGAGTTGTCAAACTCCCGGCCGTTGTCGGTTTGGACGGCCTGGATGCGAGCACCGAACTGGGTAGAGACATAGGCAAAAAAGTTAGATAATGTCATGAATGTGTCAGACTTTAGCCGAAGGGGGAATGTCCACAAGTAATGTGAGCAGTCATCGAGAACAACTAAGTAATATTTGTAACCAGAGACACTAACAACAGGAGATGTCCACAAGTCACAATGAATAAGAGCAAAGTTGTTCGACGCCCTAGATACTGAAGTACCAAAAGGAAGACGAACATGTCGTCCTAACTGACACGCATGACATATAGAATCCAAGTCTTTATTACAAGCGGGAATGGCCGAAACAAGTTTCTAAAGAGTTTCGCGACCAGGGTGACCAAGACGACGGTGCCAAAGTGAAGCTGGTGTGGAACCCGCAACAAGAGAGTGCGCCACTGGAACCTGCAGAGGGTAGAGTGGTCCGGAGCTATTGCACCTGATGGTCACGGTCCCCGTGAGAAGATCCTTCACAGAGCAACCATAAGGGTCAAATTCCACAGAACAATTATTATCGATAGTGAATTGGCGAACGGAAATAAGATTCTTGATGAGCTGTGGCGAAACAAGAACATTATTTAAAGTAAGGGGGCCAAGATATGTCGTCCCGGTCGCGGCGACTGGCAGGAGCGAACCATTACCGACAACAATAGAAGTGGGAGAGGGATACCGTGGAACCGAATAGTGAGAGAGGGTACCGTCATGGGATGTCATGTGGGAGGAAGCACCAGTATCAAAGTACCAGTCGTTATTCACCGGAGGGTGAGAGTCATGGTGCTGAATGTGGAGGCGAGGGAGCTCTGGTCCCAAGCCGGAGCTCCTGCCATGGGCTGGTGCGGTGCCTGAGGGGTCCAGGGCAACAATGCTTGCTGTTGTGGCTGCAACAGAGGTCCTGCAGAGGTCCCGTAGGGAGGAAAAAATAGCGGCTGATGTGGATTTTGTTGAGTCATCTGTGCAATTTGTTGGGGCCCCTGGAACGCAAGCATTGCTTGCTGCTGTTGAGGACCCATCCAGCCTTGAGGGAGCTAGGCCAGGGGAGGAGTCCGTGGGCTGGGCCACATCTGGATGGACCCTGTCCACAGATTGTAGAAGGAGGGCCACGTCCCGTTGGGCCCGGTGGTTGATCCGGGGTTGGGGGAGGGGCTGCTGCCGGCTGGGACAGGAGGGCCACCTGAAGAGTTGCGACCCTTCTGCTTCTTTTTCTTGTTCTGTTTGGAGGCGCCGGTTCGAGGGGTGCTGTCGTCGGTTGGTGCGGATTGCTGGGGTGCAGAGGGGACCATAGCGACGAAGGCGGTGGGGGGTGCAACAGGGTGCTGAACCATATTGATCTCCTCAAGGAGAAGTTCATTTCGAACGGCGGCAAAGGAGGGAAAGGGGCGCCCGCGCCGGAGGTGAACACCGATGTCCCTGTAGCGTTCGTTGAGCCCGCGAATTACGTTGAGGACCAAGGTGCGGTTGGTCACGTGTTCGCCAAGGTCGCCGAGATCGTCGGCCATCTTCTTGAAACGCTTGCAGTACTCGGTGATGGAAAGATCCCCTTGCGCGAAGGCGCGAAACTTGGCGTCAAGGTGTAAAGCGCGGGTCTCCTGATTCCCAAGAAAGTGTCCCTCGATGGCAAGCCAAGCTTCTCGGGCGGTGGCGCGGTGATCAATGACGGCCTCAGCAAGATCAGAAGAGGTCGTGCTGTAGAGCCAAGATTTGACCACGGCGTTCATCCGCGTCCAATCAGGAAGGGCCGAGGTGGCGTGGTCGCTAAAGAGATGATCTTGCAGCGAATACTTCGTGACGGCGAGGAGGAATTGTTCGCGCCATCTTGAGTAGTTGCCGGCTGTGTCGAGGGTGATGGGAACCAGGCTGCGGGCGTTCTGGATGGAGACCGCCTGAGCGTGGAGGTTGAGGATGGCGGCTGCTTCGTGGAGGGCCATGGCGTTGGAGACGTCCAGGCCGTCCCCTGGAGGAGGCGCGATGGGATCAGCCGCGGCGGCGGCGGCGGCCCGAGCTTTGGCTGCTCGTGCTAGAGCAGCACGGATGCGCTCGGTGGCGGCGTCGCGATCGGAAGAGGCAGCAACAACTTCTTCTTCAGCGGCCTGGGCTTCTGCAAGGGCAGCCTCACGGGCAGCCATGCGGGTGTCAGCGAGGCGCCTTGGCTCGTCGTTGTCGCTGCGATGGACGAGGTCGGCAGGGTCGACGACAGAGGTGGGGGGAGTCCCGGCCATGCTGATCAGGGAGGGCAGCGGAAGGGAGAGAGGGAGGGGGGTCCCGGTCTCGATCAGGGAGGGCAGCGGAAGGGAGAGAGGGAGGGGGGATCCCGGTCTCCTGATACCATGAAGGAGAATGGAATAGAATGGAATGGAATGTATTATTGATGAGCCATGCTCAGGTACATATATAGAGGCAAGGGGATAACTACTTATAACTGAATTACTCTAGTCTAGAAGATAACCCCTTGCCAATAGGATATAACAGCCCACACATAACAGAATATGCTAACACTGCCAATAGGCTAATGATAGTGCTCTTTGTTTCACAGTCAGTCTTTCTATCTGTATAACTTAATGATTGTAATTTGTATGTCAGGTGAAAGATACAGTTGAGGTTGATTTCAATGTTTCTCGTCATCTGGAACATGAGCTTGCTGCCAAGGATTGGAATGTGTTGGTATGTTCTTGGCTTGGTTCATGTTCACTTATTCTTTTTCTGTGTGAATTTGTAATACATTATAATTCTTTGGACTGCAACCATTTAGTCCAAGTATACATCTAATGTTTATTGTCATAAATGTCTAACAGTCTTTACACTGTCTTCCCTTCTTTGTGCTGTCTGCTAAGGTTATCCTGCAAGTGTTCTTTTTTGTATACTAATCAAGTTCTTTTGTTTGGTAATTTCAGGTTCTCCACTATTTAGGCTTAGATCATGTTGGCCACATAGGTGGCCGTCAGAGGTAAATAACATACCATCTCACATGCCTTTTTTAGTTTGAGTAATACCTAGTTTGAGTTAAAAAATTAAAATGACAGTGTTTTGATGCCCCAAAAGCTGAAGGAGATGGATGATGTGATTAGAAGAGTGCATAATGCTGTATCAAACCTTCAGGATAATTCGGACAAAACACTTTTGGTTTGTGATCCTTTCTTGATTCTATAAATTTTCTAACATTCCTAGCAACATGAATGTGTGTAGCAAACAGATTTGATCCTACATCTGTCGTAGATTGCTACACAAGTCCACTATTGAACGGTTAGTTTTGTAATATTGTTTGATACATGTTTAACTAACACATTTTATTCTGGTGCCTTTCTAAATAGGTGTGCTGTTTATTGATTGTGGTGTCTGATTATATGATGAGTTAGCAAATCAAAAATAAATTCCATTCTATTTTTTGAACTGTAATATGTATGTGTGTGGATTTAGAGTAAAATGTGGTGTCTTGTTAAGTTCAGTACTTCAGTAGTGCATACACTCATTTATCAACAAGTTCATGCCTTGGCTGAAAAGATAAAGGTCTGCATTAATTCTGACAGGCATTTTTCTTTTCCTTACATTCCAGGTTGTGGTTAGTGATCACGGTATGACTGAAGGTGGGAATCATGGAGGTTCCTCTTATGAAGAAACTGACTCCCTTGCCCTTTTTATAGGACACAGTGTTGAGAGTTCATATTGCTCACCTTATGACCAGAATGAAGCGCTTCAGGTATAACTCTTTACTTTATCAGTGATATGTAGTTTTAGCCTTCTTTATCTCCGGATACCTGTGGCGTTCCACGTAGTTACGAGTATATTGTCATCAATAAATCATTGTTTCTGCTGAAACCTGAAAATTTATGTTGTAAATCAGTTGATTCTCTGTCTCATTATTTATGCTAAAAGATCATTGCAAAGATCCTAATAATAGTGTTCCAAAAGATCAAACAGCTCTGACCACTCTTCTTTGGCAGGTGGACCTTGCACCAACACTATCTCTTCTCTTTGGGACACCAATTCCGAAGAACAATATAGGTGTCTTGCTTCCAGAGCTTTTTAATTCTTTGACAGGTGATTTTATGTTTTTATGTCTACCTTCTGTTTTAGTGCATTACGCTTCGTCAGGAAGCAGAAGAATAAAGAGTTACAATATTTTATACATGTCTTCTGTTATGGGTAATATGATTGTTATGGGTTATAATCATGTCTTTTGTTGCCTTCTGCTCATTGTATCATTAGTTAAGTTGGAATATTGCATTGTTTACAAATTACATGATTCAGTGAACAAAGGATTCAGCTCCAAATGTGATGGGTGCATCTTATTTCAGATGATCAAAAACTGAGAACTTTTGAGCTGAACTCATTGCAATTCTTAAGATTGTTGCAAGCACAGTTACCTGCTTTCTGCATTGAAGATTGCATCCATTCAAAGTATGGTTTAGGAATTGATATATTTCCTGAGTCTGTTGAGAAGAAGCTGTGCCATTTGCTTGCTGAAGCTTTTGATTCTCATCACTCTTCACGCCTTCATCAAAGATCTAATTTCAAGTGAGCTTCTGCTGGTAAAACTCTCAAAATGGTTGTCAATACAATGAACCATAACTTCTTAAAAGAATGTTTTTCCAGGTCCATTGAAGCTGGGAACTATGGGAATGCTGTCAACGCCTACAATGAATTTTTAAGACATGCGAGTGAGTGGTTGTCTCACAGAGCAACCAATGTAAGTAGTTTTACTACCTTAAGCCTTTGCAGTTTTGAACAGTAGTGTGAAGTAGATTTCTGTAAATTTTCCTTTTGGCTGATTGACTTGTTTCCTGTTCGGTGTTGCTTTTTTGCAGAAACCATTCTATTTACTTGTTTCTGCAATCTCATTGATGATTATTTCATGCCTTTTTCTCATGGGCATTGTCTCTTGCCTGTTTAAGGGCAAGTATCTGAGTCAGGTTGAACACCATTCTGAGAGGAATTTGGATAAACATTGGCACCTTGATGAACTGTTCATTATTATGGGGATTTTTCTTTATGTCATCAGTCTTGGATCAAGCTCCTTTGTGGAAGAAGAACAGTATACATGGCACTATCTCACTTCTACACTGTATTTAATATTTCTCATCAAGACAATCCAATCAGTGCTGAAGGAATCAAATTCAGCTGCAACAGCAGGAACAGAAAGAAATGTTTTTTATGCAAATAATTGTTCTTATGTTACCAGCTGTAAACTGATCCCCAGCAAACGAGATGGTTACAGGTTATGTACTGTCCTTTTCATTCTTATTTCTGGGAGAATTATAAGAGCTTGGCATCAAGGTGGGGTTAACTGGGTTCACTTTTCTGACATTTCAAAGTCACTGGCCCAAGCTGATTCATCTATTGTGAAAGCTCTTCAACTTATCTCAGTTCTTGCAGTTGTGGTATTATATTCAGTTTCACTCCTGTTACTGAGACCAAGGAAAATGAATATTCTAATAGTATGGTTGAGCCACCTGTTTTGTGGAATTTTAGTTGTGCTGCATATCTGGCAAAGTCAGATCAATACTTCATTACCAACTGAACATAGCACAACGTCAATAGCTCAGATATTTTTGTCGTCACAAGTATTTCAGTAACTTTCACTTTTGTTGCATCACCTTGGATATTTCCAATACATTCTATGGAAGCAGAATCAACATCCTCTGGCTCCAATCCTAAAACAGCAATATATCTGCAAGGCATAAATCATTCTATGTTCCTGACTGGAATCACATACACAGCTTTCTGGTGCCTTCTGCAACTGCTTCTGCAGCAACCCATAAATGCAATACCTCTTTTGCTCATTTTCTTGCAAATGATCTCTAGCATAATCCATTTTTCTACAGATACATCATTGCATAAGAAATGGGTACAGGTTAGTTCCTTTCAATATTCTTTTTAATATGTGCTTGACAAATATGATATTTTTTCTTGAATATTGGCATGCTATGGAGTGGTTATTTTTAATGGTTAATCATTGTCGCCAAACTATGTAGATTGTTGCAATGCAATTCTTGGGATTATCTGGCCATTTTGGTCTTGGAAACACAAATAGCCTTGCCAGCATTGATGTTGCTGGAGCATTTATTGTAAGTTTAACAAATAATTTGTTAAGTGTCTTTTATCCTCATTCTTACTGGTTTGACTAATGAATTTTAACAGGGCATTTCAAGTTACTCGACAGTTCTTTCTGGCATACTGATGTTTATTATTACATACGGATCACCTCTGCTGCTGTACCTTGGAATGGTGGTT
This sequence comes from Zizania palustris, assembly GCA_019279435.1. Classification (NCBI taxonomy): domain Eukaryota; kingdom Viridiplantae; phylum Streptophyta; class Magnoliopsida; order Poales; family Poaceae; genus Zizania; species Zizania palustris. The sequence continues at coordinate 35,966,730 of JAAALK010000287.1, read as the reverse complement.
TATTCATCAATAATAAGTAGTGATGGCATCTCTACTGCACAGCAATTAAAATGGAGCTGCATTTTGGACAAAATGATCACGTTGCCCTGTTTGCTTCCTTTGCTAGTTAATTCTATTGCCTTGACATCGTACACCATTATTCTGCTGCTCATGAGGAACCACTTGTTTGTTTGGAGCGTATTTTCACCAAAGTAAGCATGTTCGATAAAAGCTTTGAAAATAAATGCTTAGTCTCATCTTGATTTTGTTGCTTGCCTTCTGCATGTTGTTTTGTTTGTTCCTATCTTCTTAAACCAGAATGTACTCTACAGATGATGTCCATACGAACTAATGTTACAAGCATGCCTGACAAATTGCCTCGTAGAACATGTGAAACCAAATAAAGAAATTTATGGTGTTCTTAAGTTCCAACTTTCGGCCTTCCTTCTAACAGCAAAACAGAAACAGAACTGCGACCAGATTGTTTTCACTCGTTGCTATGGTTGCCATCGATGGACTTGTTAACTTTATTCATTCTACATCTTGTTATTTTTGTATATTGACCGGTTTTCATTTCCAATGCCAACAGGTACCTTTATGTTTGTGCAGCGACAGTGTGCACTTATGCTGGAGTGTTCGTTCTAGCCATGACTGCTGTCTACGTTGTCATTGTTTTATCTTTCAGGATGAGAAACTACAGGGACAGATCCATATAGTTCGATTGACTGTTAGGAGCTCTGGTTTATAACCATTTGTCAGAAAGGAATAGTAGCATTGTCTTCTCGGAGGACTTCTCTTAGGCGTGGTTTCATTAATTCTCTGCGGCTGAGCTTGTTTTGTAGTCTATAATTTAGATCATACAATCCCTGCAAGGGTGTAAACACACGTTACATTCGTCTTCGTTTTGCAGTAGATTTGTTCTAGAGATTTTGTGTTGTATGTGTATATCTTACAGCATGTACAAACAATACAATTAAGGGTGGAGCTAACGAAAAACAGAGAGATGTATCACTTAGTCGTAGTCATTTATATGATAATTCTTGGTGAAATGGTTTTTAGTTTAGAAGATGCATAAATTAGATTGAGAGTGATGCTTATGTTGTTAATAAAAGATACTAAATAATGATTTCTATCGCACGTATCTTGGGACGAATTCTACATCGTCCATGTAAGTCTTCGAAATTCTCATGTTGTGGCGTAATCTAGAAATACGTAACATATTTTTAGTATATAAAACCTTGAAAGGTTCAAATTGTTGATATGGGTTTGAACTTTGTCTGAGGCCTTCGAAAGCAGATAATAGCTTTTATACAAAAGTTGTATTGATTAACACGAGTGTTTGATTCCCTCCTCTTGTAAGAGGAATGTTATTTATATGCGCGGTAATAATAGAGTAATATTAGTTTATCCTATATGTCTAATCGACTATTATAATATTACACAATGAATAGCATAGGACAATTTAGTAACTCTTCATATGACATATGGCATGGCTAGGTGCATGTTTTGTCGGAGGGGATAGGGAGCCTAATGGTTTCGACGTCACCTCGAAGTGATTTAGGCAATCAGTCCCTATTATTATCACCTTGTTAAGGCAAAATCCTTATTATTATTATACGAAAGTAAAATATTTTCACCCAACACATATTCTAAATTTGAAATCAGTTATGGAAGTTACAGACGACAATATTCAAAATGGTGGCTCTAGGTGCACGCTTAGGTGGGATTAGGCGCTAGACACCATCCAGTGTCGTGTAGAAGGTTTGGGTGGCCAACTGGGCGGTCGGAGCACCTAGGTGGGTCAATCGCAACTTGGGCAGTTGACCGCGACGCCTAGGCACCGGTACTCCCGTGCTCCAATGTCGCGTGTCAACGTCGCTCGCCGTGCTCCAACCTCACTCATAGTCCCACTTCGGTGTCCCGACTCCCGCGCCACACGCACGCGCATTCAGGGGCGGAGCCAGTACTTAGGCTGGGGGTTCCTAGGAACCCCGGTCTAAAATTTTTTTTAGTTATTAGTAGCAAATTTTTATCCTTTGTGCACCCCCTTGAGTCCAATATGATGTACCCCGTAAAGTGATGTACCCCCTCTGTTTTTCTCTAGCTCCGCCATTGCGCGCATTGCCAGATCTGATGGTAAGAGACATGTATAGACCGAATCCGGACATCACCATCACCGCCGAAGAAGAGAAGGGGAGGGGCACATATGACCAGAGGAGAAAAGGGGAGAGGAACGCCTGGCCACGGGACACGAAGAACACTTGCATGCATGCCTTCCGTCCGTTTTGCGAGGGGGGGGAGTAGGGATGGCAATTATACCCGTATACCCGTTTACCCGTGGGTAAAAACCCTATTAGGGTCGGGTTTGTTCCATTTTTTATACCCGCGGGTATGATAATGGGTCAAATCTTATACCCGACGGGTAAACGGGTACGGGTACGGGTATTCAATACCCATACCCGCTTTACCCGTTTACCCGTTTACCCGGAGTATATAAACTCATTCCAAAATCAAAACCCTAACTCTCAGCCTCTCACCCCGTGACCCCGCCGTCAGCCCTTCACCCTCTCACGGTCTCACCCCTTCCCCTTCCCAGCCACTCCTCTCAGCTCTCACCCCACCGTCACCCTCTCACCCTGTCGGCCGTCGAGCCCCCGCCGCCGGAGTGCCGGACGCTGAGCCCCCGCCGCCGGAGTGCCGGACGCCGAGCCCCCCGAGCCCCCGCCGCCGGACGCTGAGGCCCCGCCGCCGGACCTTCCGTCGGACGCCGAGCCCCCGCCGCCAGAGGCCGGACCTTCCGCCGCCGAGCCTTCCGAGCCCCGAGAACCCCGCCGCCGGACGCCGAGCGCCCAAGCCCCCTGACCGTCGCTCCCGCGCCGCCGGTCGCCGACCCCTGGCCCCTACATCACAGATTCAGTCACTCTGTCAGGTACAGGTATATACAACAAGTCAACAACTATAGTTTTGATTACGTGAAAGATTCAGCATGACTGCATGAGATTAGTCCAATCCATAGCATGAGATTAGTCCAATCCATAGTATGGCCCCCATCATGATATTTTTTAAATCTGCATATGTCAAAAAAATGTTTATTGAATAGAATTTTTGTTGTCTATAAGTATAAAGCCATGTCAACTCCAGGGAGTAGTAGCCAACCAGAACAAGCTTCGCAACAAGCTTCAGCCCCTGCATCTGTAGAGGAAACTCAACCCCGAAATGAAGAAAATACTATTGATCTTGAAGATGAGGAAATTGTAACCGGAAATTGTGGATCAAAGAGGAAGCTCACATCTACTGTTTGGAATGAGTTTACGAGAGTGAAAGTAAAAGGAGTTGACAAAGCAAAGTGTATGTGGTGCTCCAAACAACTTTCAGGTGATACTAAAAATGGCACTAAATATTTGCATTCTCATTTAAAAGTCTGTATTTATAGAAAGAGGGACGGGGGAAAAGTACAGAGTAATTTGAGATTTGGAACAAGTGATGAAGGACAAGTATCATTAGGAAACTATATCTTTGATCAAGAAGTAGCTCGGAAAGCACTTTATGCTATGATTATTCTACATGAGTACCCTCTTTCTATTGTTGATCATCATGGTTTTAGAAAATTTGTGAGTTCATTGCAGCCCTTATTTAAAATGATCACTAGGAACACTATTAGAAAAGATATCATGGACTTTTATGAGACAGAGAAAAGAAAGGCTTCTTTTTTCATACAAAAAATGAATTGTCGTGTTGCTATTACAACTGATCTTTGGACAGCTGATAACCAAAAAAGAGGGTACATGGCTGTTACTGGGCATTTCATTGATGACAATTGGAAGCTTAGAAGTTGTATCTTGAGGTGATCATTAGTCTTTTCCATTATTTTTTAGTAGTTCACGTATAATTTATTTTACTATGCTACACTGAAATGATGCAATAATTTTGTAGGTTTGTTTATGTGCCATGTCCACATACATCTATTGTTCTAGCGAATGCTCTTTATGCGTGCCTTCAGGATTGGGACATTGATTGCCGGGTATCCTCTATGACTCTTGATAATTGCTCAACAAATGATAATCTTATACAGAAAATAGAGGACAAGATTGGGACACATAATCTTTTATTGGATGGAAAGATGTTACATATGCGTTGTTGTGCACACATACTTAATTTGATTGTGAAAGATGGGTTAGATGTGATTGGACCATGTATTGTAAGTATACGAGACAGTGTTGCATATTGGCTTGCCACTCCAAAAAGATATGAAAAATTTGTCAAAGCAGCTCAACACCAAAAGGTTGAATTAACTAAGAAGTTGTGTCTTGATTGCAAAACTAGATGGAATTCAACCTATATCATGCTTAGTGTTGCCATACCTTATAAGAATGTGTTTGATCGTTTGCAACAATTAGATAAAGGTTATATTGCTCCAACAACTGATGATTGGATCTTTGCCTCAAGTGTTTGTGATAGATTGGGAATTTTTCTTTCTCTCACTGAGTTGTTTTCTGGGACTAAGTATGTTACTGCTAATGTGTGCTTCCCTAAGATATGTGAGATCAAGATTAAAATGAACAATTGGCAATTATCTGAAAATGAGGTTATTAGGAAAATGTCTTGTGCCATGATAAAAAAATATGATAAGTATTGGGCAGATATCCAAGGTGTTTTGGCTGTTGCTGTTATTCTTGATCCACGTCTTAAAATGACAATGTTACATGCTTGTTATATTGCTCTTTTTGGAGAAGAAAGATCTGGCACTTATGTTGATGAGGCCTATGAATTCTTATCTTCTTTGATGAATGAGTATGAAAAATATGTTGAACAAGAGGGTGTTGTTGGTACATCTTCTAGTAGAAGTAATACTAGCTCAATTAGTGCTTTAGAGGTATTGGAAATATTCAATGAACTCACTGCCAACAAAAAGATTTCTACTGTTCGGAGGACAAAAAATGAGTTAGATCGATATTTGGAAGAGGAAACACTTCCATGTGACCCGGGTGTGGAATTTGATATACTTGGTTGGTGGAAGGTTGCGGGAAGTCGCTATCCCACACTAAGGATGGTAGCTCGTGATATATTGGCTATTCCAATTACTACTGTGGCTTCAGAGTCAGCCTTTAGCACTAGTGGAAGGGTTCTAAGTGAACATCGTAGTCGTCTGACTCCAAAAATGTTAGAGGCATTAATGTGTAGCCAAAGTTGGCTACGATATCAACTTGAAGGTATGATGATACATGAAACCAAGATTGTATTTTGTATTTTTTTCTTGTGATATTCATTTACTTATACAAATATTATTCTTGATGTTCTAGGTGAAGATGAGGCGGATAGCTTTTGGTCATGTCTTCAAGATGTTGAAGAGGAGTTTAAAGATGGATCATCTTCTATACTAAATGATGAATCGGAATAATTTATGGCTTGTTGGATGTGTTTTTCATGATGTTTGGACTTTGAACTATAATGTCATGTATTATGGACTCATTGTGGTGATGTTGAACTTTAATGTGTTTGATGTTTCATGACTTTGCTTAAATGCTGAAATTGTGCTGAAATATTGCTTAAATTGTGCTGAAATATTGCTGAAACTATGTTGAAACTGTGCTGAAATCAAAATTCATATTGCTGTTTTTTTGTTCACGGGTAAACGGGTATACCCGCGGGTATCGGGTATGGGCACGGGTTTTTACCCGTCGCGGGTAACGGGTACGGGTACGGGTATTTTTCGCGGGTACAGGTATGAATATGTAATACCCGTGCCCGTGATACCCGACTGCCATCCCTAGGGGGGAGTGGCAGAATGTCCAGCGGCATGCATGCCTAGACGCCTAGGACTCCAGGAAGGAGTGGTAAAAAAATTAAATTCTCTAATGCATGGGACTTCCAGGAGAGAGAAAACCCGCAGCAGAAAAACTAGGTTAGGGCGTGGAAGCGAGGACAGGAAGAAAAAAAAAGAAGGCAAACAAGTAAAACTTGGCACATACCTAGGCGCCGCTAGATCACTGCCCGATTACACCTAGATCAACGTCTGAAGCCACTCGAACACTGGACAGCCAGTAACTCGCGTGGGAAGTCACTGGCTTCGGAAAAGGAAGTTTAAGACATGATTGATGAGTTTATTCAAACGAATCGACATATTTACAATTGCACGGATACACCAATGTTAAGTTGGATAGGTGGCATACAATAAATGGCTTATATATACAACGGGAGGTCGGATTCAAATGATACGGGAGAGCACAGGGAGGGAGGTGCACTCAACCATCAGATCAGTTGTGAGAAACTAAATAGCGGCCTCCCCACATGTTCATAACAAGTCACCAATGTGGTCTGAGCTTTTTTTTTTTTGTGACACCTGATCCACCTGTATAAACATGAGGATGGAGGATCTCGATAGAATTACATCCTCGTACAAGAGTACCACAAAGTTTTGGCAACGGTAGCCGCGGGCTATTCACAGAAACTTGGATGCTACACGGCACGACGTCCAAAAGGCAGCAGTTGCAGCTTTTAGAATTGCTGGATTCTGGTAGATGCTGCATGAGGACAAGGCAGGAACACAATCAGTTAGCTCTAGTTACACCACAGGAGGAGCGAACATCTGAACTCTCATCAAATACTTATCATCAAGGGCTACATGATTACGTCAAAGAAGCACCTCTCTCTCTCTCTCTCTCCCCATAGATGCAATAAATTTATTTCATGTTTGAGAAAATGGCATTAATGGCGATACTTAACAGGTGGAAAAACCTCATCTAACTAATCAGAACTAAACTATCGATTCAAAAGCTCATCAAGTTCTATTGAAATGCTTATGTGGCACCTTTGCGAAAAGCCAGAAATTAATGCTTGGCAACCAGCCCGAACAATTCAACATTCATCCATATGATTTGAGCAAACCACTTTCCTAGGAACATACTATGCAGATTGACTCGTAGAATAACTTACCCAATAGCTGTTGCGCTCCATGATGCTACATTATATATAACTTTTGTTCCATCCCAAGCCTTCTGGAGTTTGTTTTTCCTCTTCTTAGCTGAAAAGGTCTTGCTAAGAGCTGACAACAATGAATGTGGGAGTTTGTAAGTTTGTTTTGCATTGACAAAATTTATCTGAATTTTAAAAAGAATGGCAAGGTAACCTTGTTGAAGTTGATTAGGTGTCAAGTCCTGCACATGAAATTTTTAACCATCATATGTATGGAAGCTTCTCAATGGAGCATGTGAAATTCTATTCTATAACAATCTGGCAATCATGACATGACAAAAAATAGGGGTAGTAATCTATATTCTAGCTCTTGTATCATGCCCAGAACTATAATAGTAACTGTAAACATGATTCTTTGTTCAGTACCCTAGATTCTTGGCAATAGAGTAGTGAGGTCAATATCGACGAAGTAATTCACAAGGAAGGAATAGGGTAAAAATTAAAGAAATTAACTGATATAAGATTATAAATTAAAAATATGTACTGAATTTCGCATACCTTAGTTTGTTTCAGTGACAGCAAGTATGCAGCCATGAAACTTGCAATCCCATCAACTATGTCCTCTTGTTTAATGAGAACATATCCATCCTCTGAATCATCACTAATGTTCATGCCCTTGTCATCCCATAAATCTGTTGCACTTATAATATCCCATGATATAGTTTCATCTACTGTTACAAGAGTAATTACAGAACTGTTCAGGTGTCAGGTTTGATTGCGTGTAAAATTAATAAAACTTTAGCATGTCATGCAAAGGTAGCATATCCACTGATTTTTTATGTAAACAATGAATCTACAAAAGGGTAATATGCACCTGCACCATGTTGATGCACCGAATTCTGGATATTATCAAGTTTTTCGAGAAATTCAGGTGATGCGACCCTTGATTTGAGAAGATCACACAACTGCAAGATAAAAAGGAGAGGTACAAAATTAAGAAAATTTAATGTAGTTTTGGAACAAAAAATACAGTTAGAGACAAGTGATATCTAATAGGCCAGAGAACATTTTAGCCCAGAGTAGTCATTAAGAAAATTGAATTCAAAAGGGTATGGCACCAGGAACACCTAGTCCAGTCGTCCATGTCTAATACCTGGCTTCAAGTTCAAGACACTATGAAACTAGAAGTAATCAATTATTCCAAAATCCATGGCTTCACATATCTCATCATATTTTCTAAAAGTTAAATCCCCCCTTGTGACACATTAGACTCAGGATTCTGTAGCCTCATCACAGTTTTTTTCTAAATTACACAGCGCAGTTCTGACATTCGGCTCAGACGATACAGAACGTGCTTTCTGCTTTCACGTTCTGGTTTGACCGCATGGCCAATTTCTGTGTCAGTACTCACCCAGGTTGAGGGATTGTATACATCAAGCGGTCATAATTAGATCATTAGTGGACAATATAACTATATTGCAACAAGGGACAGTAAAATTGTGGCAATGGCATTCACACCAGGGCAATTTCGTGTAAATTTCATCTAATATTCTAATTACAGTAGGCTTCCATCTAATCCACTGACATTTTAGAGCATCTGATATTCACGAACGCCTAAATGTCACCAATTACCGATCAGTCAAGTCACCGATATCTAAACCTGAATTATTGAATCTCCTACAAACCCCCAGACCACGCAATCGAGAGGCACAAAGAGAGATCTCCCCCCTCCTCACCTCGTCCGTCTCGTAGCCGCCATCCGACGGCGGTGACGACGGCGTCGCACCCTCCTCATCGCAGCCGCTGCTGGCCGTATGGCTGTCCCCCGCCTCCGGATTCGCAACCTCGGCGCCCTCCTCCGGCACTTCGATGCCGAGATCGGCCTCGCGCATCATCTCGAGCGCGAGCTGGCACTGCTCCAGCACCGTCTCCAGCGTCCTCCGCCGCAGCTTCAGCTCCGCGGCCTCCGGCGTCCTCCTCCCCGCCTCCGCCGCCGGCGCCGTCGACGAGGAGGAGGCGGAGGTCTCCATCGAAAACCCTAGGCGTACGGCGGCCGGTGGCAGCTTGCCGCTCCGTCTCGCCTCGCTTGGTGGTTTGGTCTAACTCGACGGGGGAGACGTGCGCGCGTCGCCCGTGCTCTTCTTTGTTACTGACGGCGACGGCGTCGGCGTTGGGCATTTTTGGCTTCGCGATAAGGTAACGTGGGGTACCCGTACCACGCACACGCGGCGGGTAATGCTGCTTGCAAGCTAGCTCCACTGACAGGTGGGGCCCATTATCCGAGCCCCACATGTCAGCGTTGCTGTGGCCCGTGGGTTCACAATTCACATGTAGATTATGCAGCCGTAAGCGCTGGAGCGGCCTCCGGTTTGGTAGACCAGAATCTAACCTATTTTTTACTATAGATTAGTCTTCGATCCATTTTACATGGATTATTAGTTAGTTATATTTTATATGTATTAGTTGGTTATAGTTAAAAATATTCTTTCCACGAGGTGAAATAGATCAAGATTATGGTTTCACCGGGCTGAACAAAAAACTCATAGCTCGTTCAGTTCGTTACCATCTCAGCTCATTCTATTTTCATAACAAGCTAAGCTAGTGTTTTAGCAAATTAGTATAACGGGCGAGTTTGAGCTGACTCGTGAGTTGCTCGCTAGCTTAACGAGCTCGGCACGAGTAGTTAAGTAAACCCACTAAAACAATAACAAAACACCATCTTAAAATACAAGACTCATTGTTTTATGTTTTATCTTAAATAAGGGGTGTTAATTTTGGTCACTAAAATTAACACTCAAAAATTCGGTACCTTCTAATATCTTCTAAACATTATAAAATTTCTTTTGATATATATATATATATATTTCATCAAAATAGAATTATTTAAGATCTTTTTAATAGATTAATTACAATAAAGACATACAGTCCGAGTCAGTGTAATTAGATCACAAATCACATTGTGGTTTAGAAGAAAAAAAACACTTTATCAAAACCAAAAGTTTAATGACTTATTCTTGCCTAGATCTAGCCAGTATTCAGCATTTATTTTTGGGTTAATATTCTAGTTGCAAGAGACACATCCCACACTAGCTCATGAAATTAAAAAAAGGGACGACGAGTCTCATCCATCTGCATCCTCCTACGAATTGAAAGACACCATAAGTCACTACCGGAAACACAACGTTTGTCGAGTGCCCTAAGGTTTGCCGAGTGCATTCCCTCGGGCACTCGGCAAACGAACCTTTGCCGAGTGTACAAACAAATACACTCGGCAAACACGTTACACTCGGCATACTCCCATCTTTGCCGAGTGCCACGTAAAATACACTCGGCAAATATTTCGTAAAAAATCGCTCACCAGGTAGTCATGATGGCGTGATAACGGGACGGGCAAAAAATGTTCTTTGTTGAGTGTCACTAACAGACACTCGGCAAATCCTAGGGTTTGCCGAGTGTCAAACCTGACACTCGGCAAACCTGTGCGCCACGTGTCAAGTTAGCTGCTTTGTCGAGTGTATTTAATAAAACACTCGGTAAAGATGAAATACCCATTATTTCATGTGAAAACATATTTTGAGTCCATATCACATTTTAAAAATGTTTTGAACCTGAATTTTTTTATACAGTCATAATTCAACATCTGTTAAATCCATGGAAAATTTTCATACTTTTATGAGTGTGTTTGATATTTTTAATAAATTAATCGTATTTCTAGGATTAACTTCCAAGTGGGTCAAATTTGAAATGCATGTACATGAAATAATGACTCAAAAATTATGGAAAAATCATATTTGTGTTCATGATTACATTTGTAATCTTTTACAACTAAATATAACTAAATATTTAAAATCTAATTTATGACACTCGACCGACCTCAGTATGCAGGTTAATGGTTTTTTAATTATAGAAAATGTAATTGATGCCTAAAAATTATGACACTTGACATGGTGTCATTATATCATACATATATAATATGGTAAAAAATTCATAATGTTTAGACAAAGTTTTCAGGTATGACCTTTAGAAATTGGACAACATTCGAGAAGGTTTAGGAGTTTAGGGATGAAATGAGTTAGGTTTAGAAGCAAATCGATATTCAAATATTTGTTTGAACTTAAAACTTTTTATACTACTTAAAACTCAATTTATATTATACCATGTCTAAAATTGGCAATTTTTAGAGTTAGTATGCTATTTTTGGTTAAAAAAGTTGTTTATAGGATTTTAAGTAAAAGATCCCAAAATTAAACTACAAGTGCCTTATATTTGATTATTTGAACCTAGAAATTTTCTAGGATGAAATATTAGTGTATATTATATAATTCCAAATTATGGGATTTTTTACTGTCTTTATTCTATTTTAGTTTTAAAAAAAAACAGTATAAAAAATCTTTGCCGAGTGCAAACAGGAATGGCACTCGGCAAAGACCAAAAAAATCACTTTTGCCGAGTGCCAGATATAAATGCACTCGGCAAAGTATGATGATCCCATTATTTCATGTGAAAACATATTTTGACTATATATCACATTTAAAACATGTTTTGAACTTGGATTTTTTTTACAGTCATAATTCAACATCTGTTAATCCATGAACATACTTTTATGAGTGGGATTGCTATTTTTAATAAATTAATCCTATTTCTAGGATTTTCTTCCAAGTGGGTCAAATTACAACTGCATGTACATGAAATAATGACTCAAAAATTGTAGAAAAATCATATTTATGTTCATGATTGTATTTTTAATCTTTTACAACTAAATATATCTAAATATTTAAAATGTAATTTACGACACTCGTGGCACGTTTCTGTGCACTCTGGGGAGGCTTTGCCGAGTGCCTCCACGTGACACTCGGCGAAGGGGGTATGCCGAGTGCCACGGGGGCACTCGGCAAAGCCACCCTGTGCCACGTGCCCCCCCGAGCCCCCTTCGCCGAGTGCCACGTGCCCCCCCGAGCCCCTTTCGCCGAGTGCCCCCCGTGGCACTCGGCACACCCCTTCACCGAGTGCCACGTGGGGCACTCGGCGAAGCCCCGTTAACGGCCACCCCGGCCGTCAACCGGCTACTTTTGCCGAGTGCTATACGTGGCACTCGGCGAAGTCTATATTGCACTCGGCAAAGACTTCGCCGAGTGCCCGATAAAAAGCACTCGGCGAACCCTCACGTCGCCGACACAGCTATCGCCGAGAGGAGTTCGCCGAGTGTGGCACTCGGCGAAACCTTTGCCGAGTGCATTGTGGGCTTCGCCGAGTGCCCTAGGCACTCGGCAAACACGGCGATTCCCATAGTGAGCTGAGCTCGGTCAACAAACCAACATGACTGTTTCTGTCAGATTCACAATTTGAGGTAACATCGTCACGCATGCAAGAACCACCAATATAATATCATATTTTCACCTAATTGCTTGCTTATTTTATTTTAGATTTGAAGTATCATATCCAATATAATTTTAGAGCGGGAGTTGTACCGATAAATTCTGATTGCTTATTGCATTTTAGATTTTAGATTTGTAGCATATTTATCTAGAATCAGCTGCAACGCAGTGGCTTGGCTGCAGGTTAGTACAGAGGTTTCAGCTGCAACACATCACTATCTGAACATGTCGATACACGTGTCGATTTGAGTACAGCGAGCCTTCGATTACTACAGTGCGGGTACGGGTGCCGGTGACAAAGAGATCACATATACAATACAATCCGAACTAAACTAGAGATTATAATGAGACCCGACACTACAACAAAACAGGCAACTTCCGTCGGCCAAAGCCGACGGAAGTTAGCCCTTTCCCGACGGAAGAAGCTAACTTCCGTCGGCAAAAGGCTATCTTCCGTCGGCCTTTGGCCGACGGAAGCGCGGCGACGGAAGTTAGCTAACTTCCGTCAGCTTGACGTGGCCGACGGAAGTTAGCGCCGAACACTGCCACGTCACCAGGGGGGCTTTAACTTCCGTCGGCTAGGCTGGCCGACGGAAGTTAGGGGCAGCTAACTTCCGTCGGCTAGGGCCGAAGCCGACGGAAGTTAGCCTTTCTGCCCACGTGGCCGAAACCAGCTAACTTCCGTCGGCTATGGTCAAAGCCGACGGAAGTTACCTGGTATTTTTTTTTTATTTTTTCCTGGTTCCCCTACTCACACTCACATCCAACCACAATTTCACATACATTCACAATACACATCCAAAATCACATTTCACATCCAAAATCACATTCAAACTTCACATATAACATCCAAAACCACATCTCACATCCAAAATCACATCCACACTTCACACATCACATCCAAAATCACATAATATAACTGAATTCACATCCAAAGTCACAGTAAACATCTGAATTCACATATAACATCCAAACTCACATACAAATTCACAAAACACAGCGAGAGCCACATACAAAGTCATATTTGTCCATATACTCACTGATCGCCCACATTTGGGTCGTGGGCGCCGCCGCTGCCTCCTGCTTCGTTCACATTTGCCCCGGAGGCTCCATCCTGGCCAGGCGTACGGAAACACTGAAGAAATAGACAAAATTAGAAACGAACTCAACTACACTTCTAAACGCTAACTTAGGTATTTAGGAGGTACCTCAGGTGATGTAGGAGATAGTGGTGGTGGCGGGGGAGGTAGTGGTTGGAACATAGACATGTCAAATCCACTATTTTGCTGGGCTAGTTGCTACACATGTTGTAATGTAATCAGTTAGTTCTAAACCTATTTCTGAATACTTTTGAACTGCAACACTCTAAAGTAAGCTTACTTGGATCATCGCCTGTTGTTGTGCTAAGCAGGCGGTATAGTACTCTTGTTGTTTCCTGTTGTGCTCGTTTACCCGCCTCAATTCCTCCCTCATCCGAACCATCTCCGGGGTTTCTTCTGAGCGACGACGGCTGGAGCCAACTCCGACGGAGCTCTGCGACGACTGAGCTGACTTCTAAGCTCTCACCGCTCTCGAGTCAATAACTCCATTGAACATGGAGTACCTGCAACATTAACAGGGGTTAGTTACCATCACAATACCATACACAAAACATTAATAAAAACATTGTCTCACCGTCCATGGCTTTTGCCACCTCCGCTGGAGTACACGGCCATTTGGTCCACAGGTTCTCTCCGCCAATCATAGTCCTCTCCATGGAGTCGAACCATGTGTTCACCATACTGCGCCTGCAAAAAACATGTCCGATTAGCTAGACGCAGAAAAATGAAATTACGTCAACTCTTAATAACATCTCACCAAATGGTCTGTGGCTGTCTGGCTACACAAGACATCTGGCTGTGCCGGATCGCTTCCTTTGTGACCAGAGGTATACACCTCTATGTCACTTGGCACGTTGCCAGATTTAGCTTCCTGTGCATTAGAAATGAGTTAGTCGCATTACAATGTATCTATAGCTAGAGAGTGACAGATCGGTCTTACCAAGCGTTTAGCGTGGCGAATATGTCCGTCGGCACCATATCTGTGCTTCGGATCCGTCCCGCGGCATTGTCTTTTCTGCTCGGAAGTCTTCTTAAATGCGGCTGAAGACCAAATCTTGCAGAATTCAAAATAGGCGTCCTCGCGGTTTGCCAACCACGGAATCCTCACCTGAACAGAGATGCTATTTGTATTATATGACAACAAATCTCAACAATCGAAGAGGTAAAAAGTTAGAATTGTTTACCGAACGGTATTCTTCTTCAGTCAAATAGACTGACGATGAGCCCGTCGCCTTGCTCATTCGTTGCCCTAGCTTCTCCTTGTAGTAAGCATTGTTCGCTTGAATGCGGGCATACGAAATGGCGTCCTTCACCACCTTATGCGCATTGTTGTTGAAGACTACAAGCGCATGGTTATGGTGATTGCCGACTTCTGGCAAGCAAAAGCGTAACTGCAAAAATAATGATTAGTACAATGTTGTAACTCAAAAATTCTAAAAGAAAATTGAAAAAAACACTGCCATACCCAGAAGTCATGAGACACCGCCCCCTGAGCAGTTCCGTGGCGCCCGTCAGGAGCGAACCGGTACTGGTCCCATGTTTGGCATAGAACCCGCTCACCGGTCGGCATTGTCAGCATCCCTGGATAGTGCAGACGGCACAGGTTACCCAATATCTGGTTAACCTGTCTGACCCTCGAAGTGCCGTCGAACCTAGAGTCAATCCAAGATCTAGAAATACATAATAAATAAAGTTAATTAGTTTAGTGAAAGAAATTTTTTGAAAACAAAAGCAAAACAACAGAAGAGTATTACACTTACCCGTCACCAACAGGCGTAATCTCGATCTTGGCTCCACCGGAAAAGACTACTGGTGGAGCGACCAAGTGACTCGTCCTGAAAGTTACCGAGGACCCGCCGGCAGCCTCAGCACCTTCCTCCTGACCCGCACCCTCCGGGAGATCCCCCTGCCCCGCACCCTCTGGGTCATCCCCCTGCCCCACACCCTCTGGGTCATCCCTCTGTGCCGCACACTCTGGGACATCCCCCTCTTGCCCGCCACCCACCGGCCGATCATCCTCATGACCCGCACTGTCCAAGTGTTCTTCCTCCTACAAAACAGTATTGAAACAATTAGTAATAGTTTATAACTGGCATAAAAAACAATCTGAAAGTTACCTCCTCATCTAGTTGAAATGCAATAGGCCGACCAATTAATGTCGGATCTATGCATCTCAGGAGCTGCTCTTGACGACGTCTGTTTGAAGAAGAGGAACTACCCTGGAATAGGGTGTCCTCCTGACTCGTCGGTGTACTCGCCGGAGTACTCGCCGATGAACTCCCCAAGCGGAAGAGCTTCCTCGTGACACTCTTCTTATTTTTCGACATCCTGTTCAAAATAAGCACAAACAAGCATTTATTAGTAAAGAAGGTTTGTACATATGAAAAAACATGTAATATGAAGTATATTGCATATCCATGTATCAAAACAATTACTTGTCAATTATCATCAAAATCAGGATCAATTTGTCCTTTTCTCCCCAAAGCACGCCATGTTACTTTTTTCTTCTTATGTTGGTGTTTCCTTTTCTCGGGAACTGCCACATCATTAGAATCGTCGAGAAAAGAATCTGTCGACGATTCTGACTCTACATTAAACGAAGTCGGCAATTCATCATCTTGATAAACCTCATCGACCTCTTCAACCTCCAATTGATAAGCGTCATCACTAGGGGTGTGTAGACGTTCCCGAGGATTCACTTTGTAGACTACCCACCAAGCACTTAGTTTTTCACATGGGTAGGGCATATAATACACCTGCTCGACTTGATGAGCAAGGACAAAATTGTCGCAACTAGATAATCGTTCCGCGTGTTTGACTTCAACCATCCCAAATTGGTTTTCACGAGTACCATGTTTAGGGTTGAACCAATCACAATCGAAGAAGACTACTTTAATCTCCTTATTCCCGTCAAATTTGTACTCGATTATATTTTTGATGATTCCATAATACATAGTTTCGTGTCCTTGTCCATCAACGACCCTTGTAACAACACCAGTATTAGTTGTTGCCGCTAGAGGTCGATATGCTTCAAATATAGTTGAACGGAAGCGGAAACCATTAACATCGTAGCGACCGTAACTTTTGGCACTAATACTCCCGTAAGAGAGCTGTCGCAAGTCTATATGTACATTGTCAGCGAGCACGCACTGCAAATCATAAGAGATTATAAGATAATTAACCCAGTAGAGTAAAATAATACGTGTCAGAAAAGGTAAGGATTTACATGTTCTCTGAACCAAGTGAGAAAACTAGGCCCGCCATTTACTCCTTCTCGACGCAATTTATCTAATTGCTTCTCCGTTGGTTGACGACCAGATGGCAAGTATTTTGAATCAAACATACTGTCAATGTAACGAATAGGTAAACAAACGGGTATAAAATTTGGAGGTAAAATATAAAACTAAAACGAATCACTTACGCGAAATATTGTTCCATCTCTTCCATATTTGAGTACATGTAGAGCAAGGCATTTGTTCGTTCTTCCTGAGTTACATAATATGTCGTGGAAACACCAACAGTTATGCCCTTCCACCCAAATATTTGGAGATCACTACAAGGATGGTCTTCATCCATATGGTACCGTGTAGCAGGTGTGTTGACATTGTGATGCTCAGCGAAGTATACACTAGTGAAGTATGCTATCTCTTTCAATTTAAATTCTTCTGCGATGCAACCTTCAACTCTGGCCTTATTACCAACCATCGCTCTAAGCTTCTTTAGGGACCTTTCAATATGATACATCCACCTATATTGCACAGGGCCACCTACCTTAGCTTCATATGGCAGATGAACCAGTAAATGTTGCATTGGATTGAAGAACCCTGGAGGGAATATTTTTTCCAGTTTACATAAAAGCACTGGGATCTCTTTCTCTAGCATCTCCATCATATCTTTCTTAATTTCTTTCGCACAAAGTTGTCTATAAAAATGGCTCAGCTCAGCTAACGCCTTCCACACATCATCATTCAGGTACCCACGAAACATTACAGGAAGGAGTCTTTCCATTATTATGTGGTAATCGTGACTTTTCAATCCATTTAATTTCCCTGTCTTCAAGTTCACAGCTCTTCTAAATCCTGCGGCGTAACCATCTGGGAATTTCAAATTTTTCAACCACCTCATTACTTGTTTTTTTTCTTTAGGTTTTAAACAAAATGGGGCACGTGGCTTGCCACCACTATTCGTCAACTCAAGGGTTGGTCGATTACAAATCTCAGCTAAATCTCTTCTCGCCTTTACATTATCTTTTGTCCTGTCAGTAAAATCCATACATGTACTTATAATGCTTTCACCAACATTACGTTCCTGATGCATAACGTCAATGTTGTGCATCAGAATTAGTGATTTGACGTACGGCAGTTCCCATAAACCACATATGTGGGTCCAATTATGTTCGGTTCCGAATCCTACAAATCCATCCTCATTTTCATTAAGGACCAACTCATTCAGCATATCAGCGATTTCTCTACCATTTAAACGCCTTGGTGGTCCCTTTACAACAATGTTGTCCTTCTTGAAATTGTTCCTCTGTAACCTAAATGGGTGATTCATGGGCAAAAAGCATCTATGGCAATCAAAGTAACAAATCTTTCCCCCGAAGTTCAGACGGAAACAATCTGTGTCCTTCGCACATATCGGGCATGTCAACCTTCCATGACAACTCCAACCAGAAAAAATACCGTATGCCGGAAAATCGTGGACCGACCACAGATACGCAACTCGAAGATTGAATTTTTGTTTCTGGTCATAGTCATATGCTTCAACTCCTTTCCACAATTGTTTTAACTCTTCAATTAAGGGCTTCAACATCACGTTTAGTCGTGTTCCAGGATGATCTGGACCGGGTATAATGAGACACAGGAACATAAATTCATATTTCATACAAAATGAAGGTGGAAGGTTGTATGGAATAGCAAACACGGGCCAACAAGAGTACGACGATGCCGTTACATTGAAAGGCGTGAATCCATCAGTTGCCAACCCGATGCGAACATTCCTTGCATCACTAGCAAAGTCTGCATCAAAATCATCTAGAGCCTTCCATGCCGCACCATCAGATGGGTGCACCATTACTTGATTATTCTCACGTACACCTTCTTTATGCCATCGCATATGTCTAGCGGTTTTCTTTGATAGAAACAATCGTTTCACCCGAGGTGTAAGAGGCATGTAACGAAGTTGCTTATGAGCAACCTCTGTCGTCACCTTCTCTCCGTCTTCATTTATGACCTCTACGAATCTCGGTTTACCACATTTTAAGCATTTCACCTCATTACTATGTTCTTTCCAGAACAGCATACAATTATCTCGGCACACATCAATCTTCTCATACTCCATACCGAGAGCAGAAAGCATTTTCTTTGACTGATACATGTCTTTCGGCACCTTATGGTTCTTAGGAAGGATATCGCTGATCAGATTTAAGAGCTCCTTATAACAATTGTTTGAAAATGCAAACTTTGACTTAATAGCCATAATACGAGTCACGAAAGCGAGAACGCTTACGGTGGTGTGCTCATGCAATGGCTCTTCTGAAGCTCGAAGGATGTCGAAAAACTTTTGAACCTCCGGTGTTGGAGGATCCTCGGGGTTTGATTCAAACTCCGGTCGTATAGCATCAACCATCTCATCCATCCTATCGTCAGCAACGCTATCATCTTCTTCTTCCACTACTAATACCGTTTTTTCAAGGCCTGTCTCGCCGTGAAAAGACCAAACTTCATAACCTGGCACGAATCCATATTTGCAAATATGCAATGACAACGTCCTCTTGTCTTGCCAACGAGAATTTCTGCACTTCATGCATGGGCACCTCGCGCCAGTGTTTGTTGTCAAAGCGAATGCACGATCAACAAATTTCTCAGCGTTGATTACCCACTCCCTCGTGTGAGCTCCACTTTTCATCCAACCACTATACATCCACCGTCGGTCGTCCTCAGCCATTCTATATGCAAAACATTCATTCAATCAAGAAGATTCATGCACTGGCCGCTATAAAAGGGCTCGCAACATACACACACCCTGGCCACCCCCCGCCTCCGCCTCCGGACAACGGAGGGGAAGCAGAGGCGGCCGGGCGGCCGGTGACGCAAGGGGAAGCAGAGCCCGCGGCGCAAGGGAACAGGGTTAACCGAAAGGCCTGTGCCACACCTTAGACACTACCACGGACCCTAGGCGCCCGCCCAGACACGCCTGATGGCGATCGCGATTCACCATGGCATCCGGTGGTGACCGCCTGGACGTCTAGTCGGCGCAGGCGACGCCATGGCAACCATGGTCTATAGGAAAAGATAGGTCCTAAACCCACCCAAGAGTGACCGACAAAACGTGGTATTTATGACGAGCCATGAGTCCGAACGAAATTTCAGCAGCATAACCCCGCTGTTCTCCAATTGCACGCCTGATAGTGGTGCAATGGAGAACAACAAGGTTATGTTACTGAAATCTCATTCGGACTCATGACTCATCATAAAACCACGCTCTGTCGCCCACTCTGAGGCTGTCCAAAAAGGGACAATTCCGGACCTACACATCTCACACGCATGACACGTGTGAGACATGTTGGTCCGAAACGGGTGACGCATAGGTTTCGTTACACTATCTACGTTGTTGTCAAATAAAAAATTGCATACGAAAAGAAATATATATAATAATAAAGTATATATATATAATATACTAATCACCGTAATGAAATCATCAACAAACCAAAAATTAACACAAGAATATAATTAATAGCACATATATATTTCAATTTTACCACACAACCCATTTAAATTTCAGCTCATTTAAAGCCCATTTGTAAACCATAACTCAGTCGAGACTCGAGAGGGGGGCTAGCTAGGGCGACGCGCCGACGCCTTAGTCGAAGGCACTTTCACCTAGTCGGCCGTCCAGAGACACCCGGCGACCAATTGCTGACGGAAGTCAGCCTTTGGCCGACGGAAGTGCCCTGCTACGCCCTCGCCATGCCCTATCGAGCCCTCGCCGCGCCATCGCCGCGAGGGAGGGGGAGAGGATTAGAGAGGCAGAAAGGAGAGAGGTGCCACGGGGAGGGGTAGCAGAGGCGGTGGTGGCACAAGGGGAAGGGGTAGCAGAGGCGGCGACGCGGCGCACGGGGAAGGGTAGCGCAGAGGCGGCGACCGGCGGCGCAAGGGGAGGGGTAGCAGAGGCGGCGGCCAGCGGCGCAAGGGGCAGAGGTGGTGGCGCAAGTGGAAGGGGAGGTAGAGAGTCGACTCAGTCGAGACTCGATAGGGGGGCTAGCTAGGGCGACGCGCTGACGCCTTAGTCAAAGGCACTTTCACCTAGTCGGCCGCCCAGAGACACCAGGTGACCACCTAGTCACCATGGGTGATGCCTTGAATGGCCAGGCGGGCGCCCAACTCCACCAGGCGAGGCTAGCCGGCATGGCGCTCGGTGGGGACCGCCTGGACGCCTAGTCGGCGCCTAGGTGACGCCGTGACAACCATGATCCAATTCATTACAACATGAAAAACATGACAATATATTAAAAAATTCCTCAGTCCTGACATTATTAGTTTTATTTGACTTTAAATCTGGTCTAAGTCTCATGCCACATGTTCTTTTCACAAAAACACTGATTAAATGATTTCATCACTATGTCATCAACCTCAAGCAATATGAGAGCATGCAAAAATGCAATAAACATTGATTCAATTCAATAAACATGCAATAAACATGCAATAAAAATTACTTGGGAACGACGGCGGCGACGGCTACGGTCGGCGGGTGATGGGTGAATGGTGGCGGCGGCGGCGGGGTGCCGGGATGGACGGCGGTGGTCACCGGCGTGGGCGGTGGCCGGCGGCCGGGGGCCGAGGACACAGCGGCGGCGGGGCACCGATGGCGGTTGGCCGGTGGCCGGGAGCACGGCGGCAGGACACCGGCGAGGGGCACGGCGGCCTACGGCGGTGGGCGGGGGCCGGCGGCGGGGGCCGGCGGCGACGGGGGCGGGCGGTGGGGGCGTGGGCGGCGGCGGGACACCGGCGAGGGGCACGGCGGCCTACGGCGGTGGGCGGGGGCCGACGGCGGGGGCCGGTGAAGATCTAGGCCCTATGTGAGTTTTGGTAATTAATGATAAACATGCGTTTGAGGACTAATATTTTTCTTAAGTGTGAAGGAAATGAGTAGGTCCCGCGCAAATGGAGCACAAGATGTAAACCCGAAGATCTGGACGTTTAAAGGCTACGGCAAAAGGTTTGAAGGAATCTAGAAATTGATCGAGGTGTTTGGAGCGATCATTTAGGCTAGGTTTAAATTTTGTTTTTGCCGTACTATAAAGAGGGGTTGCATCTTGGTTATGAGTTGATTTTCAAGTGCCCAATTTGCATTGCATATAGTATCTTTTGATCATGTGTGATTGTTGCAAAAGTTGCTATTTTGGCAAAAATCCTTGAAAAATCATAGCAGCATTTTGTTGGAGCTGTCTGACCCTGGCGGTCTGACCGACCATGTGGGTCCGGTCAGACCGGCTGGAGTTGGACGGTCCGACCGGCCAGGGGGCCGGTCCGACCGGGTTGCGCAGGGCAGAAAACTGCTGGTTTACAGAGCCGACGGGAGCACTATCGGTCCGACCGAGCCGATGGCCGGTCAGACCGGGTAGGGCCGGTCCGACCGGGCCAGCATGGCCGGTCAGACCGAGGCGTCCTGTCACATCAGTAAACGGCTAGTTTTCTAGCCGTTGCAGTTGAGGTCGGTCAGACCGGCCCAAGATGGGCGGTCAGACCGACATTGCGCAGAGAGCCACCTAACTTGTGTAACGGCTAGTTTTTGGGTGGGTGGCTATATAAACCCTTGCTACAGCTCCTTTGCTAGACTTTTGGCATTCATTTGAGCATCCTTGAGCACAAGAGAGTCTCTCCCACCATTGAGCACTAATTTGAGCACTAGTGAGGTTGGGAAGAAAAGGAGTTGATCAAGTGATTGAGTGAATTGCATTGCATTGGCATTTTGGCACTTGATCCTCTTCTCCTAGCTTTGATTGCAGCTTGTTACTCTTGGAGATTGCCATCTCCTAGACGGCTTGGAGAAGAAACCGGTGATCTCTCCTAGAAGGTTGTGGAGGAGACCCGGGAGGTTGTGAAGGTTGGAGCTCGCCTATCCGGAGTGGAGAAGAGCTACCACTAGTGATCGAGGCCCGAGAGTTGCACTTCCGGTGCCGGCTCATATTCAAGCTAATTTCTCTCTGAAAAATCCGAGGCTTGGTGAAGAGAGCGGTCAAGTGAAACTCGCCTCAACGAGGACGTAGGAAATTGGCAAATTTCCGAACCTCGGGATAAAATTCGGTTGTCTCTTGTTCCCTTTACTTTGTGCAAGTATAATTGTGCAAGCTTACTTTTCTAGAGTAATTTACTTTTCACCTTAGGTTGCACTGTTTGCTCTAGCTTTTTGCCATCATTGTTTTAGGTCCTTAATCTCTGTTTAACTGAAATCGAATTAGTTTTAAAAACCGCCTATTCACCCCCCTCTAGTCGGTACATCGATCCTACAAGTGGTATCAGAGCTTGGTCTCTCAAGTTAGGCTTTACCGCCTAGAGAGAAGATGTCCGACGAGGTGGTTCACAACGTAGGCAAAGGTCCTTACTTTGATGGCACTAACTATTCTATTTGGAAAGTTCGTATGGCTGCTCACCTCAAAGCCATGAGCTTTGAAATTTGGCGTATTGTTGAGTTAGGTTTTGATGTTGAAGACAAGATGAATCTAACCTATCAAAACAAAAAGGATATGCAACTTGATGCTCAAGCTACAAATGCTTTGTTCAATTGTTTGTGCGCCGAAGAGTTCAATAGGATAAGCAATATTTCAACGGCACACGACATTTGGACCACTCTTCAAGATATACATGATGGAACAACAAGTGTGAAGAATGCCAAGTCGCACTACTTAAAGATCAACTATGAAACATTCACCATGTTGCCAAATGAAAGTGTCAATGAGATGTATGCAAGACTTAATGTGATTGTAAATGATCTCAAGGGTGTTGGAGTGAAGTACACGGAGTTGGAAGTTGCTCAAAAGATGTTGAGAGCCTTGCCCGAGAAATATGACACGTTGGTGACTTTCCTCATCAACTCGGATATGTCAAGTTTGACACCCACAACACTTTTGGGAACCATCAATACAAATGAGATTTACAAGAACAAGAGAGTTGAAGGAAGCACCGAAGATCACTCCTCATCCAAGAAGAAGAATATTGCCTTAAAGGCCAAGGTTGAAAAGAGATGTGAAGAAGAAGAAGACACCTCTTGTGATGGCGATACCGAAGATGAAGAAATGGCTCTCTTTGTGAGAAAGTTCAACCGGTTCATGAAAAAGAGAGGAAGTTCTTCAAGCTCATTCAAGAACAATGGTGACAAGAAGTCAACCAAAAGAAACCTCAAGAATGTAAGATGTTTCGAGTGTAATGAAAAGGGTCATTTTGCCTCAAGATGCTCGAACAAACAAGAAAGCGAAGATGATAAATCTCAAAAGAAGAACAAAGAGAAGAATGGGAAGAAAAAGCTTTTCAAGAAGTTGAACAAGAAAAAGGGTAGAAATGAAGCATTTGTGGGAGAATGGGATTCAAATGAAGATAGCTCCGATCCTTCTTCAAGCTCCGACTCCGGTGGTGAGTCAAACTCAAGAAAGAAGAACATGGCGGGAATAGCAATCACGGAAGCTTCATCACTATACTCTCCTTTTTGTCTCATGGCAAAAGGAAGTACTAAGGTAACGTCTACTTGTGATAGTGAACAAAATGATAGTGATGATGAATTATCTTATGATGATCTTGCACAAATGCTTGAGGAGCTAAATGAGTTGAGTGGCAAAGAGAGAGTCAAATTTAAGGCTCTCAAGAAAGATCATGAGTCCTTAACGGCTAAATATGAGGAGTTGAAAACTTCTCATATGATGCTTTTGGTCTCTCATGAGAAGCTTGAGGAAGCTCACGAAGCACTCATTGCCTCTACACTCATTGAGCCAAAAGTAGATATAGGGATCACATGTGATATTTTTGATGATGCATGTCTAAATGTTGAAAATTGCATTCCTACAAAGACTAGCATATCAACATCATGTGATGACTTACTTGCTAGGCCATGCTCATCCACTCTTGATATTGCTTCATGTTCAACAAATTTATCATCTTCATCTAATTCATTGTTAATTGTTGAGAATCATGAGCTCAAGGAGCAAGTTGCCAAACTAAGTAAGAGTTTGGAAAGATGCTTCAAAGGGAAAAATACCCTTGATGAAATTTTAAGCCAACAAAGATGCTCTTTCAACAAGGAGGGACTTGGTTTTGTTCCCAAGAAAGGGAAAAAGCCTTCTTACCAAGCCCCAAGGTTTGTTAAGAGAAATGGAAAATATTGCAATAAATGTCGAAAAGTTGGTCACATAATTGGTGAATGCCACATAAACAATGTTCCTAGAAATGATGTATTTGATTCTCATTACATGCTTAAGAGAGCCAATAATGGCTCCATTTATGCTAAGTTTTTGGGCACTCCTATTTTAGGAGAAAAGAAGAAATCAATTTGGGTGCCAAAGGCCTTGATAACTAACCTACAAGGACCCAAAAGGATTTGGGTACCTAAAAAGGCTTGATCTCTTTTGTAGGTAAACTACCACACCGGAGGATCACATTGGGTGCTTGATAGTGGGTGCACTCAACATATGACCGGTGATAGGAAAATGTTCACATCATTTGAAGTTGGTGCCAAAGATCAAGAAAGAGTGACCTTCGGTGACAATAGTAAAGGAAAGGTAATGGGTCTAGGTAAAATTGCTATCTCAAATGATTTCTCCATTTCCAATGTTTCTCTAGTTGAGTCATTGAATTTCAACTTATTATCCATTGCTCAACTATGTGATTTAGGCCTTTCATGCACATTTAATCCTCAAGAAGTATTTGTAACAAGTATCCATGATAACTCCTTAGTTTTCAAAGGTTTTCGTTTTGGAAATCTCTATTTGGTGGATCTCTCTTCAAATGAAGCTAATTTGAAAACTTGTTTGGTTGCAAAAACTTCATTGGGTTGGCTTTGGCATAGAAGGCTTGCTCATGTGGGAATGAATCAACTAAACAAGCTTGCAAAAAGAGATTTGGTTGTTGGTTTGAAAGATATAAAATTTGAAAAAGATAAACTTTGTAGTGCTTGTCAAGCGGGGAGGCAAGTTGCTTGCTCTCATCCTAGCAAAAGCATCATGTCCACTTCTAGACCTTTGGAGCTTTTGCATATTGATTTATTTGGTCCAACAACTTACAAAAGCATCGGTGGAAATAGTTTTTGTCTTGTTATTGTGGATGATTTCTCAAGATTTACTTGGGTCTTCTTTTTACATGACAAAGCTAAGACCTCCGAGATTTTCAAAAAGTTTGCAAAACGGGCTCAAAACGAATTCAACTTTTCTATTGTAAAAGTAAGGAGTGACAATGGATCCGAGTTTAAAAATACAAATATTGAGGATTATTGTGATGATCTCGGTATTAAACATGAGCTTTCCGCCACCTATTCACCACAACAAAATGGTGTTGTGGAAAGAAAGAATAGGACCCTTATTGAGATGGCTAGAACTATGCTTGATGAGTATAGTGTCTCCGACTCTTTTGGGCGGAAGCTATAAACACTTCTTGCCATGCTTCAAATCGTCTTTATTTGCATCGTCTTTTGAAAAAGACTCCATATGAACTCTTAATTGGACGAAAACCCAACATTGCTTACTTTCGTGTTTTTGGTTGCAAATGCTATATTTATAGAAAAGGTGTTAGACTAACCAAGTTTGAAAGTCGTTGTGATGAAGGATTTCTTCTTGGATATGCTTCAAATAGCAAGGCATACCGAGTGTATAACAAGAACAAAGGTATTGTTGAAGAAACCTCGGATGTTCAATTTGATGAAACTAATGGGTCCCAAGAGGGGCACGAGAATTTGGATGATGTAGGTGATGAAGGCTTGATAAGGGCAATGAAGAAAATGTCAATTGGTGACATCAAGCCTAAAGAAGATGATGAACTTCCATCCTCCACTCAAGTTGAAGCTTCTACTTCCGCTACGCAAAATTTGACTCAACTTGATGAAGATGAAGCCAAAGATCAATCCTCTACTATTCCATCCAAAGTTCACAATGCCACCGCAAAAGATCACCCAATTGATCAAGTTTTGGGTGACATTAGTAAGGGTGTTCAAACTAGATCTCGTGTTGCTTCTATTTGTGAGCATTACTCGTTTGTTTCTTCTATTGAACCTAAACATGTAGATGAAGCTCTAAATGACCCGGATTGGGTAAATGCTATGCATGAAGAGCTCAACAACTTTGAAAGAAACAAAGTTTGGACATTGGTGGAGAGACCCAAGGAGCACAACGTAATTGGAACAAAGTGGGTTTTTAGGAACAAGCAAGATGAAAACGGGTTGGTCGTGAGAAACAAGGCAAGATTGGTAGCACAAGGATTCACTCAAGTCGAAGGTTTGGATTTTGGTGAAACCTTTGCTCCCGTTGCTAGACTAGAAGCTATTCGCATCTTACTTGCTTTTGCTTCATGTTTTGATATTAAGTTATATCAAATGGATGTGAAAAGTGCTTTCTTGAATGGCGAAATAGCTGAACTAGTTTTTGTTGAACAACCACCCGGTTTTGAGAATCCTAAAAATCCTAATCATGTTTATAAACTCTCAAAAGCTCTCTATGGTCTAAAACAAGCTCCTAGAGCTTGGTATGAAAGATTGAGAGATTTTCTCCTCTCAAAGGGTTTTAAAATTGGTAAAGTCGACACTACCTTGTTTACAAAAATAATTAATGATGATTTCTTTGTCTGTCAAATTTATGTCGATGATATTATATTTGGTTCTACTAATGAAGAATTGTGCAAAGTTTTTGGTGATATGATGTCTAGGGAATTTGAGATGTCCATGATAGGAGAATTGAGTTTCTTTCTTGGACTTCAAGTCAAGCAACTCAAGAATGGAACCTTTGTGAGCCAAACAAAGTATATTCATGACCTTCTCAAAAGGTTCGGATTGATGGAAGCAAAGCCTATCAAGACCCCTATGGCGACCAACGGACATCTCGACCTAAATGAGGGAGGTAAACCGGTAGATCAAAAATTATATAGATCCATGATTGGCAGTTTGCTCTATCTTACCGCATCTAGGCCCGATATCATGTTTAGTGTTTGCATGTGTGCTAGATTTCAAGCTGCACCAAAAGATTGTCATTTGATGGCGGTCAAGAGAATTCTAAGATATTTAAAACATTCCATCCATATAGGCTTGTGGTACCCCAAAGGTGCTAAATTTGAGCTAATTGGCTATTCCGATTCGGATTATGCCGGTTGCAAAGTTGATCGTAAAAGCACTTCTGGAGGCTGTCAATTCCTTGGGAGGTCTCTTGTTTCTTGGGCATCTAAGAAACAAAACTCCGTTGCCCTTTCCACCGCTGAGGCAGAATATGTCTCTGCGGGTAGTTGTTGTGCGCAATTACTTTGGATGAGGCAAACCTTGCTTGATTATGGAATAGAATTCTCAAATGTTCCTCTTCTTTGTGACAATGATAGCGCTGTCAAAATTGCAAACAATCCAGTCCAACACTCTAGAACCAAGCATATTGATATTCGCCACCACTTTCTAAGAGATCATGTTGGCAAAGGTGACATTGTCATTAGCCACATAAGAACCGAAGATCAATTAGCAGATATCTTTACCAAACCACTTGATGAGTCCCGCTTTTGTAAGCTTAGGAATGAATTGAATATAATAGACTTCTCAAATGTGGCTTGAAATCATGCATATGTGTGAGTTGTAGAATTTTCTATCCTTGTGACATATATGATTGCTTTTATGCTTGCAATGCGATATTTGAAGTTCATGTACTTTTTATGTGTTTCTAAGGCTATACATTAAGGGGGAGTATAAGGTTACTCTTATATGTTGAAAATTGCTCATGTTGTTGAAAAACAAAATTTGAAAGTTTTTGGTATCCTCAAAATCCTTTCTTTGAGTTAAAAACAAATTTCTCTCATGATTTTATTTCAAGACATATTTTGAACTTTTGTCCAAAACAAAACTTATAGAAATGGATCATATGATCATTTTTCGTATTCAAATTTTTTAACTTTATCCATTCTATCAAAAGATATTCAAAGAATTAAAGTTCAGACAAGTGTTCGGACAAGAGTTCGGACATGTTGAGAACTTTGGCTGCAAATGGTTTCTTTTTGAACTTAAAAATTTGAAAACTTGATGTTTTATAAAGCTTGGGAGTTATTCTAAGTTTCTGCAAAGTTTGAAATTTTTCAAAATTATTTTGCTATATTTTTCACTTAAGCTCCTCTTTGTGCCCTGTTTTTAATTGCTGAGCTTTAGTGGTGTCGGTCAGACCGGGCCTACATGGCCGGTCCGACCGCCCTTGCTGAGTCGGTCCAACCGGGCCTACATGGCCGGTCAGACCGGGGCTCGGGCAGGGTTATAACTCCCCTCTCTATTCAGTTTTCTCTCCCCTCTATTATTCCTCTCCTCTCAAACCGAGTTCCTCTCCTCCACTCTTGCCCCCAACCCTAGAAATTTCGTTTCATCGATTTTCTTGCCGGTTCAACCGGTGGATCTTCTCCGGTCCGACCTCAAGTCCATTTTCCCTTGCCGGTAAGAACTTTCTCCGATCAAATCCTTTGTTTTTATCCTTTTGAAGGCTAGGGTTAGGGTTCTTGTTCATGGGCTTGGATGTCAACTTGCCAAGGCTAAATCCTCTTTGAAACTAAATTGTTAGCCTTGTGATACTATTTCCCTTGCCTCTATGCAATTTGATATGGCAAATTTTGATTATGGAGAAGTTTTGTGCAAAAGAGGATTTGTGCCCGGGTTGCTAGGCCGGTCAGACCGGTGGGCAATGGGCGGTCCGACCGACCGTGTACTGGCGGTCAGACCGGCCCTATTACCTCGGTCAGACCGGCCTCCCAATGCCTGCCCCTCTTTTGCACATCATTGCTCATTGATGATTTTGCCCTCTAACAAATTCATAGATTGTCTCAAATCATATCTTTTATCTTATCTGGGTTAATCCTTTGATTCAGTCATGCCTCGCGCCGGCCGTTCTCAAGGAAATGAGCGTCGCTCAAAGTTTGTCGAGGACCGTGGCCAATCTTCCCGGCACTTTCAAGATGACAGTGACGAGGACTTTGCCTATGAGGATGACAGCTCTGAGAATGAAGAAGAATTGGCACCTCAACCTCCAGCAGCTAGTGAAGATCCTTTTGCATCCTTGGAATTCAAGGTAGATGTCCGAAATCAAGAGAACTTTGCTCGTCTGCGCCACCACAATCAATTTCTCAGACCAAGAGATACATCAGATCAGCGGTTTCATACAAAGTTTCAGAAAGAGGTTTTCAACATTGCATATGAGAACCGTTCTCTGGCTCCTCATAAGTGGATTTCTTGGAGGGATCTAAGTGGAGAGGTTGCAGCTCTCAGAAACATATTTGGAACTGTTGGTATAAACAAAATAGTGAGTCTGAAGCAAGATTTTAATTGGGATGTTATCCGTCAGTTTTATGCCACAGTTTTCATACCTGCCACTTGTGATTCTCTTACATGGATGACTGGAGATATCTTTTGCATTGCTACAAAGCAAGAAATTCAGAGTGCTTGGGACATAAGGTTCTCTTCTGGCCTCAGACTGCATGATGAGTTCACTCACAATCCTTTGTCAGAAGAAGAGATGGCTCAATTCTACATCCCATCTGCTGCTCATAAGATTGGAGGGGTTACTGGAATGAAGACTCTTCATAGTGTGGCACATCGCATTCTGCGGCACTCCATTTTACCGCGTCTAGGCAACAATGATGCTATTCGATGTGTTGCTTGGACTCTTCTAGATGCAGTGATGACTGGAAAGAGGTTTGATGTCATTCATTTGATGCTATATGAGATGGCACTCTCAAAAGGAAGCCTCACTCTTGGAGTCTACTATGCTCCGTTTATCATGAGATTAATTTTGAGCAAAGTAGGAAATGTGAATGAGCGCCTTGATATCTCTCACTCTCAGTACAGGCCTCGCTTCTCGGTCACTCCTTTGGCTCCAGCCGTCGATCCAGCTGATATGGGAGCAGGACAGGTTCATCCTCAGGACATTCCTAGCAGCTCTTTTGCTCCTCCTCAGAGTTCTGGATCTGGTGCTTATTTTGGAATGGATGCCACCCAATTCTTTGATCCAGTTCTTCAACAAGTAACAGCTGGCTTTCTTCAGTTAAATTCAAGAATGGATCAAATGGCTCTAGGACAAGAAGCTATCACCTCCCATCTGCAAAGCCTTCAAGGGGGTCAAGAGCGTATCAACTCCAGGATTGACACTCTTTCTTCTCGAGTTGATCGTCTAGATTCATCTTCCTCAACAGGATACCCTCTTCAGTACCAGCGCCGTCGTCGTCGCCTTGATGATTCTCAGCCTCCTTCCCAGGATTAGTCTCTCTTTTTGGTTCTTGATGCCAAAAGGGGGAGAAGCAGTTTAAGCAGTTAGCAGTAGGAGAGAAGGCAGCAGAGGATTAAGGGAGTAGGTAGCAGTAGTAAGAAGGAATGTTTAGGAAGGATCAATCTTTTTATATCGCTATCTTTCTATGGCTGTTTGTATAATGAACTCTATTTGCTTTCCATATCGTACTCAACTTAATTTGAACTATTTGCTTTTATTATGAGAAACTCTCTTTGCTTCATTGAATGTGTGAATTCTGTTTGGAATTATATCTCATATCTTGCTCCATTCACTTGTACCCCATCATTTATTCAGGGGGAGCTTTGCGCTTAATTGTGGATACTTCTACTTTAACATATTTCTTTATCTCTGAAGTGTTTGTCATCAATTACCAAAAAGGGGGAGATTGAAGATCTAGGCCCTATGTGAGTTTTGGTAATTAATGATAAACATGCGTTTGAGGACTAATATTTTTCTTAAGTGTGAAGGAAATGAGTAGGTCCCGCGCAAATGGAGCACAAGATGTAAACCCGAAGATCTGGACGTTTAAAGGCTACGGCAAAAGGTTTGAAGGAATCTAGAAATTGATCGAGGTGTTTGGAGCGATCATTTAGGCTAGGTTTAAATTTTGTTTTTGCCGTACTATAAAGAGGGGTTGCATCTTGGTTATGAGTTGATTTTCAAGTGCCCAATTTGCATTGCATATAGTATCTTTTGATCATGTGTGATTGTTGCAAAAGTTGCTATTTTGGCAAAAATCCTTGAAAAATCATAGCAGCATTTTGTTGGAGCTGTCTGACCCTGGCGGTCTGACCGACCATGTGGGTCCGGTCAGACCGGCTGGAGTTGGACGGTCCGACCGGCCAGGGGGCCGGTCCGACCGGGTTGCGCAGGGCAGAAAACTGCTGGTTTACAGAGCCGACGGGAGCACTATCGGTCCGACCGAGCCGATGGCCGGTCAGACCGGGTAGGGCCGGTCCGACCGGGCCAGCATGGCCGGTCAGACCGAGGCGTCCTGTCACATCAGTAAACGGCTAGTTTTCTAGCCGTTGCAGTTGAGGTCGGTCAGACCGGCCCAAGATGGGCGGTCAGACCGACATTGCGCAGAGAGCCACCTAACTTGTGTAACGGCTAGTTTTTGGGTGGGTGGCTATATAAACCCTTGCTACAGCTCCTTTGCTAGACTTTTGGCATTCATTTGAGCATCCTTGAGCACAAGAGAGTCTCTCCCACCATTGAGCACTAATTTGAGCACTAGTGAGGTTGGGAAGAAAAGGAGTTGATCAAGTGATTGAGTGAATTGCATTGCATTGGCATTTTGGCACTTGATCCTCTTCTCCTAGCTTTGATTGCAGCTTGTTACTCTTGGAGATTGCCATCTCCTAGACGGCTTGGAGAAGAAACCGGTGATCTCTCCTAGAAGGTTGTGGAGGAGACCCGGGAGGTTGTGAAGGTTGGAGCTCGCCTATCCGGAGTGGAGAAGAGCTACCACTAGTGATCGAGGCCCGAGAGTTGCACTTCCGGTGCCGGCTCATATTCAAGCTAATTTCTCTCTGAAAAATCCGAGGCTTGGTGAAGAGAGCGGTCAAGTGAAACTCGCCTCAACGAGGACGTAGGAAATTGGCAAATTTCCGAACCTCGGGATAAAATTCGGTTGTCTCTTGTTCCCTTTACTTTGTGCAAGTATAATTGTGCAAGCTTACTTTTCTAGAGTAATTTACTTTTCACCTTAGGTTGCACTGTTTGCTCTAGCTTTTTGCCATCATTGTTTTAGGTCCTTAATCTCTGTTTAACTGAAATCGAATTAGTTTTAAAAACCGCCTATTCACCCCCCTCTAGTCGGTACATCGATCCTACAGCCGGCGGCGACGGGGGCGGGCGGTGGGGGCGTGGGCGGCGGCGGGCGGCCGCTACGGCAACCTGCGGCGGCGGGTGCGTCCGGGACGCGGCGGCGGCGGGAGGATGCGGCGGCGGCGGCGGGAGGCGTCTGGGACGCGGCGGCGGCGGGAGGATGCGGCGGCGGCAGGAGGTGGTGGCGGCGGTAGGCGGTTGCGGCAGGGCGAGACGGGCGGGCGCACGCGCGTACAGGGAGATTAGGTCTCCCTGTACGCGCGCACAATTGGGGAATAATCCCCCTAACTTTCGTCGGCCAGCATTAAAGCCGACGGAAGTTAGCTAACTTCCGTCGGCTTTAATGCTGGCCGACGAAAGTTAGGGGGGATCCGGGCGGCCGTGGAAAAACCCTCGCTAACTTCCGTCGGCCACTGTCAGAAGCCGACGGAAGTTAACTTAACTTCCGTCGGCTCGTGGAGGCCGACGGAAGTTATTTAACTTCCGTCGGCTTGCCCAAAAGCCGACGGAAGTTAACTTGGCCGACGAAAATATTCTGTTTTGTTGTAGTGCGAAGCCTGATATCCGTGTAAAAAGAAGCGGCGATGACGGTGTCCCACGACTCCAAGATAGAGCTGGGAGTTGGGCCGAATTTTTTTTGGGCCGGCCCAAAGCACGACGGTTCGGCCCAGGTGAAGCCCGGCCCGGTACGGCCCATAGATGGGCCGGGCCGGCACGGCCCGTACAAGGGCCGGACCTGGGCCTGTAGATTAGGCCCGATGGGCGGCACGGGTACGGCCCGCAGAGTGGGCCGTGCTTGGGCCGGCCCGGCACGAAATGGCCCGTGGGCGGCACGGATATTGTATACATTGATTCACTCATTAAGATAACACATTCATTACGCATACAATCATACACATAATTAATCATCACGCATATTGAATCAACGCGACAACGCATACAGAACAGATTCATCACAGATTCATCAGTCATCAGTCATCACGTTCACGCAATCACGATTCACGCATACAGTGATACAGATTCATCATGTATTCATGTTCATTGTTCAAACTTCAACGCATCCAAAGCAAAGCAAACAAATCGACATACCTCTCTGGCTCTCTTCGGTCGTCGTCAAGTCCGTGAGTTCGTCTCTCCCGTTGCTTCATCGCCCGTGAGGTCGTGACCCCGCGTCGGCGCGTCGCCGTCGGCTGTCCTCGCAAAGTCGCAAACTCGCAACCACGAGTCGATGCGCGATAGCTCTCTCGCCGTGGCCTGTGACGCCACGTCGCCGTCGGTTGTCCGTGCTGGTGGAATCGGATTCCTGTGAGGGCCAGAGTGCGTGAGGCTAGGGGATAGGGACTAGGGAGTAGGGAGTACCGGAGTAGTTGCACGACCAAGAGTGGAGTGGCCGGTGGCGGACCATGGCGTAGAGGCATGGCCGCGCGGCGTCGCTCGTGACCCCGCATCGCCGTCGGTTGTCCTCGCAGGTCGCACTGTCGCAGCAACGGGCCGATGCACGGTCGCACTCTCGCCGTGGCTCGTGACGCCGTGTCGCTGTCCGCCAATCCTTGCCAGTTGCCAGGGGAATCAGATTCCGGTGAGGCTAGGGAGTAGGGACCTAGGGTGAAGGAGTGGAGTAATGGAGTACTAGACTACGGCGGACCTTGCACCTTGCAGTCGCACGGCGGAGAGCGGAGTGGCGGAACTCGGCGCGGAGCGTGGAGCCGTGGAGGCGCTCAGGTGCGGATGTCGGACGGCCGGACGACACCACGCCCGTCGTAGGCTGGCAGGCGGCAGCCTTCACCTTCATGGTCGCCCGTGAGTCCGTGACCCGGACGACGGACCGACGGTCGGCGACTCGGCGGTCGGCGCGGCGGCGCCTCGGCGGCTCGGCGGACTAGCGGTCGGCGCCTCGGACGTGCGGAGTGTGCGGACTACAGTGCGGAGAGACGCGGAGTGGGTGAGTGGATGTCGCTGTCGCCTGTCGCAAGCGGACTAGCCGAGACGCCGACTCGCCGAGTGAAGCTGGCGCCTGGCGGAGTGAAATGTGAAGCCGCGAGGCGTGAGCCCGTGAGCGTGAGGTGAAGTCGTGAAGGCAGTGCACTAGTGCAGTGAATGCGGCCTGCGCCCTGCGCCTGCGGCAGTGCAGTGAATGCGGCCTGCGCCCTGCGCCTGCGGCAGTGCGCTCTGGCTCTGCGCTGCGCTAGTGAGTAGCTGTACTGTAGTTGCAATGCACTAGGAAGTAGTAGTGTACTTGGTCTAGTAGATTTGAAAAAAAAGACACAGGAGCAACAGCCAACAAGGCAACAAGTCTATAAATACAACATCTTTCCTTCATTTCTCCACACACCAGTTCATCGACATTCAAAGCTTCAAGCAGCAATCTTTGTTGTGTGTGATAGCCGTTAAGTGTTAATTATTAGTGATCGTGGGCGACTATGTAGGTCGACTTCGATGAGGCCTTCCCAAAAGCGCCGCCATTCTCCTCCCCGTATGTCTGTCGATGCTCGTCAGCTATCCCCGAGCATGGACGACTACGGAATGGACGACCAACATATGGATGGGGTGCATGGGTTTGAGGATGCATACCCATCGGCGGACAATCCCTCCCCCAATAATGCCTCCCCCGACAACGCCTCCCTGGAGGCAGCCGGACCTTCCACCGTAAAGCATGGCAAAGCAGAGTGTTGGAAGCACTTTGTGGCAACCGAAGAGTGCATTGACGGTAAGATGGTAAGATACGCAAAATGTAAATATTGTTCAAAAATGTTGTCTGCAGTTAAAGGTGGTGGGACGGGCCATTTGAACCGACACTACAAGGCACATCTCAAGGAGCGATCACACGCGGTAGATGGAGGAGCTAGGCAGACACAAATCACCTTCGGCTCCGACGGTTCGGTAAGCTCCTGGACATATGACCCACGACGAGCTCGTGATGAGATCGCGCGTTATATAGTCGCGGAGGATCTACCTATTAGACAAGGTGAAAGTCATCATTTCGAGAGGTTGGTCCAACGTGCATTTTGCCCGCAATATCGGGGCGTCACTAGAAGAACCACAAAAAATGATATTGTAGCTTTGTATCGTAGTAGATTAGAAGAACTTAAATGAACTTTTAGTACGACTCATACTTCTTTTGCTATTACATCTGATATTTGGACTTCGCAACATCAAAACACCTCTTACCTTAGTGTTGTTGCACATTACTTAGATAATGAGCGTCAGTTAAACAAGCGTGTTATAGGATTTAAGCTCATGCAATCACATACCAGATCTGCGGGCGAGGTTTAGGGAGTACTGTGTTGCCCAACAAAAAAAGCCAAAAACATTTGGTGTAGACATCAAGACCAGGTGGAACTCAACATATCTAATGTTGAGGGAGGTAAAAGGTTACGAGAGTTTAATATCTGTTTTTATAAACTCAATGAATGTTAAGATACAAGATAATGATGATAGCATTGATGATATTTTAATTCTCACTGACGTTGATTGGGAGGTCGCTACACGCACGCGTAAGTTTCTAAAGCCCTTTTATAATTCGACGGTACTACTTTCAGGAGTATACTATCCAACCTCATGTGAGGTACTTGAGTGCCTTTGGAATTTTACGATTCAATTTAGCGAGAACAGGTCAAATACACTCTTGAAACCCATTGTTAAAGCAATGGAGTTAAAATTTCTAAAATATTTTACTGCAATCCCCCATCTTTATTGTTTTGCTTTAATACTTGATCCCCGTAAAAAGCTAGACATTTTGAAGGTTGCTTTGGATTCAATGGGAGATGCAATGGAACTTGATTTTTCTGAGGCTTACCAACATGTTTCTGATGAGTTGTATCGAGTTTTTCGTTTGTATCAGCAGAAGTTAGGTGCGTCTCGATCATTTGTTGAGGAGTCACCCAAAAAAAAGGAAAGCAAGTCAAGCTCCAAGAACTTATGGAAGAAGTACTTCAAGAAGGACAAAGAAACATCTTCCTCCACAGGCACTCCGGGAACTAGATCAAATTGGAATCCCGATTCCGAGCTCAACCACTACCTTGATACCAATCACATGGCTCATGACCCGATGCTTCATAAGGATAAGGTTGACCTCCTAGCATGGTGGAAGGATAAGGAAAACACCCTTCCAGTCTTAGCCCACCTTGCACGAGACATGTTGCTAGTTCCGGCATCATCGGTCTCATCCGAGCAAGCGTTTAGCGCTGTTGGAAGGATCGTCGAAGAAAGAAGGTCATGCCTTACCGCGGACACCATTGAGACAATCTTTTGCCTAAAAGATTGGCTTGAGGCGGACGAACGGGCGCAACATCGTCAAGAAGAAGCAGAGATCGAGTGTCAGATAGCTGAGTTTCGCCTCGGCGACGATAATCAAGACTAATATTGTGTTTCGTAATAATGTTTGTAATAATGTTGTTGTACTCTTTTCCTTACAAGGGGAACCCTACACTAGAGCGTAAGGTTTTTAACGAGGCAACAACTTTGTAGTGTCACTATTATTAATGAAATCTATTTCCCCTAATTTTTTTAGTGTTGTTTTATTATTTTATGTGAACTAGTATTTTTATTATATATATAAAAATTAAATAAATATTTCCGTAATCATATTAAAAAAATTTGTTACAGGGTTGGGCCGTTTTTGGGCCGGCCCGACCCATCTAGACCCGTAGGACTTTGGGCCGTGCCTAGGCTTGGCAAACACAGGCACGGGCCAGCCCGACACGGCCCTTAATTTTTCCGGGCCGAAAAGGCTCGGCCCGTTTCAGGTCCTGGCCCCAAGGACCCGGACCGGGCCGGCCCGGCCCGGCCCATGTCCCAGCTCTACTCCAAGAGGTGGCGGTGGCGATGGTCCCAAGCAATGGCAACAGTGGCAGTCCTAGGAGGCACCAACAGTCCTACGGTTCCAAGCGCTCCCATGGCAACCCTAGTGAGATGCGGCGGTCTTAGACGAATGTTGCGACATAGATTTATGATAGCTTCACATGGAAACTCAGGTACAAAGACTCGTCAAGGTTCTCATATCCACGTGAGGAAGTTGGTGGAAAAATTTTCCCAGGGTGGGAACAGGGATGGTTGATTTTCTTTATCGTAAGGATCCCTAAAACAGAAGCAGGCCGGTTGGCATCCTTTGTCCAACCACATATGTATAATGATTAGTTCAGACTACTAATATCTTTTATTAGAATTAGAATATGGTCATAAAACCAAATGATTTTATAACTAAATCTAATCGATCTACCCCGTAACTACTTACAGAAGAAACAGAAATTGCAATCAATCAGCTGAATCAAAAACAACAGCAACCTCAAACGAGCCCTTAAAATTAATCTCTGCATCGGATTCTCTTGTACCTAGCTAGTCTTTTCTCGGGCCGGAGACATACATGTTCACCAGAGAAAATGTCAGACAGAGCAAGGGAAGATGCTACACTGAACTGGAATTTTTTTTCCATTATGTTGGCGGCCGTCTCGTCGCCGGTGGGCAAGCAGAAGAAGCGGGTCTTTGTCAGCGACGATACATTAGCAGCAGTGACAGTGACAGGAGTACGAAGTGAATTATAAAAATAATCGTAGATGAATCTATTCAACCTAATTAACCCATGATTAACAAATGTTTACTGTAGCATCACATTG
The DNA here is from genome assembly GCA_019279435.1 of Zizania palustris. Taxonomy (NCBI): domain Eukaryota; kingdom Viridiplantae; phylum Streptophyta; class Magnoliopsida; order Poales; family Poaceae; genus Zizania; species Zizania palustris. Next base: position 35,928,437 of record JAAALK010000287.1, on the reverse strand, counting down.
TCAAATTATGGTGTTATAAGTTAATTAAATTCATCTCGTGAATAATCCACCAATTATAAATAGGTTTTATAAATAGTCTACATTTAATACTCCGAAATAATATCTGAACATTTAATACGACGGACACTAAAATTTAGTCCTTGTAACTAAACGAGCCCTGGTTTCGCATGTTAACATGTATGTGTGATTGTGTGTTACTCTCGTGCAACACTCTATTGAAAAACAGAAAGAGTACACGATTTTAAGCAGTAACCATATTAGATCTAGACATACATAAACATATAGGAAGAGTAAAAATTTGTTAATAATAATTAAAAAAATGGACCTGGGTTCATCAAACCCCCTCTAGCCTATTGGTCCGCCCCTGCAACAGCTAGGGAGCAATGCAGGATGCAGGTGTGCATAGATCCGTGATTGTTACATGTCCCTGCACTATAAGGATACCAAATTCGTCTAGCATCAAAAATTTTATCTGACTTTTAGTAACTAGTTGAAGAGTATAAACGGAACAAATTTAATGTTAAAATTTTTGCATGAGACTTTAAAATAAAAATGCATAATTTTATATCTAAATTTGTTAGATAAATTATAATTTTTTATCAAATTATAATTTTAGATAAAAATGCATAATGTTAAACTTTTTAGATAAAACATGGATCCGTCAAGGGTGGGCCGAAGTCGCCGCGCTCCCTGCAGCCCCGCCGGTCCAGCTCCGATCCGGCGGGTTGGATGATCTCAAGGAGCCGGCGGTTATGCCGACCACCTGTGCTGCAGTAGCTGCACCATGGCAGAGCTGTTTAATCGAGCAGCAGGTCGCTGTCCAGTGTCCACGATGAAACTCAAAATGCTAGCTTCTTCGTCGACGGCGCCGTTCCATGGCGCAGCGAATGCTCGCGCCGTCTCGCCGTATTGATCAGACTCTGGCGAGGTAGTGGACGGCGTAACAGACGGCCGTGGAGATGAAACGAATAGTGTCGAGGAGCACGACGGCGAAGAGGTCGCGGTGTCTCCCTGGAAGCTAATGAATGGACAGCTCACCAGTGATTCGGACACCAAGCCGAGCTATGTCTACATCAAAAAGGACGTCGAGGAGGATGACGCCGAGCTCGAGGTGGAGAAGAAGAGCAGCGAAGAGCCGAAGACGCCAAGGAGACCACGGTGCCATCAGTCGAATACTCGCCGTCGTCACAGAAAGCGCGACGACGATAGCGGACGAAGCACCGGCGAGGGAAAGCTCCGACGACTTGTCTTTCTCCGGCAGGTCAGGGGCAAATTTTATGTTCTTACTTCAACATGGCAATTGATTTCATGATCTGTAGTTCTGTACTAATCAATTTACGATAATTATTCGTGTGAATTTTCAAACGCATTTTGAATTTGCATGTTTTCTTCAGCTTGCTCTTTGCAAAGCCTCGTGGCAGCATCTGCTGCAAAGTCTGAGCTGGATGAGATAGAGCCACAGGACAAGTCTGCAAAAGGTGAAAAAACACTCCTGTTGCTAGTGATCAGATATCAATACTAGCATGAATTTTGTGTCTGTTTGCAGATCATTCTTCTTAATTTCTCTCTGACACACTACTAATCTTGCCTGATCTTCTCATTTCGATCATTCAACTGTGGCAGGAGCTGATCTGAAGAGCTGGGAATAGACAGTTTGCTGTACATACAGATCAGCTAGCGTGGAAGCTGTGCCGCCTGAGATATTCTGAACCTTGCATTTCAGTTGCTGATTCGGACAGGTGAAATATGCAATCCGAATACTATTCGGAGACGGAGTGTATTCTGTAGACCAATCACGAAGCGAAGATGGAGAAAACTTCTGAACTTTGCCTCGTCTACGGCATCTTCCGATGTTCATATCTATCTATCTATCTCAAATAGTTTATATTTTGTTCGCTTACTGTACTATGAAAACGAAAAACAAACTGTCCGTACGTCGACAGTATGTCGAGCTGGTTAATTAGCTGGAGGTGGGTACTAGTGTTTCACTACGTTTCTGTGATTAATACTCTTTTAATTAGCTTGATTAACATGTTTCTTGTAGAACATGTCAAGCAGGAGTAGCAGATAACTGAACATCTATCCTTTCCCAGAGACACTGAAACTAGAAGCTCAACTGTAATAAACATGCATGCTTGTAAACAATTCATTTGTGGTTTTGTGCACTCATGCTTATAAATATCACGTTCTCGATGGATAGTTTTTTCAAAAATATTTTGATCTAATCATCTATCTCATCTTTTCCTTCTCTTCCAATCTCCTCTCCTTTGCTTTTCTTGGTTCTCATAAAGAGTTAGTTTCTTGTATGAGAATCAATTTTCATTGATTTTTCTCTTTTTCATTATTAAATTGTTTGTCACATCAACTTTTTCTTACATGAGGACCTATTTAATATCATTATAGATAACATAATAGACGCTCTTATACGAAGCATGAGTAAATTAAACACCGGCCATTTCGTTAGTACTAATCTAGAGTACTATTTAAGGACGGTTCTATGGAAATCAGTAGCTATAGCTCATGCATCTTGCATCTAAGTCGCCTTTTTGTTGTTCAGGAACATGCATCTAAGTACATTCCAGGTCTTGTCGTGCTCACAATCATATACACCTTTTTCTGTCTTTACGAAGCTTTTGTCATTTTGGATAAGATTAGTTATATCAAGGTGATATTAAAAACAGTTCATTTCCATTTCTATGTAACATTTTTTGCTATCTCAATTGGTTATCGATGTTAGTCTCTAGTGATATCACCCGAGTTCGATTCTTGGTGGCCGCACATCCTATTTTTTACCATTTTACATGACATATGTATGCGCGTTTTTACACAGGACGACTAATATTTGTGCACGTGAGATAGTAATAATAGATTGGAAACTTTGAGGAAAAAGCTTAATTAAGGAGAGATGCTCGGTTACTGATCATCATTTGCCAATAAAATTTGTTATAATTATCTAAGTTGAGAGTATCACGTTTTTTGTCTCATGTTAGCAAATTTAAGAAAATCTTGTCATACTTTTTTAATTCATTAAGGTGTGAGACCAAAAGAAATCTTATCATAATTACAACAATTAAGAACCTACTAAATTAGTCAAACTTTTATAACCTTAACTGAACAAACTTGCCTAACTTTCTTCATGGAAATAGTGGTCAAGAAAAAAATGAGAAAGGAATAACTCCGACAAAAGAATAAATTAAAGGTCCGTATACAATTTTGTCAATTTCAGGTAAACTATTTCAGAGGCGTCTGAAGACTTGAAGTCCGAACCCCTTCCGATCCTGTGGGTTCAGCTAACACACCAAATGACGGGCAAATGTACTGTGCAATCGTACAATCATGCAATCGTGTGATTTGGTGTATTCAATCAAGATTCAATAGTTACATATGAAAAAAATAAAAAGTATTAGATTTCATATGTAACCATGGGATCTTGATTAGATGCACCAAATTGCACGATTGCAGATTGCACAAGATATTTTCCTCTAAATGACAAAACTAACCATCGTCCTCGGTATTCTATTCTGCTCCAAAGTTTATCATGCAAACTAAGTTTCCATGGCTTTCCAGCGACAAGGTAGCTTCCCTAGTCAAGAATTCGATCTAGGGCAGTAGGGCATCTTAACCCATAATTTCTTAAGCAGTGTCTTATTTTACGATGTCAACAAAACATCGCCAACCTTAATTTTTTATTGTGAATCTGAAATTAATTTTTATATACATCTATCTTATCTCTCTCCTTCTCATCCAATCACATTTTATCTCTGTCTTGGATATTGTGATAATATGGTATTTTAGTTTGAAAATAATTTCTTCGTGTTTTAGTATCTTTCCTCATTAAATTATTTGTCACATCATATTTTTTTGTGGAGCTGTCAGCTGATGCATTCAATTCATCTGACCAAATCAAGAAAACAGAAGGATCGAATTAACACTAGAACAGCGGCGCCTTACCGTCGCATCCGTCATCGTATCATTCCGTCCATGCATGATCCATGATTCCATGCATCGACGACGAGCACGAGCTCACGAGCTCATCAGCTGCATGCCCTCCCATGGCGATGCACGCGGCGATCGACGGGGCGAGAAGCCATGCTGGAGAAGGAGCGCACGTGCTGATGCAAATTAATTAAGCGCCCGACGAGCTGAGCTCGAGCACGTGCCCTGCTTCTCCAGCGCGGTTTGCTAGCCCCGGCCCGGCCTTCGATCTCCTGCCCCTCCGCCTGCCTCCGATCCGGCCTCTGCTTCCTTTCGCCATTGGAGGATGAGATTGAGAGGTGGGAGCCGGGAGGATTGCAGGGTGATAAGCTGTAAGCGAGCGGCGTGTCATATATATATATATATATATATATACACACACACGGGAACGATATTCTACACTATGGGTGTAGAATGCTATTCTACACCGATCATCCCGTGCTCTCACACCCCACCCAATCCCAACCCCCTTCATTCCACGTCGGTGTAGAATAGCATTTTACACCCGTGGTGTAGGATATCATTTGTATATATATATATATAAATATATATATACAAATGCTATCCTACACCACGGGTGAAGCATAGCTATTCTACCGAGAAATCTACTACTGAGAAAAAAGTAGTATTCAATTGCTATTATACTGAGAAAATCCACTACTGAAAGTAGTCGATGTAGAATAGCTATTCTACACACGTAGTGTAGAATAGCGTTACCGTATATATATATATATATAGGTGGCAAAGATATACTAACTCCCAAGTTAATATTTATAATATTTGATTAATAATTATGCTAAAAATATTTAGATTTAGTATTACGCGTGCCATCAAGTTAGATTGATATTTAAAAAATACTTAGATGTAGTATTATCGTCGCATACTTATAGAAAACGTGGTTGTCTTTCGTTGGAGCCCAAACCCGCGCGCCGTGAGAGTTGAGAAGTAAAGGCTTCTCTTTTCATCGATCAAATTGGCAGATCACGAAACCTCGGACCCCATCTCAGTCCATATATGCCAATTTTCCATCGATCGATCCCCCCTAGTCCAAGATCGAGACATCGAGTTAAACTTGAACACATAATTAATTGGTTAATCTGATCAGCCCATGCATGCATGTCTGTGACAGTCACGCACTGTCCCGGCCAGCTAAATTATTTACAGAGAGAAGTCCAGGCCGGTTTACTTTGACAAAACTTAACCCCGGCCCTTTAATTAGTTATTACCTGGAGGTGATGGCAGCGCGCAGCCGGCCATGCTAGTTTAATTTAACTTTAACCTGCCGTCGGCCCGCCACTCGGACAGCGACCGTATCGTAGTGTACGCCCTCCTCCTCCTCCTCCTCCACTGCACGACGCAAACGAGTTTGCTGAAGCAAGCAAGCAAGCTGCATGCATGCATGCAGCAACTAGTAGGATAAAAAGTAAGTACGTAGCATCAGAACAAGTCTTATTTTTCTTAATGGAATCCTCGATGCTTATTAATTAACCTAATCTTGGCCACTAAACTAGCCTAGCTGACACCACCCCTTAATTATCTGTAGCTCACCTGCAAAAACTAACCATTTGATCGATCGATCGAACTGCTCAATTATTAGTAGGTTCGGCCGAAAGATGACGGTGAGCTGCAGACAAAAGTTCCGAGCTTAACAAATTTCAAGACTAATATATATATATATATATATATATATATATATATGTATGTATATGTTAGACTTACAGAGATCTCGATCTATAAGTATAAAGAAAATTTAATTTTAAGGTTCTGTAAATAACTAAGAACCGTTTATTTTATTCGATCTCAGAGATAGTACGTATTAGGTGACATTACCTTTCTTTTATATAAACATGCAATGCAATTTTTTATGGTAGAGATCGAATCTATACGGAAATTTAAATAGAAAGTATTGTCCTTTTTCTAACTAATGAACTGGTAATAAGCAGGAGGTGATGAGTCTCACCGCAACTCCATGCGCAACACCTGGTTTGTCATGCACTGCATGCAGTAGTGATCTCGATCAGCCATGCAGCAACAGAACTTGGGATTGCGCACAGCCTGAGGAGTGAGGACCCTTTAATTTCTTAATGCGCATGCATGCATCCTAACTAATCTGAGCTTTGATCGTGAGCTCATTCCTTTTTTAGTGAAACCATTAACCATCTGAATTCTGATCTTAAGTGACGCTGGAGGGGAGCCGTACGTAGAGCGATTATTCCTGGTCAGTGCCGATACAGACCAGAAGGACATCACCATCTACGACCAAGGACACTGCATCGACTAGACAAATGATGTTTTCTTCGTCTTCAGTTTCCGGTTAGTGCCACTCTTCCTCCTCCTCCTCGCCCTCATCGTCACCGGAGCTTGCGCTAGCCCCTACGTGGCCGCAAGGAAGGCGACGGCGGGGCTCCGCTATTTCTACTTTATCGTAGGGGTAGATCTGGCCGGAGGTGCAGGTCGGGTTCACACTAGCCGAGGATGGATCAGATCTACACTCTGGGAGGGCCGACGGCGGGAAGCCTAGGTTTGGTGCCGATAGCTAGAAGATTGTTTTCAACTGCGGCGGCTGGGGCGGCTGCGACGTGGGCTCTTCTGTTAGGCTGGGCGGCACGCTGCAGAGGATGTCTAGGGTGTAGTAGTGTGCGGCGACTCTATACGGTGGTTGTTCCAGCAGCTCCCCTAAAACTCATCCCCTATACTTCACATATAGGGGATGGCCCTAAAAGATTTCACTCCTATACAACTTCGGTCTCCAGCAGCTTCCCTAAAATTCATTCCCTATATTTTTGAATCCTCTATTTTATTATTATCTAACAATAAAAATTCTAACGACTATATTTTCAACAGTTATATCTCTAACATATATACTATTATGTATGATCATTATTGTTATTGATGATTGATAAATTTTTTATTATCATTCAACGGTAAAAATTACAACGGTTATATTTTCAACAACTATATTTTCGTTGTGAATTTTTATTTTTTCATAAATAAATAAATATCGTATAATTAGTCTAAATAGTTGATCTCAAAAACATCTTAAATATTATAAAGAAAATAAATTTTTCTTTTAATTTTTAATTTTAATTTTAATTTTTTCTCTTTTCTTTTTTCCTTCTCTTCTTTCTCTTTTTTCCTTTCTTTTTTTCTTTCTTTCTCCCGGTGCTGATGTGGCATGGATAGGGGGAGGAGAGAGAACCCCCAGGTTTGGGGGATGGGGAGAGAGGAGTAGGGGATGAGATAGGGTAGGAGATGGAATAGGGGAGCTGCTGAAGGACGAATTTCAGGCTAAATCTCCTAAATTTAGCTATAGGGGATGAAGCAGGGGAGCTGCTGGAGATGCTCTAACATCTCAACAATCATCATCGTCTCTTTTCGTTTTTTTCTCGTCCTTTTTCTCGGAGTTCTTTTTCTTTAGTTGTCTTTCTTTTTCGGTCTAGTAATAATTTGTTTTGGGACTTTCGGTATACATTTGTTGTTTTTACCTTGAAAGTTGAAGTAGTGTCAGTAGTGAGGTATTGGACTAATTTAGAGCGGCAGACTATTATTCCCCTTGGCATTTTTATTTCCCTGATTGCTGTCTCTCAGAGTAATACTCTTATATATTTTCTTATTTATCAATATATATACACGAATCGCTATTTTACACCACGTGTATAAAATAGTTATTCTACACCGACCACGGGAGTACTACTTTCAGTAGTATATTTTCTCAGTGGTTATATATATACATAAATGATATCCTACACCACAGGTGTAGAATAGTTATTCTACCGAAAAATCTACTATTGAGAAAAAAATAGTACTCAATTACTATTTTACTGAGAAAATCGACTACTGAAAGTCGTCGCTATAGAATAGTTATTCTACACACGTAGTGTAGAATAGCGCTCCCGTGTATATATGCATTACTAGTTAGAGGCCTGTGCTTTGCAACAGAATCTTATTTTATAATAGTTTTTTATTTCCACGCAAAATACATAAATTAAAAGACTGAAATATAAATACAATTTTCTTTTTCTAGTTTTTTATTTTCTTTTTTATTCTTTTTCCTTTTTTATTTTCCTCTTTTCTTCTCACGTACTGCGCATGCATGCAGGGGGCGCAGGGGGCGGCACACCTTGAGCCACGTCGCGGTTTGACCGGGTGCGGTTGCACCGGTTTTTTTGGGTGGTTGCACCGGTTTTTTTAAGGTATAAGTTTTGATTGGTTTTTTTAGGGAATTGAGAGCGCTGCACGGGGAACGGGAAGGGAGCCTGCGGACGGACGACCACTCCAGGCTTTAATATAGTTAAGACTTATATTCTTACCCACTACATATGCATTACTTATTTTTAAAAAATATTAAGCTCTTAAAACAGATTCAATAAAACATGAAAACAGATTCAATAAAACAGATACACATTTGTGTGTCAGTGTGTGAGTTGAGAATATGATAGGATTTGGTTTAGCCAGGGGTCAATGCACGCGCTTACTTCCACTCGCTGGTTTGCTTCTGTCTGCCATGCTTTTCTGCCAGGTTGCCCTATGTTGTGGGAACAGAGTAGTTTGCAGTCGGGCTCATGACTATCTTCTATAACCATGATTTGCGTCATTTGGTACGAATCTAACAGCCCGCACCGTGGAGATCCCACCACCTCTGAAGTTCACTTCGAAACCTCCTCAGTCACTTGTCAAATCGAAATCCGATGGTGCGATGACTGTAGGGATCTCGCTTGTACGTTGTGTTGTGGTGCGGGTGTAGATAGCCTACTCTGGTAGAGAGTGTTTCGCAGGAAGAACTCTGGTTCTCTACTGTCCCCAACAACTAGCTGACTGATCCTTCAGAGTTTACTGTTATGTTCAAAACCGTTTTGTGTTTACACGGAAAAACATGGCATTTTTCTGTAGCAGTGGGGAAGTGGTTGGGCTATTCTGCTTTAGGTAGTTCATTTTTCTGAACCTACAGTACTATCAATGTCTTTAAAAACACGCCTTTAAGTCAGTCAAAGACTCCATTAGCATAACTCAAAACTGTACTAGTTTAAGGTGTGTTTGGTTGAGCTGCGGCTGTGGGAAAAAGCTGTTGTGGGCTGTGGAATGTGGAAAAGCTGTTGTGGGAAGTCAGTTGTGAGAAAGCTGAAAGTCGTTTGGATGAAACAGCTGTGAACAAGCTGCTTTGAGCTGTGAGCTGTATAAAAAATTCAATTTATGAAATTTTGTATGGTTGTATGAAATTTGAAATGTCAATTTATAAAATTTTGTATGATTGTGTGAAATTTGAAATGTCAATTTATAAAATTTTATATGGTTGCATAAAATTTAAAATGTCAATTTATGAAATTTTTTATGGTATGAAATTTGAAATGTCAATTTATGAAATTTTGTATGGTTGTATGAAATTTGAAATGTCAATTTATGAAATTTTGTACAGTTGTATGAAATTTGAAATGTCAATTTATAGAATTTTGTATGGTTGTATGAAATTTGAAATGTCAATTTATCAAATTTTGTATGGTTGCGAAGCCAAAAGCCAAAAGCCACAGAAAGAAGGTCTGGAGGAGCTTTCACATTTTCACTGCACAAAAAGCTGCTTTTACTAAAAGCTGCTGGTTTAAAATATGCCCTTTGGTTTGGCTTTTGACTTTCAGGAAGCAAAAGCTGCTCCCGAAAGCCAAACAAAAGGACCCTGAGACTCACTGGTCCAAGTTCTAGTCATTTTCCCTCTTTCAGTCCTCCTTATAATTATGGTTTGTACTAAGCAGACAACTCAGAAATAAAATGATTTATAATTAAATATTAAAAAACAGAATCATAAAAACATTCTAACTAAGATAAAACTAAAATCATATACAATAAAAAATAAACGAATTAAAATTTTACATTACATAGCACTACAATTTTAGGCTCAGTTATGTGTTGGTAAAATGATTTGTTCTTTTTATTTGGGGAAAATTACTCATATTTCATTATAATTTTTAGAAATTACCCTCATCTGACAGTAACACACCGATGACATTTTGATAAACCGTAAAATTTGTAATGGTATAGAAAAAATTAACCTTTGTGCGGTAGCTACCAGCTTCAAATCTATTATCTATAAAAGGGGGAAGTCCAGCGTTTCTTGATAATTCCTAAGATCTTTACGGCCGGACGGATGCAAAAGAAGGTTACCTACTATTGTGATTGTCCAACTTGTAATTTTCTTTTTTTTTAAAAAAAAAGGCAAATAGCAACGTCGATATTTGCATTCGCCAACTAAGCTTCGGCAGCTTGAAGGTTAAGAAACATTGTTTTAAGACTGCTCCTAAAAGTTGGGTAGTTCTAAGGCAATATTGCTGAAAGTAAAGCTCCGAACGATTAAAGGAAACATGCAACCTTAACCACTCCTGTAACTAACTACAAGGGCTACAGCGAGCATTCCCGCTTTTGTTCTGCAGCCTCCTCCCCTGCAGATCGGCATGGCCTAGCTTCTGAATCATGGCCACCTATCCAAACGAAAGAGGCATCCGTGTTATTTTCAGATGACAGGATACATCCTCACTCAAAAAAGAATCAGTTCAATCAAACATGGTTGGATATACAGCGATGCACAGCTACAAAACATGAAATTGTAACGAGTCAATCGAACCACAAATTAAGTTAGATGGGTGCAAAGTTCTCACGTGGCCTTATTTTGTGCTGTTATGTATCAGCGAGAATTCTTCAAGTATGTCAGCAGAAACACAGTACATGACAATTTCTATAACGAGACATAATTTAGACATGGGTAGGGATTTTCTTTCGAACAATATTCATTGCGCAGCATCTGCGTAGATGCGATTATCAGTTACTAACGTTAGGACTAGCTTCTGGCCAAATCAACACACAATGTAACTGGCATAAATGGCAAAAGTCAGCAAAGAAGTACCTACCTTAAGAGTTAGCTAATGGCGCTGCGCTCTTTAGCCTAAATAAAAGTTTCTTCCTCCATTGAAAAAGGTTCAAACTTGAGTCCAGAGGTATCTGAAGAACAAAACAATCGTGTTGCACATAAAAACGAGGGTGATTCCAACAACACTACAAAATATATCTGGGTTTCTGGTAGGTACTTACCGAGAAATGCTTCACCTAACATTTTGGGGGGCAGAAGGGAAAGCAGGCTTTTTCTCTATTTGGTCATAATGGAGAATAAAGTTATCCTGCAACAAGACAAATGCAACTATAACTTGCAATTTTGCATGACCGTAAATCTTTTATGATACAACTTTACAAGACCAAACCTTGCGGACAGTCTCCCAGTTGTTTGGATCAAAGCAACCATAAGTTCCTCGTTCATATATAGGAGTTTTGACCATAGGCTCAACGTTTGGGATTCTGGTGAGCCACAGCCGCAGTTCTCTATGGTAGAACCATCCTCGATTGTACCTATGGAAAAGATGGACAGACAGAAACCATAGCTTATCTTAAGCAGTATTTAAAAGGAAAGAAGGTTTAAGCTCCATTTGGTTCTGCTGTAGTGCTGTGCTGCATTTTGTTGTAGGTATGGTATCAATAATCAATTAAAAGATATTTTCATAGTTATCAAGTGAGATATTGCTAAAATTCTAAGAAAGTAAATGCATGTCCAATATCCTAAAACGGCTAGATCAGCAGAATAAAAATTAGGAAAATTTAGCTTCATTAATTGAAAGGTGAAATGAGAAAAAGGAGATATGGAAACAACACTTGAGAAGTTCAGGTAACCAAGTGGCTGGAGACAGCAAATTCAAGGCTTAAACATCGGAAATAGTGCAGTGTTATGAACAAGTTCTTGTGTTGTTCAGATAGTATCCTTCCATTGGTAAAGCCTCAATAAAATAAATGAATATACGATATTACTAAAAAATGGTGCTGAGGGGTGTAATGGACTTATTTCTAAAATAATTGATAAAGCCTGGTTTAAACATAAACATTAAACACAACCTACTTCCTACACAAGCCCAACAAAATGCAGGTCCCGCCCAGCTAATACAATCAATCTTAGTCCATGGTTTATCCAAGTCCAGTATCAGCCTCAGCTTATATTAAGAAAAGTTGGTTGATGGATGGTCATGATGTGACCAATCTAATGGTCACTGTTAACTTGGTGTTGCCGTGGAATGTATGAGCTTGGTTATCACTCAGATTTAACAAAAGGATTTATCATGTGTAAATGTGTGACAAGCAGAAACTAGCACCAATGGGCCTAGTAGTAGCTGGTTTAGTGCCTTTTGAGAATTAGCTCAGGGCATAAAAGTGCTTTGGACTTTGCCACAACAAATAAACATGGAAAAGCCACTATGTAGACAACAAATAACCCCCAGCAACAAGATATGCAAATGAGAAGACAAATCAAACCATGTACTCACAGCTCATTAGCAGCACATAGCTGAGCTTCATCCTTCGGCATGCTGCAAACCAAAGACAACATAATCACATTATTTGTTGCAACTAATGGACAAGCCTATTATAATTTCAATGGAACACGCTTTATGGTAGATGTACCTATAGAAGATGTAAAACAACATTAGTGTCTGAAACTTCTGAAAATGTATAGGCTGCAAAAGGCAGAATTCATTACAAATACATATATGTAATAACATAAAGCAAACACATCAAGACAATAGAATCTGAGTATGTTTATAAACAAATGCTTTAGGAAATTATGATAGTTCACATCCTACAGAAGAGGGTAAATACACAACCTGTTATACAATAAACAAAAAAAAGCCAGCAGTTATTGGCAGCTTACTGTTAGGGCAGGAGGTTGCTCAGCAGAGTAGCAAGCTGGAATATGAAATCAGGATCTCCTTTTGCTGGTTCATTTGACCATGGAGAGCCAAATGTCTTGTACAGATTGTCTGGTGAATTCAAGTTTAAACCCAATGTTGTCAAATCTATTCCTAAAGCAAGAGATGCTAAGTCAGGATCATTCATCCTGATAACTCCCAGCAATCCCATCAAGCCATATGGATCAGGTGGTGTTTGCCCGCCCTGAATAGACTTCAGACTTTGATCCCTGTATGACTGGGCAGCTGAAGACATTTGCTGCAATCTGAAAGGATTTTGAGTCTGAGGCTGCTGGTATTGCTGGATAAGTTGCTCATATGATCCCAAACTAGAAGTTTGACTTGGAGAATTTAACGGTCTTAGTCCGACATTTTGGGGCCCAGAATTCTGAACCTGATAAATCATAATTCAGATTATCATTACTTGCATCAAAGGGTTAAAACGGCAAAATGGAAAACATGCCAGATCAGAACCATGACAAATGCGGCAGACATTGATTGTTGCATGGTAGTTTTAAGAATTTCCACTAGTACAGTAGTACTTACCGAATTAGCACCTTGCTGGTGTTGCTGACGATTTGGTGTGTAGTTACTCCCTAAATTAAAGCCAACTGATCTTGACATCTGTGCAAATATGCAGATTTGTCAAAAAACAATCAACAAAGAAGATTTGTTGAAAATTCAGAAACATGGATGCACCGGATATTGCTGCGCTTGCATAATAGGTACATTGTCATGAAGTTGTTCCTTGTGATGCAACTCCATAGCATAATCTGAAGTGCTACCTGAAAACTCGAACGTTAACATGTTGCACAAGTGAGCAAAGGGAAAATAAAGAAATTTGTTATGGTAGTGCAATGCTCAGCAAAAGAATAACTTAAGGAAAGAAATTTAAAACATGAAGACAACAATCTGAGGTCAAGCATATCCTATGAGCAAGGAATAAATTCAAAAGGCAGGAAACAGATTACAACCATCCAAAACACGTGACATTGCCAAAGGAGATCGGAATGTAAACTAACCTTAAAAGTGGTATGATATTTTTTAAGATGATTCAATAGCAAAGATTAGAAGTATTTTTGGTGAAGTGTAATATCATGAACTTAAAAATAATATAGAGGTGATTATAACCAGAACAAGACCTAATAGCAACACTCTTTGTTCAATCAGCATATCAATCTTGGCACATCAACAGAAACAATAAAATTATAAGGCTATCATGCATGATGCACCACAAAGCTGACTTAAAGTGTGCATATGCCGCCAAATTGACAGTTATGACAGTAAATTCTTGGTACTATATATGCAGCTATTTTTTAAAGTGATTTTTTTCCAGGACTCCAGGAGCATCCAAAATTCAGTCCACTGTCTCCACAAATCCAAATTCAAGCCTGTAAATATTGTTCGAACAAAATTTAAGAAAGTCTAACTACCTACAAATGTGTGCAACTATCCAATAGGACAGCAAACTTCCAAATGAGAAAATCTGTGAGTCATAAAATTTCACAAAAAAAATATATATGACATTCTTTTTAGTTTTTACTGTCAGGAACATAGCCAAGAAGCTTCATAGTTTTTAGAGCTGCCACAAGGCTTCAGTCACAATCCCTTCAAACATGTTTTGGCAATGGAAACAGAGAGACAACAGGATTGCTAGCACCTCTGCACGTGTACGCAGGTTGCACATGGACCTTTTTCTTCAAGTGATGTGTTAACACATTTTAATTGTTGACCACCAAAGTTTAATGATGATTCATGGTAATACCAATGGATCCAACAGCATGATTGTAGTTGCTGGCACATGCCCGTAGCCCCATCCTTGGCTTATCATCAAATTAACCAAAGGTGACAAATGCCACAGGGAGTGATAAATGGTACTAATAACCATTCAGTGACTTGACAAAAAGATGGCAGCCTTCCATAAAAGATAAAATACCAAACAAAATGGAGTTTGTAACAGATAGTTCTACAACAGGCTAGCAAAGCTGATTGAAAGTTGGAACAACAAATTGCAATAGGCATGAAGCTGATATTCAAAGGTCAAGGTCATATAGTAACACTACAAAATAGATATAGCGCAATACACCAAGTATAATCAAAACACCCTCATTGAATCAACAGACAGTTCTACAAATAATATAGCTGTAACCACCTTTGTATCCTGGTAAAGCCGGGAAATCTTCATTCTGAATGCTAAATTCCTGGTTTTGTTGAACAATGGTGTTAACGCCAACTCCTTGCTTCCGCAGTGAGCCTGCAATTTAAGGAAAAGTGTGAAGGCATCCTCCCAGTTAATGAAAAACATGTGGAAGTGGAACCATTACCATATTGTCCTTGTGGACCACCAGCAGAACTAGGTCGACCAGTCAATTGGGGAAAATCATTTATGTCAAATGGAGCACTGTCACTGGCATCGTGTATCATCCCCATAGAACTAAGGGAATTATTTCCCGCTTGTATTTGGTTCTGAGATAATGAACCTCCAGATGTTGGATATGAACTCCCCATCATATTCATCATTTGATGTGATCCTGGTTCAGGGAGAAAAAAAGACTGAATGAAAAGACTCACAGGCTTGCAATTCAAGAAATATAAATTAATACATAGTATACTTCTTGTTCAACGGTAAAATATTACACACATGTGGCATCACAACCATATAAAATATAAACTTCAAAGCATTTATCAGCACCTTATTACTTTCATGATTCATATTAGTAACATCACACCAAAAATAACACTTACTAAATTAAGTAAAAAATATTCCAATATTCCATTCATGCATGCTCAAACGCTAGTACTGTTGGCATTTTCATTTATAATATTGATTCCTATCGGATCTAATCAATATTGGTTGGTATTCATTTTTAGCACTTGTTTCATATGCCCAACTCTGATGTGAAGAAAAAGTTAAGGGGTAACTCTGCAGCTAAAAGCAAAATATACAGAAAGTAGATACTCAGAGCATGTGCTAACAAACAATAGCAGATGATACAGACAGCAAGAATAGAGAAGAAAGTAAGAAACTAAGCAAGACATGGCCAAATGAAGATTATTAAACTCTATTGAGTAATATATTCCAACTATTTGTGCAGTATATTCAATTACCTTGCTGAAGAATGCCATTCATCATCCTGCTGGATCCTTGGACATTAAGACCACCACTCCCAGCATTGCCACTCAAATTTATGCGTGATGCAATGCTTGGCACAGATAATCCACCGGAGCTTATATTTCTTCCAATGTTACTTCCACCCACAATATTTCCTACAGAACTAGTGATCCTAGGACCCAAATTTCCCAAAGTTGGAGATACTGACATCCCAGGAACAGAGTTCCGACTACCTCCAGTGCCCATGTTTGAGGACAAGCCTTGAATGTTACCACCAATATTCAGGCTACTACTAAATGCTGGACCTCCACCCACATTCATTCCTCTGCCACTGACTCCTGAGTGCCCATGAGGAATCTGCAATCAAAGCAGAAACACAGCAAGAGTATGCAATCATTTCAACCAGCAACATTATTCATTAGTTTGCATAAGTCATTAGCAATGCATGTTAATGATTTCCACAATCCATGGCACAAATATAAAATTTCAATTATGCAATATAGATGAAGGTGACCATTAGAACCTGAGACATAGCAACCGGAAGGTTGTTTGAAGCAAATCTCCCAGAAATGCTCCCTCCAGGCGGTTGAATCCCAGAGGATGGAAGACCACTCATGGCAGCATTCCTCTGAGCAAGTGATCCAGGCATATTTGGCAGATTAAAATTTCCATGGATGTTGTGCAAACCTTGAAAAATGCAAAGGTTAACTTCAATGATGTGGCAACGCACTAACAAACTAACAAAGCTATTTTATTATATGCTCACCAGAGTGATGGAAACCTGGAACTGATCCAGACTGGCCAGAAAAGGATGCTGTGAATGGTCTTCCTGATGAGTCTTGGAGATTTGATGCAGAATTGTTAAGGTTTGACTGTCATGAAACAAGCATCAAGTTGTCAAAACAAAAAATAAAGCAGGCCGTATGGAAGTACTTTTATCTTTAAAAGCAAAAACATGTTGGGTTAAGCAGCAGAAGTTAAAAAAATAATAGTGCCCAGCCAAACTGTTTTTCATTGTACAGATATAGCTCATATGTGCAGTGCGAATACGTGCACAGCTTGATTAGGCAAGAAATACCAATATGGTCTGCCATCATAGTTCTTAGGCGAACTGCCAGGCTTCAAATATCCTATGAAACACCTCAGGTCACATAATGACATAATTCACGTAAGGATGGAAAAGACTACAGAAAGAGGACGTTAGCATAGTCATAAGAAATTAATATGAGTATACATAAGTGGATACTATGTCATAATAGAGGACATTTATCAGGTACTAAGAGATGAATTATTTCCCATTTTTACAAAAAACTGCAGCATAAAAATACTATATGATCCAACCTGATTGTTGTACAAACTAGTCAGAGAGAAAGCAGGTAGAAAATACAATAGGTGGATAGGGATATCTAGTGTAAGAACAGTAATCCAGTTGCAAGGATAAGCACGTACATTCAGTAGGCCTGACATTGTGACAACAACAATAGAGCAGGTCAGAACTCAAGAGCAAATGAAGATTTTCACCAAAAGGCATAGCATAGCTATCCCTTCCGATCTGAAACAGAAAATGGATGCACATATAAGTAGTTTGTACAGAAATTAACCACTACAGAAGGAAAAGGAACATATGTTTAAATAAGACAGACGATACTTATCAAGTACAGTATATAATGAATTCGCTGATTTCAAGTTTAGACCCTTGATTGCTTGTTAAATATACTTACTTTTTACTTGAAAGATCACAAAGCATGAATGAACAGAAGGTGTTAGGTTGCTAAAACACTGTGTAGTATGTATCATGTCTGACTCCAAGGGTGGCCAATGTAGATGTGATTTTTAGTAACAGGCCAACAACTACACAAAGAGAGCAAGAAGGGGGGATACAGCTTGGTAGAGATCAATTAGGACATTCTTCTAACATAAACCAAAGAATAAATTATCATGCCATAAAACACTGCAAATTGTAACAGTAAAAAATCCAAATACGAAGGATGATTAAGACAGTGCCATGACATGTGCAGATTTCAGCAGTAAAGCAGGGAATCTCCAGCAAAGTGGCTGTTAAATCGTAATTAAAAATCCAACACTGGAAGTCTGGCACAGCTATTGCTGCATTCAGAATCGAAAACATAATATTCTATTTCACCATCAATGGATTTCACCTAACAGCTTTGAGTAGCTCTAAAACAATATCCATGGTTGGAGCAATTGACCACGGAGCTTGAACAGTGGACTCTGTCACTCTGGGCACAGCACTACGCTAAATCCACTATCCTTGACACTTGACAGAAAACACGAGGGCCACAGAACCCGGGTATCTACCCAATCCCACCATCTCGAACTAAATCTTCCGTGAACGTATGAGCACAGCGGTCTCAACACTCCGACCTCCACTCGTCCGCACAGAAGCAAGACATGAAAAAAAAATCCCCGCAAGCCTCTAGGACCTCCACGGCAGCGACCGATTCGCCGATGGCCTAATCTACGGGCTTACGCGCCCCTGGGGGGGGATGATATTGGGGCCGAATCGCGGTGAATTGTCCGGGATCATGACAAATCGGGGCTAGGGTTGCTTACCGAGAGATCCCGCCCGCGGTTGCGGCACGGGCGGCAGCCGAGGATGCGACGGGACGCGCGGCGTGGGAGGCCGCGGAGCTCGGGGTGTGAGGAGATGGGAATGGGAGTGAGACGGCGTCGGCGTCAGCGTCGGCGATGGAGTGGGAGTCTAGGAGCGACTAGCGAGAGAGACAGGAGGCGAAATGCACGGGAATGGGCGTCTGTCGGAGCTCGGAACGGGAGGGGATGCGTAGTAGATAGCCACCGAGAGGGGGAGTCGGCTCTGTGGGCCGTGAGGTGGGATTGTGGGTATGCCCTGGGTCGCAAATGGGCCGCAAATGGCCGCAAATGCTCATTCTCCGATCCTGACGGGGATTTTCTATATTAGGGATGGTTTGAGAATTCATAGTCTCGGTCTTCAAACAGATCTTAAGAGGCGGAGAGGGGGAAATCTCGTCCCCACGCATTGATGAATGGGAGAAATCATATCCATAAGGGCTGGTTTGGGAGCCCACAATCCCGGCTCATTCCCTAGGGATGGGCTGGGATTTTGAACTAAAATCCCGGCCCATCCCTAGGGAATGGGACGGGATTGTTGGCTCCCAAACAGGCCCTAAGCGGGGACGGAGACATTCCTCAACTCCTTATCCTCGTTTCCCGTAATATACCTATGAAAACTGACATGTGGGTCCATATTATATATATATAATCAAAACCTTAGATCCCCAATCCTTCTCCTCCATCGCCGCCAAGTGCCTTGTGCCCTCGTCACCTCATCGATCGAGGCTCGGCTGCGCCCTCTCCCTCCGCCTAGCCACACCCCTCTACCTGGTTGCGCCCTTTCATCGGCCACATCCCTTCACCTAGCCACGCCCCTCAGCCTAGCCACACCCTCTCTGCTTATACACACACCTTGGGCTTCTCTCGGGCCCTGGCTGCGCCCCTCCTCCCGACTGCGCACCTCTAGCTTCGCTCGGGCCCCGGTTGCGCCCTCCTCTCGATCGTGCCCCTTCATTGCGCCATGCCCCTCCTTCCGATCGTGCCCCTATACGCCGCTTCGATGGGAATTTTCTCCCTGACGGGCACCTGAATCCCAGACGGGGAGCGGGTACGGAAAAAACTATCCCCGAAGCGAGGACAGGATGGGGAATGAGGAGTTTTTATTCTACCGGGGACGGAGACTAGGACCCCTCCCCACCGGAGATCATCCTGTTGCTATCCCTGTCTCAAACCTTGTAACATAACAGGGGAGAGTGTTAATCAAAATTAATTCCACCCTATTAAAATTAAAATATGGTAGTACTAAAAGTTGTCGGGATCATTTGCCTACGAATATATGGGCCATTTGTGGCTCGTCTTCCCCTATCCGTTCTTTTCTATGGGCTATTTGGTAGAGCTCCAGACCCTATTCCATTTTTTAGAGAAATTATGTTGTAGGACACCGCGAAAACATCAAAGTGGTTGTCTCACGGTTCGTTAATACATAAGTTCCCACAAACCTTGTGAGATGGTGTAATATATTACACTTAGCTAACTAACTGTAAAAATATAAATATAAAGATATGTATATTTATATTTTTACAGTTAGTTAGCTAAGCCTAACTGTATATTTATAACAAAAACACTTTGATGAGGTAGGCTTAAAGTACCCTCAGTAAATATACATATCTAATTGGATAAATATACATATAACCTGATATTTTTCTCAGAGTTGTCAAGGTCACGTGGGATCTGAATTTTCCATCATTAAAAAAAGTTTTGATTGAGCCTGCGTCGGAATGAATGGCATCCATCAAGCCTGTGGCCAAGTTCTTTGTTCCTCAATATATATAAGCAGATTTATTATTGTACAAATGGCTTGAGAATACTAGCATATACATAATACATCATCGTACTGAACTGAATCCAATGCAACCTTTCATAAAACTAGAAGAACCTGCGTGCGTTGCACGCCCTATAAATGAGTATATCCAAACATCTCATTAATTTAAATGCATACAGATTATTGACAAATGTAATACAAAAATGGCATTAGTTTGTATGCTGACTAAAAATATGAAACACTGGAAAGTTTTAAAGCAAAGGCAACTAATTTTATCTGCACCTTCTTGATCAACCAGAGCATTAACCGTTTGTTTCCATTTAACTTGAGAGTCCATGATTTAGAGGCTATATAAACAACTTGATATATATAACTCCATTATTTATCAAAATAGCGTTCACAATGACATGACCTAAAAAATCAGAGTCCCAAATCTCATTATACAACAATATGGTAGTTTTGAGACCCTTCTTGAGTTTCATGGCGAGCTGACAGACGAGGGTTGATGTTTCGTGATCATTTGCCAATTTGATAGTTATCTATTAGCCTAAACCCTAAGGAGCAAATGAAAATACAATAGTAATTTAATTGTCTATAGTATTTGATGACCATTTTGCCTCATAAGGGTCATTTAGTCAGACATTTCAACATTTCAGTTAAATAAAATTGTACATGAAAATCATTCATGCGCCCCTTCAATTTTTTTTGACTGCTATGTAGAAATTAGTAAGAATAGGGAATGCAAAATCAATTCATTGCTTCAAGCATGCTATGGAATTGAAAAATCAAATCAACAATAAATTTACCCCATCGTCTGCTCTCTCGATCTACTGTAGATCCCTTAGACCCTTACCACATTCAGGTTTCTGCCTGTTTAATAAATTCTGTTTGACAGGAGCAGCAAAGAGTGAGAGATAACTAAATGTTGTTATTAACAAATGGCAGTGTACGTGAGATGGCTTGGTGAAATGTTTAGCAAATCCTACAAATTAGTTTTGGGGCATTACTATGTCATGGCAAACGTTCATATAAATATATAATGCATATACTGAATAAGTACAATCAATCTGTTATTCACTGGATCCATAATTTCATATAACACTGTTGATGATCCATAAATATCGTATATAGAATTATAGATGCCAGAATTAAGATAGTGCCATTAGCTAATGGTGTCAAGTGAGAACACACACTGGCTCTCCAGCTCGTCCTTGTGTCGTGCCGGGTAGCGATAGGGACGTACCGCGACCGGTGGCACGCCCGGGAGTAGCGTGATGCCATGATCCCGAGATCGGTGCGGCGGTAGGCCGTGAGGTTCGGCGAAGATGTCGGCGAAAGAGGCGAGCAGTTCATCCAGTAGAGTTGGCGTGGCCGAGATGGTGTGGACGGAGGACGTCGTGGTACTAGGCACTCCCTGCCAACAGATGGACTTGCCATGCCACTTGAAGGTCATGCTTCGTCCGCCAAAATCCCAAAGGATAGGGCCCAGCTTCGCTAGCCACTGGGTTCCCAAAACTATGTCGTAACCTGCAAGAGGCATAACAAACAGATCGTCGTGGAAACTGTCGCCGTGAATAGTGACCGCCGCTTGACGTATGACCCCCACGCACGCCACCCGCTCGCCATTTGCCACCGTAGCTGTGAGGCGGGGCCGGTGTTGGATGGGCAGGCCGGATCGCTGCGCCGCGGACTCGGAGATGAAATTGTGAGTAGACCCGGAGTCCAGGAGCGCGATGAAGGGGTTGTCGGCGAGTTTTACGTCGATCTGCATGGTGTCGGTGAACCGGACTCCCGCGATGGCATGCAGGGAGAAGGTAGGCGACTCCTCGGCCAGTTCATCCCCTATTGCCTCTTCGTCGTCGTCTTCCATGGCGCAGTCCAGGAGGAACAGCCGCTTACATACGCGGTTGTGCCCCCGGCCAAATTTCTCATCGCAGTTGTAGCATAGTCCGAGGCGGCGGCGCTCCTCTTGTTCTGCCAGGGTCAGTCGCTTGACCGGACGGCCCTCCACGGTGACCGTAGATGTGTCGGCCTTGGGTACTGGCGGTGCCGGTGGCGCTGGACGTGAGGTAGGAGCAGGCAGGAGGCCACGGCCGGCTGGGCGGGGTTGCGCCGTGGTGTACTGTTCTCGCAGCTCTAGTTGCCGTGCCAGGCTCATGGCAGCCGCGAGGGACTGCGGATTGAGGATCCGCACGTCGAAGCTAAGTGGTGGCTGAAGACCTCCTGTGAACAGCTGCACTCGTTGCTCCTCGTTGAGAGGTCCGGCGCGAGCCAGGAGCGCCTGAAAACGGTCCTGGTACTCCGCGACGGTGGAAGTGCGGCGGCATTCCGCGAGCTCGTATAGGGGAGCGGCACGCAGGGGCGGCCCGTAGCGCAGGTTGAGCAGTTCTTTGAACCGGTGCCACGGCGGGGTCCCTTCGTCCCTCTGGACTTGCATGTACCACAGTTGCGCCCCATCTTCAAGGTTGTATGACGCCATCCACACCTTTTCCTCCTCCATGATGCGCTGCTGATGAAAGTATGATTCGCAGCGATTGATGAAGATGAGGGGGTCGGACTTGCCGTCGTAACGGGGAAAATCCAACTTTTGAAACCGTGGCGGCCGATCGCTGTGGTGTTCGCCGGTTCCCGGGCGAGGCCCGTTGGAAGCGGAGGACGTGTGGTCGGAAGCCAGGGCCTGGATCGCCGCTGCATTGGCCTCGACGGCGGTTTGCAGGGACCGCATGTTGGCCGCGAGCATCTCCAAGGTGGTCCTGAGGTCGTCACCCATGGTGTTGGTGGCTGGCGGCGGTGGAGAGGAAGATCGCGCGGATGAGGATCGCCGGGATCGTGATACCAGGTTGTCAAGGGCCTCAGGCCCCTGGGTAGCCGGACCTAGGCTGCGTAGTTCGTAGCCGCGGTCCGTTGTCTCCGGCGAGGTTTTACCCCTCAGCCGTAGGTTTTCTTGGAAGAGTAGGGAAAGGGAAATAGATTGATATTGAACTTGCTTGATTACATCTGACCCTGACTATGGCTTATATAGCCACCCAAAAGACTCCCATGCGGGCTAATCCCCTATTTTATAGCAACCAATTAACTAATCTCAACTAATTATTCAAATCTCAACTAATTATTCAAATCTCAACTAATTATTCAAATCTCAACTAATTATTCAAATCTCAACTAATTATTCAAATCTCCTGGCGCCGGCCCTTCGGCTGCCCTGCGCACGTCGCGGGCCCGCCGACGCCTGCTGTAGGTGCGTCCCCACATGACAACACATCTTTTTCCAATTCATCAACTTTTGCCTTTGCCATGTGAGCAATTTTCCACACTTCATCAATATCTCTCTCCATCTTCTGCTTAATTCATATGAAAAGTGATTTTTTGCATCAACAATAAGTATAGAGGAACCATCAAATGTAAGCAAGAGCATTCTAGATAAGGTTAAATGGTAAACTAAACAAATACACACCTTTCATAGAACTTACTTTTGTAACTGCTTTGGATTCCTCATTTATGGTCTACAAACAAAAGTAAGATGTGCTCTATGAAAATGCATGGCTCCAAATAAATTCAACAAAAGACAAGACAACAAATAGAAAGAAATGAATAGGAGTGTGGGATAAATGAACCTGAAGCTTATGCAAGAGATTTGTCATCTTAGCATGATTGCATCAACCTGATGTGTGAAAACAACATGGCAATAATATAGAGGGAAATAATTGGACATCTAAAATTCCTCAGGAACTGGTTTGTTCTAGTTTGCATAGTCATATGCGACAATGAGAAAATTTTAAATCTGATTTTAACGCACCTTTTGCAGTCGGAAGCTTATCTTAATGGGCACACCTGACTATATTTCATGGAACATCAAATCTGTACGAGGCTATGCCTTTGGCATAGCATTGGTTTGAAGCATGCCAATTTGTCTTGAGGTTAGCACTTTGGGCTTCTTTGGAGTTTTTTACTTTTTTTAAAGCAATTTTAAAGGATTCAGTTATATTCTTGTAAAATTCCCACGTTCCAAAGGAGCCCTTAGCATGGAGATAGATTTGTCTTGAGGCTCTGCTGACAACTGTACAAAGATGATATAGCATGGCCAGAAGGACTGGACTACACACAAAGATGATGAACCACAGTCAGCATGAGTGCATGACATTGCTCCACCTGAAACTTTTTATCACGCAGTAAAGATATTTGGAGGCAATGCCCTCAGCTGAATTTTGTTTAATGATTGCATTTCCGTGTTTTCAGTTGTGCTGCCATGCTGCTATTTTTGGTGTACAGACCTCAAACCTTAGAAACTACAGGATCTAATGATGTGCTGGTCTGTTGAATGTTTTTTCATTTCAAATTTTAGTCTTTCTTTTGTTGCGCTACAAGATTTAAAAGTGCATGTTTCGTGTGGCTGTAAAATTTTGATGGGAACAGAGCGTGCTGTATGTGTTGATACATGCAAGTTTATCATATCATGAATTCTGAATCGTTGCCTATGGATAAGGATTCATAGCTACCGTATTACTTGTAACTTGTAGGCTTGTGGTAACCTAAGAAACTTTGGATCCTAACCACTCTGTTGGTCCAGCCATGGAGTGAGAACCTTCAGCACTTGAACACTCTCCTTTGACTCTATCCATTTCTGATAGGTTTATTGTAAAAACAGTAGAGGTGTTAAAATATTTAATTACCTTATGTCTAACTGATCTACCTTTTTTATATCTAATGTGACATAAACAACTACGACTCCCTCGGTCCATTTGAGCTAAATATAACTTCCATCTTTGCACGTGAGGTTCTTTCAAAATTTGCATGAAACCATCAACAATGCAGTTCACTTGTAGGGGTCCTTAAATTATATGTACTTGTACTTGCATGCACCTTCAATAAAAAGAAGGGTGTAGAGTTTCCACCCCAACCAGCCAGAATAATGTTTAGCATAGACTCCTAAAACTATATTCTCGAAGATTTATATGGTTTAACAGTAAAGCACGAACTGGAAAAGATTGAATAGTTGTGTCATCGACAATCATGTCAAGTCCCTGGCATCATCAACAAACCAGCACTGTGATACACACATCAATGAATATTTTTCAGACAACGAAACCAACCATGCCTTCACATTTTTCTGTCACCTCTCAGAATTCAGATTCTACCAGCATCTTGTGGGCAAAGAGACACAAAGTTCAGTCACCATGGGCATGGATGGTTACCTGGTGAGGAAGAGGGCATCCTGGTGAAGCGTGCTGACGTTCGGAGGAAGGGTGCTCCGGTTGCGGATGTACTTGAACTTCTTGATGCCAACCTCCTTGCATAGCTCAACATTTGCTACAATCACCGGTGGCTACCTTCCCATGTGAAATCTGCATGAATGGTACAGACTTCTTCCTCATGAGTAACAAGCACACAATGCCATTGAGACATGAAATTCTGTTCTGTTTATTAGCAATTTAGCCTTACCTGAAGATTGGACCATACTCCCTTGCGAATCGCGATGGCACGAGAGACATCCGGTCCGTTCTTGGCAAGAAGATGAAGGTGGCCCATGGGGAACTTGGTGGGAGGCCCTGGAACTGTCCTCGACCTCCAGAAATTGTCGTGGCCGACGAACCAGTCGCCAAAGATGTGGCCGCCGAGGAGAGCCTTGTACTATTCCCCAACCTCTTGAAGGGGCGCTTGGTCGGATTCACACCTCCACCGTCGCTGGCGATAGCTCCGCCTATGGCAGATCCAGCGAAGGCGAGGTGGGAAGAGACCAAGGATATATATGAATGGGAAGTGAAGGGAGAGGATGGCCGAGGTCACCGGCTGGGGATAGAGAGGCGAAGCGGAGGAGCCTGGCGAGTGCTGCAACCACGTTAGCGACCGGGAGGAGGAGGCGGCGGTGGCGGCGACGGATGAGAACGCTTGGCGGGGGTGAGGAGCGGTTAGGGTAGGCGTGGGAGAAGGGCATAGCCGAATTGGGGGAATGGAGCACCCGGGTGCTGGGCTCCCAGCGGCCTTACACTTTCTCAAAAAAAAACCTACGTTTTTCGTTTTTCTGAGTGCGCTCTGAATTTTCGGAAGATAGGACGCATACGAAAAAATCGCAAGACGGCAGGAGTATGGCTCCGGGCCTTCACGCAATTAGCTATAAAAGGAGGATCTTTTCGAAACTTAGTTGGTTCCACTCAGGCTGACGTGGCGACTCGCGGAGACGGCCACACCAAACAAAATGCCATGACCCGGAACAAATTTCCAGAGAATCGGAGGAGATTTTCGCAAAATGGTGACGTGGAGTAACACGGTGCGAGCAAAAGGGAGCTGCTTAGAATACTAGAACGGCCAACGCGCTTCGCGCGCCCGTGCTCTATTGGTTTTATAATTTTATATTAACAATTTTTTAATGTCTCAACGCAACTAATTTTTTTAGTGCTGACCTTTCCAAATCAATTGAGATATCCATCAACAGAAGAATAAATTAACAATATATAGGCTTTTCAATAGTGTTGAACCTATTTACCTGTACTGCTCGAAGAAGCAACTATCATATGTTGTGGAATATTTTGCTAAACTATGTTTGTTGTCTAGTATGAGATGACATATCACATGCATATACAATCCAATTATCCCGAAACATCTTTTAGACTTTCAGCAGTGTCAAATATCTAGCTACAAAATTGATTTTGATTTCAAATAACACCAGAGTCAAGCTTATACTTCAAGCTACCTTAGTTACTTCAATGAATTTTGTTCTACGCTCTATGCTCATATATGCAAACAAGAACAATGATTTTTTGTGGCATATAATCATTAACACAAAAGCAATAACACCCTGGTAGAATTCTACCCTATCCATCCTTGTAGAGTAATACCACCACCCAGACATATGATAAGAGTCTGCGACACCTCACGAACGAAATAGGAGCCAATGATAGGCGAAGTGGAACCGAATCTCGTAAATTTGCTGCCTCCCTGAGCTTTGCGAGCCTCATCTTCCTGTAAGCACCAATTTGCATCGAAGAAATATAATAAGCTTGCATCCAAACAACTGCATATAGCATCAAATCTGTATCAAACAACGGGAAACATATCAGGTTAGTAAGAAAATCACGCAAATGACTCCAGTTTTAACATGCAAGTAGGATGAAATCATATGAGAAAACTAACTAAAACAAATCGGTATGAACCAATAACCAACGAGGAAAAAAGGATTGCATCATGGCTCATGGATCACCAACCAAGTTGGGAACCAGATCGAGGCCTATGACAACTACTCTATGAGAGACATTTACCTATACTGCTCGAGGAAGCAGACGTCATCCAGGTCGTGCTCGAGATCCTCGAGCTTGTAATATCCCACAAGGTCACCACATATGCTATTTCTAAATACACAATATTTTGTTCTTTATGTTAGAACTTAGAATATCACGTATATCAAACAGAGAAAGATACATGAGCAGAATCCAAAGAGTGTGATGAATTTGTACTCTTGTAAAAAAGGTCAGGCCTTATGAATGAGCAATACAAGATACATAAATTCTGGCAATAATGAGCTAACAATCGTTTCCTTGAAATTAACACAACAATGATTTATCATCCAAATCAAGTTGGAACCATTGCCTAAGGTAGTCGATATGAACGACTGACTTCACATAATGAATTCCATAGCATGGTAAGCACACCCTTGTAGGTAGCTGACACCCCAAACAAGGTCCTGGTCATCCGAAATAATCATTAACATCTCAACTGGTTATGGTTCTCTATATACATGATTACAGATAAAGGAATATGTTGTCCTCCATAAGCGCAAGTCAGGTTTCATTCCCCAATTAAGATTTGATCAAATAATTGCATAAATTATAGGAGCTACCAAATACCGACATAATTAGGAGCTCAACCAATTCCCGAAGTAATTAATTTCTGAAGCAACAAAACATTCAAATCTTTCTAGGATGGGAAGTACGTACCTGGAGGTTGTTGCTCTTGATGCGTGACCATATGCGGAGGAAGAAAGAGAGATGGACTGCTACTGTCTAACAATTACACTGCTTTGTTTGTTAGGTTGCTTTTGTCCAGCATACTCTCCCGGTTCTACCTCGCACATGGCGGCATCGATCGGTGGCTGGCCACGCTCGGCCAGTCCGATGACTTCCTGGTGTACCTAATTCACTATTGCTGTGAATCAAATCATGTAGCTCTGTTTTCAGCTATAGCTGAGATATCTGAGATTGCATTTCATGGAAGCATATGACCAGGGCCATTTTGTTAACATCACTTCACAAGATCAAGCTGCAAAATCCAGAACTTCTCCATAACTTGCAATATCTGTTTTGATGAGTGTATCTGCAAATAAGATGATAAATTAGTGTCTTTGGTGATACAGTTCTTTTAACCAATTTTTTGTGTATGTATTTGTCAAATAAACACCAAATACAAAATGCACAAATGTAAAATAGCTGGTGCTGGAAACATGAGAATCACAATTGCTGTATAAAATAGTATATTATGAGCAAGGGGGCAAGGGTTTGGATATGGTATGAATAGACTTTTTTAGTAGCATAGCTTACCATCAAATGGACAAAATCACGATGCTGAACTTGTTTTTTGAACCCATACTTGCCTCTGCACATGATGTTTTATAGTATTAGAATTTCAGTGAATTAAGTTTCACATAAACATAGGCACTTGAAACCAGCCAAAGCAGAAAAAAATTTCAAATCACACCTCCTGCGTGAGCAGCTTCCTCTTGGCGATTGACTTGCAGGCCAACTCCTTGCCGATGGCCTTCTCGACGCAGAGACAGGTGGTGCCAAACTGGCACTGCCCTAACTTCTTCCCGATCGTGTGTAGATCCTTGAGGCGGGCGGTGTTGACATCGCGCTTGAGGACGGGGCCGGCCAGGAGGTCGGTGCTCTGGACGCGCTTGACCTTGGGCACGGGCTTCTTCGCCGGAGGTTCCCGCGGCACCGCGCTAGGGTCGGTGGGTCGGCGGATCATGACGAGTGGTGGGAGGAGTGCTCGAACGGAGGGATGGTTATAAGCTCGGGCGCTTGGTGGGAGGGCGCGGACGGTAGCGGTGGGAGGGCAGGGGGAGGCGCATCGGCGGGCCTCGCGGGGTGCCAGAGAGAGGCAGAGGTGAAGAAGTCATTGGTACCGGCGGCGCTCGGTCCAACGCAGTTGTTGCCCATCGCCGGGAGACCGTACCCTACGCGGACAACAGCGGTGGCTGCAGAGGGGAGTCCTCGATGTCACCAAAGGAATCAGCGGATGAGTAGGCCACGCATGAGATCTGGATGGCGCGACGGGTGGCGGAGGAGAGGAGCGGGCGGAGTGTGGTGGCAGGGCCGGCGGCGGCTTAGGGGTCATCGGCGCTCGCTGCTCGGGGACGGTTGTGAGGCGTGCTATGGCGCATGGCGTGTGGAGGGATAGGGCCAGCGAGCCACCGTCGGTCACGCCGGCAGGAGACGGCGGCGAACGGCAAGGCGATGGGAACGACGACGAGCTAGTAGGGGCGAGGCACGCCGTGATTGGTGGATTCGGTCGTTGCACTCGAGGCGCTCAGGAGCACCGCAATGGCGGCTAGGGTTACACACGGGAGATTGGGGGTCGGGGTCTGGGGAATGGGAGAGCAGGCACGGGGGGCTCTGGACCCCTAGCGGCTAGACGTTTTTCAAAAAACCCCTCACAATTTTCAATTTCAGAGCGCGCTCCGATTTTACGAATTTCCTCTCCTTCGCATATAAAATATCAAGAAATAGGGGTTTCAACGCAAAAAACACAAGACAGTAAAAATACGGCGTTGGGCATTCATGCAATTAACGACAAAAAGGAGGACCTTTTCACAAAAAAAACCAACCCCACCCGGGGTGACGTGGTTGCTCGCGGGAGCTGCCACGCCAAGGAAAAACGTCGGGACCACAACAAATTACATGAAAAGCGGAGGACCTTTTTGCGAAATGATGACGTGGCTCAATGTGGGAGCAGCAAAGTCCAGCTGCTTTTAATGATTCTAATGGTGACGTGGAGTAACACGGTGCGAGCAAAAGGGAGCTGCTTTTAAGTATATAGTAATATTGGCTATGATCCAGGTATCAGAATCATACTATCTACCAAAAACAGGTACAAGTAGTAATGCAGAACCAGAGTGCCTCCGGGATATATTCAAAAATGCATTCTAAATATTATTATATACGGACGGACCCCACCTATCATATATCTAATTTCTATTCTCCATTTTCTTATCTTTCTTATATCATATCACCGATGAAAGAACGAGAGCGTATTGAGGGTGCTGAGGATAAAAGGACGAATAACATCGCCGTTCTATTTGCTATTTATAGTTAAATTTAAAGTATTTGTAGTAAAAACTATACTTCCATAGATTCTTTATTCTATTTCTTACCTTATCTCATTCCCTACTTATCTCTCATCATCTCTCAAATATAGGGAACAAAATTCATTCTCTATCTCAAATTTTGAATTAACAGATTACTCTATGCTTGGCAATACACTGGTTATTCTTCATTTAACGTCATTTTATCAATTACAATTGAAATTTCTGCAAACACAGGGTAAGAAAATGGCCCAAACAAATCATTTAAGTTTTTTCTGGAATATTTGAGGGTTGAATTATAATCTATATCAAGTATGTTTATGTTTTATCCTTATTCGCTTGTGATCTTAAACCAACTTATATATAAATATTATGATTAGATTTGTAATTTAACTATTGTTTTAAATAAAAAAGAGAATTCAAAAATATAAGAAATAATTTTTAGAGAAGCTGCCGAAAACCGACGTTGATAGAATCTTTTAGAGTCATTTCCTACATGAGAGATATAGGGGATAAAATTTAGGAAAACTGTTGGAGATGCTCTAATGCCTCTAAAATTTAGGAGCTAGATACAAAAATTGTTGTAGAGGCATTCAAACCAAAAATCCCTACAAATAATGATCTAAAGTTAGAGCATCTACAAGAGAGTTGTAATTTATTGTTTCTCTAAAATCTCATATAGAGTCCTAATAAAATTTAATCTCCGAATCTTATTATTCTCTAACAAACTCTCAATATCATATTATCTATATTTTAATTTTGTATCATCGACAGATGGACTGTACTTATTAAATATCTTATCTTTCTTTTTATTTATATCTTTTGTATCACTGATAGGTGGGATCATAGTGGATAGGAAACGAGAGTCGCCCCCTACAAGTAGAGAAGATGGCTGGAGATTCGGCGAGCACTTTAATTTTGGGAGTTTCTTAGAATATCCGTTAGAGCTAGTTTTTTAATTATAATCTCTAAAATTTAAAGAAATACGCCGTTTAGAGTTTCCGCCGAAAATGCTCTGGTACCTACCTGTTACCTCTAAATGGTCTAACCTAACACATAACTGCAAAGTATACATAAATGCAAAGTATTAGCAGTGAATCATTCACTAGCCCCATAGCAACAACTGCACTGCCAGAGCTACCAAGAATTCAAGACCCTGATCCTGTGATATATCAAGCGGCAGCCAGTTAACCTGTCACACTAAAGAGTTTGGTGGATCCTTGTATACTAAACTAGTTTTCTTAGTGTTTTCCAGAACATCTCCACAGAGGTACAAGTCAAAAGTTGGTGCAGAGTAGAGTATGTACACTACGTACACAGGCAACAGCCCACCCAATGTTTTCGAAACTTGCCAACTGCAGCCTATTGAACGAAGGGTTTTTTTAGATATATGTTATTATAATTACCGTGTTTTGGATCTTTGTCACTACAATTCGTTTATTTGGATATATGTCATTTCGGAATTGCAGCTCTCACAAAATCTAATGGTACATTTCAGATTTCTCTAAAATTATAATATCATATTTCAGAATTTTCTAAATTTGTAATGGTATAGTTTGGAGTTCTCTGAATTTGTAATGGCATGAATCTAAATATGTGAATTGTAATGACATTTCTCCAAAGTCACAAAATTGCAATGGCATGGATCCAAATTTCCCTAAATGAAACCTTTGCACGATTAGTTTGAACCTTCTTAGGATTAATGTCTTGCCTTCTTGTCCTGTACCAAAAAAAAGTAACGATTTACGTCTAAATCAATAATATGTGTTTGACTCTAAGGTCTAAACCATATCGTGACAAAGATAAACTATCAAATCTATCATTTTGTAGACGGAAACCATAGCTGCGTTTGGCATGTGGTGCCTTGATTGAACACGAGTCGCCACTAACTATGTCAATATAAGAGCTGGTTTGTTTTAGCTTCTGACGGTTGCAGATACTTCTAGAATCTAATGCGAAAATAAACGGTTTATATTCTAAACTCATATTGTGAGAATCAGTAGCTACAGAATCTGAAAATGAAATAAAATCCAAGAACTAAAAAACATCAGTTACTCAGACTAGGTAGTTACTGAGAATCTTTAGTTACTAGAGCTGAAATAAACAGACCCCAGGTCTTTTGGGCGAACGCCATGTGAGAGTAATAACATGAGACAAGGTAAAGGGTGTGATACAGATTGAGCTAATATTAGAATTAGATTACAAAATCTAGCTCATAGATCAAAAATCATAATAAGCTAGTTTATAATAATTTAGAGGAAAATAACCTAACAAATTATTACTAGTATGGATTATTATGTTTGAATGATATAAACTATAATGCCTTCAAAATAAAGTATGAAGGGCTAAAAGTTTTAACTATGAGATGAGAGTCAGTAATTTTACAAAAGTGCAGCATGTATTTTGTTCTTTCTAAAGTAATAAGCTACGAAAGATATTCAACCAGCTTATTAGATCTAGTTTGCAGTAAGTCATTCCAATAATATAACTGTTTTTTTTAACTTTTTGCCAATAAGCTAATAATCTCATGTCCACATTCTTGGCATCAAATAAGGACAGAGCATGACATCGGTACAAAGCATACACAGCAGATGTGCACTTTGATTATGATATCACTTCTGACTCTTCAATGACAATAAATCCGGATAATAAAAATACAAAGTCACTTATTAAAAGTGACAAATTCTTACATCTCTCCCACAGCTAATATAGACTCTGCAGTCTGTAGTGGCACTGATCAAGTGAGATGCAAAGATGTTTGACTCGGACCCGAAAAAACATCTAGAACAGTGGAGTCGTAAGATTCATCGAAAGTTCGCCCGTCTCCTGAAACATCTGAAGAGTGACCAAGCTCGGAGGTCTTCGCTGTGAACTAGTCTTTCACCAACCAACATAACAAACATAGCACAACACATGAAACAGCAGTCAAGAACATAGATTAAGGCCTACTAGGCCGCGAATTCGTAATGTTCAACGCCATACAAGGGTAGCAACGACAGAAAACTACACCAAAAAGAAAGCAGTTTCTTCAGTCTCATAAATGGCTGTCATGCGTAGACAGTCAGAATAGGGAACAGGTTCAGTCGCCAAAGAATTTCAGGAGGCAACCTTTTGCATCTAAGCTAAGACATAACGATATGCTACCTCAAGGTGGCAAGGTGCCATGCAGGTGCTTCCCAATCTCCAATAGTCTTTATTCCTGAAACATGTGAGCAAGATTAGAGCAATGGAAACCTTGTGCGTCGTCAGAGGAAAAAAAATCAAATTGACAATCCTTACCCTTTTTCCCTATGTATATATGCTCCAACTACCAGGGCTCAAATTCCTCAGTAGAAATCGGTAGAGATGGGCATGTCATCAAAGCTCCAGAGGTCCATGTTGCTGACAACATCCTGGGATCCATCCAGGTTGAGAAGGCTATCCATTGATTCACCAGCACCATCATCCAGAAGGAACCTCATGTAAGGTTCTAAATCTGGCAGCCCATCGGTAATATCAACAGTACTGTTCTCCAGAATGGGAGGCACAACTGAGTTCTGGGTGTTATTGTTATTCTCAATGAATGTGTATTCATCGACTCCGGCTATGGTGGAAATCGGAGCAATTGATGTTATATCTGGTGTCTTTGTATCATTCTCCAATCCCAGATCTGAGCAGCCAAAGGAGTTGCTTCCCTGGTCAGAGTTCATAATAGGATCCTCAATAGGAGCAGCAGGAACAAACAACATGTTATCAGGCTGAACAAATGGCTTGTTTGAACTGAAGTTAGCAGATGGGTAGACAAACGCATTTGTGTTGACAAGATTGTTGAATGATGGTTTAACAATAGGCTTATGTTCCACACTTGACTTCGGTGCTTTAGCAGTGGCAGGGTTTCCACGGCGCTGCTTCTGAGTAGCTGTTGGAGTCTCTGGAAAATTCACCTTGGCCTTCTTGCCACGAATTCTGCGTGCTTCAGCATCATAAGCTCTTGCAGCTTCTTCAGCGCTGTTGAAAGTGCCAAGCCAGACACGAACACCCTTCCGAGGATCTCTGATTTCAGCAGCCCACTTGCCCCAAGGGCGCTGCCGGATACCCCTGAATTGGTTCTTTCTCTTCCTTTTGGCAGATCTTGCAGCAGGGCCATGAAATCCAGCAGTAGTGATGGTGCTCAAGTCATCTGCAATGGAAGGTCAATGTCAATGGCAAGAAAGGTCTACACAGATGAACTTCTCTTACTGATGTTATTTTCTTTTGGTGGTAACTCATAGACATGGATTTATGTCTAAAAAGATCACAACATGCATGTAACAATCAAATTTTGGAGAAATCAAATGCCAAATCACATCAAAATTCTGGCTCTCAAGAACAGCACTCATGCCATGGATGGCACAACTATCTCAGCTTCCTACGAGGAACACAAACAAAATGAACTAGTATGATCTAAGAGAAAAAAGAAAGACTCTTGAAATGTTCTGATCTGTTGACTGACAGATACAACCCTACAACAGCCAGCCATAAGACTTGAAAGCCGGGAGTATATGCTAAGACATGTAGGAATCAGCGGATCCAGCTTCTCTGACTTCACCGACTACTCTCTGCAGTCGTTGATCCGAGCTGCCCAGCACTGATCCGACGGTGTGGAGCTCCCTCCGACTACTGCAAGGTGGGTCCCACCGCGCGCAAAGCCCCCTCGGCACCCGTCAGATATCGATCAGTGGACGGTACACTGGTACAGAGGAGGCAGACTGCTATCTGCAGTCTGCTTCGCAAAGCCGACTGCAGAGGATCTCAAATTGGAATCAGCAGTCGACATCATAAAATCCTTTACTTAGACTAATAGTTGAATCAAGTGTAGAACAACCCGCACGCAAATGTACAACCATATCATGTGATACGCGGATCATCCTTCTAAGTATCTAACAAGTAACAATCCAAAAGGGAAGATCTCCAAAGGGAATGGAGAATAATTCCCCCCTTTACCGCGGATTCAACTCCTTGGAATAAAAGGTAACGATATGGACCTTGCAGAATTTCGAGGAAAAAAACCCAGATCGAACAGCCTAAGAAACGAAACGGCCTCTCTAAAATCCTTACGAGCATAGCAGAATCCGCAAAAGAATACAGAGTTCATCGTTTCATAGTAATAGCATAACAGAGAAGAAGAGCCCTAAACTTCATCACAAATCTGAGAAGCGCATCAATCCACCACAAATCCCCGACCAAACAGGAGTATCACCCCTAAATCCGACTTTGTAGCATCAGCCCCCAAAATTCTCTATTCTTCTCTCCCAGTCCAGTCACCAAACGTTCCTAATCCCCAAAAGATCTTCCTACAGAAATCAAGCACAAAATAACAAATAACTACAGAAATCAAGCCACTCCCTCCAAGCGACGCCAATACCTCTGGAGATGGCCCTCTTGACAAAAGGAGGCTTGACCTCAACGACGTCGTCGTCGTCCCTCTCCTCCCCAAACTCCAAATCCGAGTCCCCAGACTCCAGCTCGAACTCCTCGAAGTCAGCCTCGAAGTCCTCATCGTCCTCCTCCCCGAATCCCCCAAAGTGGCGCCTCCCGCCCGCGCTCCACCTGGGCTTCTTCTTCTCATGCCACAGCGACCCCTCCGTCAGCCGGAGCGACTCCGCTGCCTGAGGCTTCTTGAGGTCCGCGAGTATGGCACCGCCACACATGACTCGTCGCCGGGAGCTTCGCCGCCGCCGCGCTGGAGCAGCCGCTTGCTTGCGGGGACGGCGAAATGGTAAACGAGTTCTCTCTCTGCGTCTTTCTGTTCGCCTCGACAAAATATTGGAGAGGTGCGGGTGGGTGGGTGGGCTCCGGCTTATATATTGATTCGGCTAAGTGGCACTCGTGGTGGGACCACTTTGGCAGCCAGTGGACGCGTGCAGACGAAGGCATGCGGGTAGAAACGAGGTAGGTACAAATGATTTGTACCTTTGCAAGTGATCTCTTAGGAGATATTTTGCTCATTTTAGTCCTTAAGATATTTTGCACGATCTTTTTAATTAGGAGTATACCACCTAATCACACGATTTGATTCGATTCCCAAATTTGATAGCTATTTAAGTTTAATTTATCTGAATCAAAATACCTGAAATTAGCCCGGGGTTAAGCTAAAATCACCAACGCTCCTGTGGTCGTCCACTACAATACACTGTTAATTAAACAAGCTACAAAAACACGCATATAATATACCAAAAATTGATTTAATAACAACGATAAGCTAAATCGATGATAAACACTCAATCTAGATACACATATATCAAAAATAATTTATATCACATTCTTAACACTAGTGAACCAATGTAATTTCTAGTGAATAATAATAAAATATAAGAAAAATAAAACTTCTTCCATCTAGATAGGGTAGCAGCTAGTAAACGTCGTCGTGACTGCCATGCCAACCACCAAGGTTGTGGTCTATATCTTGTGGACAGTGGGTGTGTTTGACAAATTACATTAGATGGTACCAATAAAATATCTTCTACATAGGATAGTCAAATTTACTTATACCACATTCAAACATGCAACTTTCACAGTTATCATTGATATCAAATCAATATAAGAAAATTTATGGCATTTTCATAACAAACCATAGAAAAGTACATCATAGACTATCATGTAACATAACGATTCTTTAAGGATGATTCTTTATTTTTCCAGGAACTTATTTAAAAGGACTAAAAACAATAATAGAATTATATGAAACACATACTACTTTTTCAGCAATACGTAATGACGTAGCGATATTCGTTGGCTATTAGGAAGATATGACAGAAGATGAATATAGTTAGTTAATTAGAAAAATAGATTATTGGACTAACCATTAAATTATTGGGCTATATTTTAACCCAATTAAAACACACACATATACATACATACATACATACATACATATACACACACACTCAATTTTTTGCAAAAAAATTTGGGGGTACAAGTGTACCCCCATGCTCCATGCTAGGTCCGCCCCTGCTTGTAGGGATGGTAGTTTTACGTTTGGGTGCGTGTGCTTGGGTACCTGACTCGATGGGTATAAGTTTGGCTTCATTTTTGTACATGTGGGTTTACGGGTTCGTCCGTTTAATCTTGAGTCGGATTTAGATTTAAGCTCATGGGTTTTCACGGGTTTACCTGATTACTCAAAATTACATGGAGTCTATCTTATTTTCTATCTATTTTCGTGATAATGTTATGTTGAGATATATTGAGTGATCTAATCATTTCAAACTTTGTAATGGTAATGTGATAATATCCTATTTATTGTGGATTTTTAATTATATTTATGCTATAATGTAATTTATGTATACTATAAATTGA
The DNA here is from genome assembly GCA_019279435.1 of Zizania palustris. Taxonomy (NCBI): domain Eukaryota; kingdom Viridiplantae; phylum Streptophyta; class Magnoliopsida; order Poales; family Poaceae; genus Zizania; species Zizania palustris. Next base: position 35,890,596 of record JAAALK010000287.1, on the reverse strand, counting down.
ACTCGTGGGTTACCCGACGGATTCGGGTTCGGATTTAGTTTTGAACACATGGGTTTCACGAGTTCAGGTTTACATGGATTTTAAAGATTTGCTTCGCGGACGGATTTTCATTGAACCCGTGGGTTTCAAAACTGTTGTCGTCTATAATACAGCATTAGGTCCGTTACATAGAAATGGGTTGGGATGCTTTTATACTGGCCTACCAAATTAGTCCGCAGTGACTCGTCAATGCTAGCTGTGATGATGGCTGTTTGATTCAAACTGAATTCATAAACAGTGCGTTAATCAATATGATTTTTGTGATTTTCAAAAAATATATTGAAATTTGACAAAGCTAAGAGGGGAACAAATTCGGCGAAATAAAAACAAACTAGCCTAACCTGCATCCCGCCCACGTTCAATGTTTTCCGGATTTTCCACAAAAAAATATACAATTCTCGTACCAATTTTTATTATTATATTATAAACTTTCTTTGCATCTCTGTTTTTTTATAGAAGTTTATTATTTTAATATATATATATATATTTAAAAACTGATCAGCTTTCAACATATGTCCGTTAACGATCATTCGGTTCCAGTTTTAAATTTTAAAATCAGTTTTTTAATTTTAAAATCGGGATTTAAATTTTGGCCTGTAGCCAAGCCACCCTGTAGGACAGTAGGAGTGTAGTTAGGTAGCCATCTCGTTGCGTTGCTGCCTTTTCTCCGGCGATTTCTGCGCACGTTTCGTGCATCTTCAGTTCGTCCAGCTTTTCGCCGCTCCACCGCGCGCGTCCGGTGCAATGCAAAGGATGTATTTAGTTGAGATATTTTAAAAAATATGTTGTGAGTTTTGAATTATGAAAAATTATTGTGAACCGTGAGCAGTAGAAAAGCTGACGAGTCATTTAATAAGGATTTTTTTGTTTTGGTGACATCTGGTTAGAAAATGGTGGATTTATGTTTGGTACCTGATGTTTGGTTAATTTAAATCATTATAATAATAAAATTTCTCAACGTTTATGCCAAAATTATGCATTTTAATTATACTAAAATTATATATTTTACTGTTTTTTAATTTTACATAAACACACGTATTGTAATGGTACAGTGAATAATTTTATTTAAAAATTTAACGGAGAAGTTGTGAAAGTTGTGATCCACTATATTTGAGTTTATACCTTTTAGCAATCTGGTTAAGTTTCTAACTTTCTAACCAAGAAATTAATCGGAAAAATGAAACAAACCTAAACAGTCAACGCCCACCCAATTAAATAGATCTTGCTTTTGGTTCCCTTGTGTTTTACGAGGCGTTTTGGCCAGCGACGATGCGTGCATGAACAACGTGTTTACCTTCTTATACCTCCCGTGAAGACCATGCAAAGTGTCGGTTGCTCCCCGAGTATTCGCCTTCTGCTTCTGCTGTAGATTTTGCGACCACACGGATTGCTGCCAACTGCCAAGATGTTTCTCGTTAATTTAAACAATAAGTGTAAAGTCTAAAACTGCGGCGCGTTTTTACCCACTCTAAATTTCTATATTGTTTAGTTTTTTCTGTGTCACCTAATTAGCGATGACCAGGGAATGAGTTGGGATTGTGGGCTCTTAAACAAGTTCTAACAAATATTCTAAAAATCAAGTTTATATATCTTTTTTTGAATGTAATTGTAGATTTTATTCTCTATATGTATCATTTTCTCTAAAAGAATCTCTATATTGTATATTGGGAAGAGATATTAATTCCCTATAAGTGAAGATTTATTCCATAAATATTAGAAACATTTTATTTTAGGGAGCTAGATAGAGTATCTGTTAGAGCATCTGCAAGAGAGCTCTTATATAAGTTCCTAAATTTAAAATTTAAAATTTTGATGGAAAATTAGACTCCAACAACACCCCTAAAAAATCCCTATCCTAAACCATTTCCTAAATCCCTTGTTATCTATCCTAAATTTAGGATTAATTTCTCATAAATTATTTAAAAATAGGGATAGGAAAACGGTTGTAAATCAAATTAGTTTTTAGGAATTAACATGAATAGGATGATTCTTATATCAAATTTTAGGGAATAAAATTTGAGGCATCTCTTGAAGATACTCTTAGAGCTATATATTTACGTATAATCCCTAAATTATAACAAATAAGTCTAAAGACTTTTTAGAGATGCTCTAAGATAAAGTTGTCTGATTTTTTTCCTACCTCCCCCAAAACAATGTTTTTGAAAAAACAATATTCCTAAATTTTGGCTAATGATTAAACTAAGATATATAAATATATTGTTATATATACATGTTATTGTCAATTTGATTTTTGAAAGTGTTTTAATATATTGTTATCTTTTATATTGGTTGATGATATACAGTTAAACTAATTAATGATCAATATTCTAAGCTTGAGTAAAAACGTATATATCTTGTATTTTAGATTGGAGGTAGTGCAAGGTCAACGTATATCATTGAAGGCTACTATACTACCCTTTTAATCAATATTGTTTAAAAAGCTCTAAAAACCTATTCTTCTGTTTTAAATATTTTTAAAAATCTAAGTTCAAACGTGTTTACTTAAGCATTGCTTTCTTGTTTTTTTTTTTCCGGCCGTATTGGTTTTCCTAACTATCTTGTGGACTATTATATGTTTGAAGCATGATGCGAAAGACTAAATTTTAGTCTGTGTCACATTGGATGTTTGAATATCAATTTGAAGGATTAAACTTGAACTAATTATAAAAATAATTGCAGAATTGGAAGATTATTCACGAGACAATTTTTTTAAGCCTAATTAATCCATGATTAGCAAATGTTTATTGTAGCATTACATTGTCAAATCATGACGTGATTATGCTCATTAGATTTGTCTCGCGAATAATCTACCATTTATGAAATGAGTTTTATAAATAGTTTATATTTAATATTCAAAAATAACATCCAAACATTCCGATGTGAAGTGACATCAAAGAACCAAACATCCGATGTCTAAACGTGTAAATGTACGTGCTTTTTCAGACCCGGTCGTCGGCCCATTTTGTCTCCAGCGACACACGAGCACAACTCTGAAGAACGCCCAGTGCTTTGGCCACTAATTCTGAAGCATGATTTGACGAGGATTTTCCTCCTTTCTTTTGGGTAATTATTACTCCCTCTTTCAAAAAACAAATTCTTTTAAATTTATATCAATAATTACTTAAAATAAATTGTTTTGTATTTTATTATGTATTTTGAACGTTTATGCTCTGGAGGTAGTATTATTTCTTTCTCGTTTTCTACGCTATCTTTACTATCACATTGTATTTAATAAGAACAAGCAAGGAAAATGCATACTATTTAATAAATCATTGGTATATAAAATTATGTCTAAAACGACTTATTTTTCTATACCGAATGGAATACTTACTAGCTACAGAACACACGCTTATTAATTCCGTTCTGTATTAGTGAGAATGATTGGTATATGTCATTCTATCACTCAAACAAGTATATATTAAGTGGTGTGTCATTCTGCTTCCAATATCGGTCTCATACCAGTCAATTTAGGTCAATATTGACCATTTCAGATAAAATTTTATTTTTATTTTTAGATACATGTTACATATTAACATATTCAAGATATATAATATATTTGAGATATTAATATATTCGAATATATCATATCTAATCATATTAATATATATCTTTAATATATTTATAGTATTTTATTAGATTCTGAAACGGTACACCCGTGTACACCAGTATTATTCAGTACCAAAATATTTCGTCCCAAAACCAAACCAAATTGGTTATGAGAACGATCAGAACATCAGGAGGAATCGGCGAACTAGCTGTTTAATTTGACCGAGCTAACTACTGCTCTCCTGCACACAAGTGCAGAATGACTAGGCCTGGATGCCTCGACGTCTCCGGGCCCTCTATTTTTGACAGAGGAGTGGTGGCCAAAGAAGTGTGCCTTTGACACGCTCCAGATGTAAAATTATTTATAACTACCAAAAACTACTTAAAATCCTTATATAATTACGAATAGATTAAATATATTTAATTGATCTATCTGATTTTTATTTTAAAAACAAAAATTAAAATCAAACAACTATTCCTGCAGGGACGAATCACGCGCGGAGTATATTATTTTGCCAACTTGCCGACTTGCAGGGACGCGATAGATTCCGTTGACGCGCCTTTCAAAGTGGGCACCGCTTTGTCTGCTGTTTATTCCATGAAGAAGTACACCTGTGACTGTATATATGGTGCAGTGATCTGTGACCTACAATATTATTTTATAGTTATTTCTTATCACATAATATTTATAACAGTAAGTAAGATATTAAAAAGTAAAATAGAAGGAAAGAAAAAAAATAATAAATGTTATTTTATTTCTTATGGATAATCTATAAGTTTATAACTACCTTTTGCTAAAGACTATGACTACTTCCACGATAGTTGAACTATTTTAATGCGTGTGATGCCCTAACATTCGCATTCTACAGCCTGCATGGCTGGCTGGCTGGCTGCAAGCGGCAAACGAAAACCACTCACAAGCTCCAACAAAACAAACAAAAATTGCTTGCATTGTGATTTCGTCGACACGGCATCTGTTGTTACGCAGGGTCGTTCCTAGCAATCTGGGGCTCTAGGCGAAAAAATTAGAGGTTCTTCGATCTATTTTATCAGGTGGGTGAATCGTATGGGTAGACATATAAGGGTATTAGCAACGAACAGTGTCGACAAATGAGTATCGGTGAATTGACGGTACCGTCTCCTACCATGTTGTCAGTCGGTCGCTCGCATAGCTCACCGCAAGGGCATAACCATCATCGCTACCATCCACCGGCCTAGCATCGACTATTCAAGAGATTAGAATTTAGGAAGGGATTTGGACCGGTCACCACTCACTAGCGCTTTAGGCTCCGGTGGAGTAGCTGAGGCGACGAAAGCCTTGCTCATCCATTGTTCGTTGCCCATTGTGGTATTGCCATAGTGGGAGTCGTGCCATCGTGAGCCTACGAATAGGAGATTTATGTTGTTGAGTGAGAAGGTGAGGATTTTGGGCGATATCATGGGAGGACAAGCGTCAGTGCATGCCTGCCTAGCTAGCTTGCATTTGCCCATACTGGACTGCTAGTGTGCTACATTGGACTAGGACGATGTCGCGCTACGCAAAGTTCCAATTTGTAGATTTGTTGTGCTGCATGTTGGGCCATTTTTAAATTGTGCACCGTGATATAGAGAGTATAAAAATACTAAGTTATATACACACATATAAATTGAGGGCCCTAACTTTTCTGGACCCTAGACGACCCCTATCGCCCGGGCCAGGAACGGCCCTGTTGTTACGACGACGTGGTAGTAGCTAGAGGCGACCACACGCGACGTACTAGACTAAATCTGAGTCACGCGCGCGACGGGAGGAGGAGGATCGACGTACGGTCCAAGAGCACGTACGAGGCCCGCCTCCGCGGAATATCACTGAAAGACTGCATCTTAATTCTGCCACTGCAGCGCGGCCGCAAAGACCCGCGGCGCGGCGCGGCGCGATCGTCGTCGTGTCCGCCGCCGGGGAAAAGCTGCCGCGCGCCGGGACCCGGCCACGTACGTGCATGCGGGTGATCCCGGTCGGATGGATCTACCCCCCTTTTCGTCTCGAGGCCGGATCAACGTGGGCGACATGGCGCCGCGCCGGCCGGTGACTAACTAGCTCGGTGGGCGCAGGACCGCAGGTGAAGTACGTGCGGACGTGCCCAGTTTGGCTTTGTGCCCTACTCCGGTGGCGGGCTGGCGGCAGGCATGCGATCGCGCGTGAATTGACCGCGTCCAAAACTGATTCAACTTCACAAAACAGTGAACGTAAAACTGAACTAATACAGACCAACTTAAACCAATTATATACATATATAGCCACAATATACGCGTGTTACGATAGAAAAATTCGCAACATTAAAAACACACAAAATACAAATGATATAAATAATTTAAAATTTGATAAAATAAAATTATCGTAATTTAGTTTTAAAAATAATATATATTTTACCAACGTCAATAAGAAATCAGTAGTGTGATGGCATATTCACTGGCTCACCCATTATCTCTTAAGAGGTAATACTTAGAATTAATCTAGATCATTGATTTTAGTTATGATTAAAAATAAACTAAAATTTAAATATTTAGTACTGGCATATAATTAGAAAGTATATGCAAAAAATTGAAAAGTTTGCGCAGAACAATCAAGGGTTACCCATTACCTTCTAGAAGTTAATATGTCGTTATCTTTACGTTATCTTTAATCTTAATTATTAAATTAAAATAAATGGACAGTCCAGAATGAACAGTCTAGAATATTTTTGGCGTATCATAAAATTTGCATCTTAAAATAGGACAACATATAGGAATAACCATTAAAACCAAAAATTTAGCGGTGCATTTTGCACCTACTACTGCGAATGCAACTTAATCCATCCTAAAATATATACTGTTTTTGTTTAAAATTTATAAAAAATATAAAAACATAATATTAGTATATATTATTTTTATTTTTAAAATACTTATATTTTCATCTAACTTTATTATAGTCGTTTTGCACGTATTTTTAATAATGCGACTAAGACTAAATGATTTTAAAATTTATTGGTTTTATTTTTTATTTCCTTTATAATACATATATAATTAATAGCAATACAACCGATTACCACATAGACGTGAAAGCTAACAATATTAATGAGGATCACTTAAGTTATTTTTCCACTCTAGTAATATACTCCTATATAATAAGAACGGTTAAAAATATAGTATTTGTTAGTTAGGACTAACATTATTAATGAAAACTATCTAAATTATTTATCCATACCTATAACACGTCAAAAACCTTTGAAATAATACATTTTAAAACAAATTTTAAATCTGGTACATGCTTTTCAATTTTGTTATTTGGTCTTCTGCCGCCGGCATTTTAAGTTCCGATGGATCTAGGGCAATCGGTTTAGATCGGCGCTTAAAATTCCGTTAATTTTATAATTTTTTAAAAGTGTGTATCATAAATTTGTTTTAAAAATATATTATTTTAAAAACAAATCTTAACGCTCGCTATAGGCCCATGACATAGAATCACTGAAGGCCCAATTAGCTTTGAGCCCACGTTGTGATCGGCGATGGGGCGCGGCGGCGGGTAGTGGAAGGAGGAGGAGGAGGAGGAGGAGGAGGCGAGGAGCTGAAGGCGGCGAAGCGGGGGCACCGGGAGGCGGTGGTGGAGAGGAACTGGGAGGAGGAGGCGCGGTGGGCGGGCGAACGGCATCGGCGACATCCATAAGCGCCGGGGAGAGTACGTGGAGGCGCTCCGGTGGCTGCGGATCGGCTACGAGGTCTCCGTCAAGTACCTCCCCCTGCGCCACCTCCTCCCCTCCCTGCCAGTCGCTCGGCGAGGTCCACCTCCGCCTCTGCCACTTCTCGGAGACACTCACCCACCAGGTTATCGCGATCCCCATCACGCGACCCTTCCATTTCGCATAGGTTAAGCTGTAAAATTCTTGCAGCCTAGAGGTTTACTTCCTATTCTCAAATTCTTTCATATACTTGTAGTCTTGTATGCGTTCTGGTAATGTTGATCAGTCATTCAGTTGACTTGTGTTGTACGGTGCAGGGATGTGAAATTCTTGCACCCTAGAGGTTTACGTCCTAATTGCAATCACTGTTCCTTCCGAGCTGTTCAAGATGCGTCTTGGCACTCGCGGTTGGCAACTTTGTTGACTGCACGGGTGCAGACCAATGATTTTTGATAATTCATAACAACGATCAAATTGTGTCGTGGACAGTGTCTTTATTAACTAATGGCATACGGAATTCCCAATGCTATGATGAATTGAGATGTTTGATGATCCTTCTCTCGTGGTCTGATTCTTTACCGACTCAAAGTCCTAATTCAATCTTATTTATCATGCCATCAATAGTTAAACGCCTAAAAGTCGTTATTTTTATGAAATCTCATAATGATGTCAACTGTATTAGTGATTTAGTGCGTAAAATGACAAGATGGATGCCCAGTCGCACACTATTGTTTTGTGCACCACATCACCAGATAAGGCTTTGTCGGTTCTCCAAATTGGAGGGTGGTAATATTAACAACTGAGGATAATGTCCATGATGGGATGGCTGGCTCCACAATCTAAAAGGAGACAAGATAAGCTGAGTCATTTCATCTGAGACATTACGTTTGAAAATTTTTGAGCCTAAAATATATCTATAAATTATTTATAGTTCCTAATTTCTAGTGATCTCGTAACCTCACTCTTCTAGGAAGCGACTCTAATTCTCTATTTGTCATATTTCTTTATTTTTTTTGTCGGTGATATAAGAGAAATAAAATATATGATAAATAGAGTCTGTGCTTCGACGATATAAGAATGAAATATAAAGAATAGACTATTGAAAGTCTGTTGGAGAAGAAGAAGATCTAGAGAGTGAGTTTTATTAGGAAACTCCATATATGATGATACTAGGAGTGAGTTTTTGACATCTCTTGAAGATGCTCTACATGAACATTAGGAGGCTTGTACTAAGTCTTTTAACACCATAGATATATGTCAGGTCAATCTTTGAACATAACCCTTTCTGCTATGCTTTAGTCTTTCACAAGCAATTGAACCCTGTAAGCATATTACATATCCTGCATAATATCCACTAGACAAGATTCAGGATGTCATAAAGAGAGCACAAATTGAGCACAAATCTTCAATTTGCGAGCATCACTTGTGGATATAGCAGCTTTGCATAGCACAAATTGAGCACAAATCTTCAATTTGTGAGCATCACTTGTGGATATAGCAGCTTTGCATAAAATTTGCCATCTTGCTCAGCAGAAGCTAGCACACACACACACACACCAATAGAAACCCAATAAAGCACATATACACTAGGAACCACCTGGTCAAATTGCAATGGTTCCATCATTGAAAGGCTTGCCCCTATGGCAACTAGTTCACCACCCTTCTCCTTCCAAAACTAGCAAGGACATGAACCAAATGGCGGTTAGGGCCTCTTGCCATCACCCTTTCTCCATTGCTGCCCCAAGATCTGGCACAAGAAAGGCAACCATGATCAGGTTCATCAGCTCTCCACTGCACAGCTGCAGCTTCAGTAATGTGCACCTCTCCAAAGCTGCAGCACCAATCAGGATGGTAAGCCCCCACCCCCAGACACCCCCCTTAGCTGATGCATCTGTTACTAAATGCTCCATGGTTTTTACACAATAATCTGCTGTGATTGTTCAGATGTTTGAAGACCAGGTGAGAGGAGTGGTATGTTACAGAGATGACAAGGGGGAGGTGATCTGTGAAGGGTACGACGAAGGGCCAAGGTTCGGCATGCGGCTGCCGGAGAAGGCCTGCTTCCCATGGTAGCAAGCTCTTTCTTACCTTCCATTTGTTTCAGAAAAAAACAGTGGTAGCGTGCTAGAATTTCTGACCAAATCCACTGTTGTGTCTGTGAATTGCGTGATCCACAGGCCTATGGGTGTTCAGGTCACCGATTTCATCGAACTGTCGGCGCTTAGGGTGTTCGAAGACGTCGATGTTCGTTCCGCAGCCCAAAAAGGATCAGAAGAAGAAGAGCTGAACTGAGGAGGAGGTGGTGATCGTGCTCGTGCAGCGTCAGATTTCTGGAATTCAGCCATGTGAGACCTAAGAAACAGCTACAAGAATAAGCGGAAACTCTCTTCTTCCTGCCATACCGATATACCCTATCTTTAGTTTCGTTTCCACATAATTATTTCGATGAGGCGATATTTTCGAATCAAGTATCAATTGGTGTTCTAGAATACTATGACATCAAAACCCTGTTAAGAATTCAGATTTGTGCTGAATCCTTCATGCATAGAGGAGCATTTCAGTTGATCTCACCACGTCTAGAAACATTATAATCTGGGACGTGTATGACATCAACCAGAACACTTAAACTAGCATTTATCTTGCCAGTTAAACATCGTCCAATTTATTGCTACGGCAACTTTTAATATTACCACTAACATTTAGGTACCATTATAGACAATTTTAGCTTATTTATAAGCTAGCTTCAATTCAATAATATAAATAAGTGGATGTCTAAAAAGTTATAAGAAGCTCAATATTGTAACGTTATAAACGGTTCTAAAACATGAGCTCATCGCCTGTGTAGTATGTTAAAAACAAATACTATATTTCCACTAGACTTGTTTTTGTTTATGTTTAATTGAGAATATTATTATTTAGGATCTTTTTTGTCATTACTTGACGTGGAAATACAAATAAACTCATAAAACCTCGAAACTAAAGTTTTTTCCACTAACGGAAATAGGAATATATATATATATATATATATATATTTGAAATAAGTCATATGAGTTCGATCTTATTTGAATGACACGGATGTGATACGAGAACTTCAGAACTTTTCGTGAGGTCACTCGTTCGTCCTGGTACTATTCCCGTCTAAACATGTTTGACAATAAAGTTTTAACGAGATTTGGTGTCAGCTAACTCACGACCCTTTTATGATAGAAATATATTTATGACTTATTTGGATAATAAGTTTTGACTTTTAAACTTCAGCTAAGTTAACATGATGTTTTCATCGCTACAGCCCAGAGGTGTAGCTCACTCCAGTGCCGCGCAGCCATGAATCCCCCAGAATAAAGTTCGCCACTGTGAACCTCGTGGCGTCCGACGTGGACATCGATGAGTGCACGCCGCTCCACGTCACCCGCCGACGTGTCCCCGCACCGGGCCCCGTGTTGCCGTACTCCCCGTAGTAGAGCGTGGTGAGCGCGAACTGGCCCGACCACTGGAGCCAACCGGCCGGCGCGATCGAACGGTCCAGGAAGGTCTCCATCACGACGGTCCGCGAGTACCTCTGCCACGGACGGCCCAGATACACCGCCGCGCCGCCGATGTCCGGCGCGGCGGTGACCCGGCACCGGTGGATGGAGATGCCGGTGTTCTGGTTCGGGTCGCTCCGGCCCTGGGCCGTCAACGTGTCCGCTTGGCCCGGGCTGGGCCGCCGGGGATGGATGTCGCAGCCTTGGATGACCGCCGCCGCGTTGCCGAAGATGAAGTCCACCGTGCCGGAGATGTCGTCGGCGGCGTAGAACTGCCGGTTAGAGTGCACGTAGAGCGTGTCCTGGTACGCCTCGACGCTGCACTGGTACACAACGGAGAGGTCGCCGCCGACGCGCAGCGCCACAGCCTGCCCCTTCCCCGGCCCGGCGCTGTTCACGATGGTCAGGCCCTTGGCCATGAATCCCGACCCCATTGCAGCTGCATATATAATCACCATAACTTATAATTCAACATTACATAATTCTTCTAAAAAGGTAGAAATATTTCTACTTCAGCAAGAGATTACGCCCACTTCGGATCTAAATTAATGATGTCACCGTAATCTTTATCAACTAACGACACATGTTATTTTTAATAAAGTATTAAGATCATAGCTTCCTTGCTAATGTTATTAAAGCTAAATTAGAAAATAATATTTAGGGATTGTTAGGGACTAAAACTAACCGTTAGCTAGAACTAATTATTAGCTAGCTAATAATTAGTTCACATATGTTTATACTTTGGACTAATACCTAAAAAAAGAGTAAATGATTCTTATTAGCTTCCATTAGTTCACTTTTATAGACTAATGACTAACCATTAGTTGGTCCTTAAACTAACAATTAATTTAGTAATTAGCCGGGCTAAAAGTATCGATGTGCCCTATAAGGCTATGAGCCTATGTATTACACTGTGGAAGTACGTGTCCAGCACAAACCGGGAAAAAGTGACGTGATGGCAAGTGGAACATTGCTATCGCTTGCATTTGGACGGCTCAGGATTAATATCCAGTGTGCAACGAGATGAGATGGCGATAAAGCTACAAAAAGTGTGCACATCTAACGACCAGATCGAACCATCAACTGTCCTCTCCTGTCATGGGCATCTCCCTTAAAATTCAGAGGTACAACCAGATCGAGCAGCCGATCCCGCCATTTTTGCGCTTTGTTGTGGGTTAATTTCTTGTGTGTCATTATAATTTTTATGGTTTGCTAATATATCGTCGGTATGTCAATGACAAATGAAGATCACCACAGTCACTGACATTGACATGTAGACAATTATTAAAAATTATAATGACATGTGAGTAATTTTCATCTTTGTTGTTTAAGCTTTTGCATATGCACCAGGATTAGCAAACAGTACATCCAAAAGTAGTTAGTAACGACTCTGCTCAATGACTTCGTCTCTTAATTTGAGGAGCACAATTCCGAGCTACGAGAATCAGCTGGTTTGTTAGAGTGGAAGTTGATTTCCGTTATAGTTAGTTAGCTTGGTAACCTAGCTTTTAAGTGGGTAGCTAGTGCTTTGAGAGTATTAAAAGTTGAAATGTCTAAAATACCCTTAGTAATTGAGGTCATAATTGCGTGTTAAGTATTAGTTTTTATAAGTGTGGTTTCATTTTAACACTTTGTAAGATTATTCTGTGATGGAAAACAAATATGTTAAATTTTTGACAATAATAAATTAAAAAAATCATGAGTGTCATTGCGGATAATTTGTACTAACTTTTGATGTAATATCGCTAAGAAAATCCCATAAAATCTAAAGAAGAGGAGGGAGCTATTAGTATGTTAATGAGTAGTTGCGTTTGAAGTTTTCTAAAATCTTGAGAATTTGTGTGCTGTTTGGGGACTTCCGGTTGTCGAAGTTTTTTGTCTCGGCCTCTATTAACTTTTAAATGACATTATTGATTTTTTTTACAATATTTAACCATTCATTTTATTCAAAAAATTTATGTAAATACGCAAAAATATAAATTATGTTCGAAGTAACTTCAATAATAAAACAAATTATAATAAAATAAATGATATTTTAAAAAATTGAATAAGACGAATGATTAAATATTAAGATAAAAATCAACAACGTAATTTAAAAGTTAATGGAGGTAGTAAATGAATAATTAAGCTTAAGAATGGACAAATCGGAAGGTTACGCACATGTAAATTTGTTGGTCCAAAAAAAGCGTTTAGTGACAGATGCGTGCATGAGCGTACGCGTTCCATGGTGCGTGTGATCGAGCTGTGAGCTGTGAGCGTGCGTACCGACGGTGGCGGAGGCGTAGGTGGTGTAGCCGTCGGCGAGGCTCTTGTGGTCGGAGATGACCGTCTTCCCTTTGCCGTCGCCCAGCAGCATCACGTTCTTCTGCTTGCTCGAGATGCTCACGCTCTCCTCGTACCGCCCGGCCTTCACGTAGATCACCTTCCTGCCCCCTGCTCCAGCTCCGCGGCTGCGGCCGTCGCCGCCGCCGCTCGCGTCGGGGCGCATCGGCGCTGTGACGGCGGCGATCGCGTCGGTGATGCTCGTGTGCGTCCCGCTGCCGTCGAGCGCCACGACGGCGTCCGGCGTGACGCTGCTCGGCGGGGACTCCAGGAGGTGCCTGTCGTGCCTGGAGACCCAGGATGGGAATGCCGCCCGGTTTCGCGGCGCCAGCGCCGGCGGGGAGGATGATGGCAGGCTCGCGCTCCCGCCCTTTAGCTTGGCGTGGAGAGCCAGCGCTGTGCCGATGAACTGCTCGAGCGCGCCGACCCGCTTGCGCACGGCCTCGCGCCCCGCGGACGCGGAGTCCGGCACGACGGTGAGGCTGTCGCCGCACGTGCCCTGGTTCGTCAGCGCGGCGCTGAGCCACGTCGTCACGCCGGCCGCGTCCGCGGTGCCGGCGAGCGCGTCCCTGAGCTGGTCGAGGCTGATGTCGAGCAGCTCGGCGCAGTCGTCCATGGCCGAGGGTGGCACCCGCGGCGCGCGCCGGCGGGAGGACGACGCCGACAGGTTGCGCGCCAGAGCGCGTGCCGACTCGGCCCGGGTCATCGCGAACTGCACGGACGCCGCGAACGGGTCCTTGGCCGCCCGCGCCGCCGCCGACGAGAGCGCCGTCTCGCACGCGCTCTGGTACGGCGTCGTCATGCATACCGCCGTGACGTTCATGCTCGACGGCGCCGCCGCCGCCGCCAAGACGACGGCCACATTGTGCTTCGCCGCCGTTTCCCCTTGGTTGGCAGTGACAACCACCGATCTCCCTAGAGCTAGCACCATTGCAATGGCACAACGCCATGCAACGATGGCCACTCTCCTCCGACCATGCATTTCCATGTCCTTAGCTTGATTCTTCTGTTGGTTATCTCCGTGCAAGTCTCACTGCCTGGCCATTGGGTTGATGCTTGGGGTGCAATGTGACAAGCACACCGGCAAGGGTTTTATAGAGTAACACTAGTTGTTTGGTTTATTTTTTTCAACCAGTTTCTCCGTTAAAAACTAAAAGCTGAACCAAATAAATATCGGATAAAATAAGTTTTCCAATCGGTATCAAGCATTTTGCTAATATAAAGTGAAAATTGCACATCTTTCAGATTTAACAATTCACGTGTCACAATGCCTAATCCCATTCATTGGTTCCGGTAATTCTATTATATGAGAAATTTTACGATCTTTGGTACGTAAGGTATCAAAAGATATTATAATTTTCAATATTAATTTTGATATCTGTCGGTGTTGACGTAAAAGATTACGTTAATAGGCTTAAGAAATTAAGTGTGTAACAAACGAAACGAAGTGTTTGCTTGAGTAAACTATTCAAGCCTCCGAATATGGATAATAGCCTTCGAAATGTGTATTAAATATCTGAGTATTCAATACCTGTTACAGAGTGAGAAGGGGATATTTATAGGTAAAACTTCTAAGGAAAATACCTTTTTACCCCTCAATTACAACCGACATAGTGAAAACTATTTCGGTATCCCAAACAGGGTTAATATGGTAAAATATATTCGAAGGATGTCGGCAAAGTAGATGTTCCCATCCTTCTGGTTGTTTCCCACTCCGAAGAGAACGCCTTTCAAATGGTCTCTTCAGACCGGAGCCTGGATGAACCCTCCGACTTCAAATCCTCCAACCCAGAGACAAGTCTTAAGCTCCAAAATTATGATTTGCCGTTATCTTGGAATTTTGAGGATAAAGTATTTCCCCCCACAGTCGGTGTCTCATGTACTAAGTAATACTCCCTCCATTTCTAAATTAAGCTTCATATGCATCTGCCCCTGGTACCTTCTATCTGTACCTATACCCATTAAGAAACTCATACTCATGCACACGTATAACTTTGCACCCATACTCATGTTCGTGTGGGTAACAAGAACTAATCAAATTGTTCATACCGGACTACATATGCAACATTTTTCATATATTACATAGCATCAAACTATGACATATATAGTGTCTGCTACCCATTGTCATCCCTAGTTGTGGGCAATGCAAAAACATGGCTAAAAGTAGAGCAAGGAGGCATCTTGCAAAGCAGATCACTGATCACATGGAGAGTTGGAGACTGGCATGGAGCATGGAATGGTCCTGGACACCTGGTTGATGGATAAAGGAGAAAAAGTTCTCACAGAAATGGTGCACACACAAACATTAAAGGTTAAGGGAGAAAGAAAAACGAAGATGAAGATTTGTGCATGTCCTCTTGCTTGTCCTCACAACTGACACTCCGTTAGTTCGTGGAAACTTTTGTTCCTGTTGGTGCATGCAATGAGGATTTGTTAGTATGCAGATCTGGTTTAGCTCATGATTACGGTGACTTTTGTCCTCTAATCCAATGGCTTGATTGACTTATCCTGGGGTGTAATCTCAGTGCTAATCCGGTCAATTGATTAAGTAAGGTTGCATTTGGTTCTGCCGTGAAAAAACTGTTGTGAGTTGTCTACTGTGGAAAAGCTAAAAGTCGTTTGGTTGAAACTGCTATGAAAAAACTGTGAGCGTTTTTTATAACTTACATAATTTTTATCATTATAATATTCTATACATATGTATAAATAGGAAACACTCAACATTGATGCAACCAAATAACTCAAAAATATATTAGATAAATAAAAAAGTGTATAGTTCATCTCATAAAGTAACCGTCAACCACATATTATCTTATGAAATTGTGCAATGCAATACAAACTATAATAATGTTAGATCAATCAAGATATTTTGAATTCATACTATTTAATCTGTACTAAACATCGGAAAAATAAAAAAACAAAGTCTAAGATGCTTTCAAATTTGTACTAGAAAAAAGTTATTTTCACAACAGAAGCAGTTTTAGTAAACTCGTTTAGTTCAGTTTTTGCCTTTTAAAACAAAAACAAATTTCAAAAGCAGAACCAAACATACCCTAAGTGAGTTACGAATCAATGAATTAAACGATTGAAGCTTTTCTCCGACCATGCTGCAGCTCAGTTTCACGTATATTTTTCTAATTTAGTGTGGATGATAACAGTTAGATCTACCTAGTAACCTTAATGCTGGACTACCACGATAGTCAGTACAAAATTTTACAGTGATAGTATTGAATTGAAATTCTGGGTCTGTCCATATATGCTCCCTATAAAACATTTATTTGTCAAGATCAAGAAATACTCGGTGGTGCAGAGCTGCAGAGTACAGAAGAGATGCCCAGAGAGAGAGAGAGAGAGAGAGAGCTAGGTAGCTCATCATGGCGATCTATCCATCCACCTTTGCCTCTCGTTGGGAATAAAGATCGCCATGAGTTGAAGTGCAGTGCGATGAGCATTGCTACCTTTGATCTGCATGATGCTTTGCGACAAGGATGCTGTCTGTGTCCTTGCTTTCCTACTAATGCTCTCAACCGTCACTGGCACAGGGCTCGTTCCGGCCAGGGATAATAAGGGTGGAAAAAATAAACCAAAAACGGAACGGAACCGAAGCAAACTTTAACTTTAAGCATGTTCGGTTTTTAATCGGTTTTTGCTTTGGTTTCTGTACTTAAAAAACCGATATCCAGAAAGCTGATACATTGAATTACAATGTGGTTTTAATTTTATCTAAAGAATAGAATTTATGATATTGTTGTCTTGATATGTTGATATATTAAATTGTGATATAATTTTAATTTTATCTAACTTACCGAATGATGATTTAAGAGAATGGTCCGAGCATATTCGGTTCAAATCAAAAACCGAACCAAATTATTTCAGGTGTTTTATTTTGGTTTTTATATTTCTATACTAATGCTTATTTTTATGTTCAGCTCAATTTTAAAATGTACAATAATCCAATTTATGTTATTTTACAATGTTATGATATATTATCACTATATTTATATCTAATAGTTTTGCAAAAAAAATATTTTATATGTATATATAAAATTTATGATGGTACATGAAATTGAACCTATATTAACTAGGTCTACTCTGTAATTTCATCACCCGTCTATATTAACTAGGTCTACTCTGTAATTTCATCACCCGTCTATATACTCTGTAATTTCATCCTGGCTACGCCACTGGGCGGCATGTGCACGGTCACGGCAAGTAGAGGTGGTATCAGGTTCATGGTGCTTTCCAGTACTGAACATATATTCTCTTGTCTGTAATGGCGTTCAGATAGGCAACAAAACCATAGACACATGACACATCGTAGCGTGGTTAGGTGGAAGACAATGTAGGCTGTACATCCGTGCGAGTTCAATGGGCAATGATTCTCTGACCATTTGAATTACAAACAGTAAACGGCCTACAAGCGTACGAAAAATCTGAACCCTATTGTGTGGTCATACGCTGTCCTAGGGTAACATACAAGTGAACAGGAGTTTCTTCGTTGAAACATTAGCTCCAGTTTACTGCAGCGACTCTGTGATCTGCTTTAAAACGATCTACGAGTCTCCAGCTTTGGTCTCTGCAGGGGCACGAGACCAGAATACCAGATGCCGTCGCCGAGTGTACTGTACTGTGTACATCTGCTATCTTTGTTAAGCCCTTCGAGCTGTTGCTAGGCCAGCACTCCCATGGCTTTTGCTGGGGTGAACAAACCGTGAAGCGAATGTTCCATCAACGCCAAAGCCTCTTCGTCTTGCAAGTGAGGATCCTGTGTGGTTTGTGAATTTCAATTTTCAAATGCAAACAAGGCTGCTATTGACCCAAAGTGATGATATAACATTGGAGCCTTGAACAAAATAAAGCAAATAACTAGAATCAACATCAGTATTTTATAGATTACTCGGGTTTGTCATTATAAATATATGGCTGTTTTGTACTGGGCATAACAGAGGACTGCTAATCACAATTCACTACTGAAGCTTGATTGTAAATTAAATGTCTCACTGTGTCTTGAAGATAGCTCCTCAAGTGTGCTATTGTGCTGATACTCGAGATTCATTTTTATCTCCTAGTTTGTCATTTTCATTAATGGTGCAGTAACAATAAAGATTGCTTACAGTACATTCCTGACTACAACTCACTATTCTTTTTAATTATCTATTCCCTCAATCCCATAATATTGTAACCGAGAACTAGATTTGACACAACATAGTACAACAAATCTAGATAGTTACTGCCCAGAAACTGTCTAGATTCACTGTACTATTTTGTATCAAATCCGGTTCTAGGTTGCAATATTATGGGACAAAGGGAGTACTTCCTTGCTATAGTGCCTCTGCCTATAGCTTGGTAGAGCAGCAAGAAACAATTGGAATATCTTGTAAACTATTGATGCTGAGCAAAATATATAAGATCTGATGCACGTTCCCCAACACCAATAAGGCATAAATATAATCAGTTTCAGTAAGTACATTTTCCCCTCGCCCTTTATTTTAGTTATCAGAGCAAATATATAGTCTTTGACATATGAAAAGTAAGAAAATTAGAACTCACATGTGTATATGATGTTGTCATAAACACATCATGAAAAGCTTTTGGGGTTATCCTCCACCAAATCTGGAACAAAAAATGGCCAGTTTTTGTAATTCCATGAATGCTATACAAACTGTTAATGAGCTGCAACCTTATTCAAAGGAAGCTAACAAGAAGGAATTACACTCACTAGAGCATGACAGTTCGTCTATATAGCACCTCATCATCGCTTTCCTCATTATCGTCATCAGACACTAACTGGCTGCCTGGCATCTGAAGCTTCCCACCCATTGTAAAGGAAGGCCCTAGTGCATCACCTTCAATAAAATCCCCTCTCATCCTTTCTTCAAATCTCTGATCACTGCAGTTTAGGAACCAATCCAAGCTGCATCTAATCCCCCTAGTTGCAACTCTCGTGTACCTAGGCTTGATCCTTGACTCCAAGCTGTAAGTAAAATACTCTGGGTAATTTAACAATTCACTTATAGGACGCTTCATCTCGCTCTTGAAGAAGTAGAGACTGTTCTTCATGAGCTCAATCCGAAGCAACAAAATCTGAGGGCACCGGACCACCATCCGCGCAACATCCTCATTAGTAATCCCTCGTCCACGGAGAAACTCCACCGGCTTCAGTATGACATTCTGATGCAAGCTTACAAGCTGCGGCAATTTCTCAATAGCACGGGCAAACCCATCAGGGTCAATTTGGAGCTTCAAGTTGAAGAAGTACTGCTGGGATGCTAACTTCGCCTTCAGTGGCAGTCCAAGAATAGGCGGATACTGTGCAATCACAAGTGGCAACATCTCCTTTCCAATGCCGAAGCTGAGCATTGCCTCCACATTTGGTTTGACCGTTTCCTCAAGATCATAGCCGAGAATGTATGGCCGTTTCTCGAGAATCCTCGCGAGGATCCGCATGGGCAGCCCGAGAGAGGTGATGTATTCGCACAAAGGCTTGATGGTGGTGCCCACGCGCATGCTAAGGAAGAAAGGGAAGTGCGTCACCATCGGTCCGATGTCGCGCGGCGCCACGCCGACGATGCCGACGAGGTATGCGACGGAGGTGCTGATGGTTCCATCCGGCTTGAGGCCGAGGATGTCCGGAAATCGCTCGAGGACGCGGGGGAGGTCCTGGCGGTCGACATCGAGGCCGCGGAGGGACTTGATGATGGGGGCGAGGTCGACGGCAACGGAGGCGTGAAGGCATGCGGGATAGGCGCGGACGAAGGCGGCGAGGCGAGCGCGCGTGACCCCGAGCTTCTCTAGGTAGGAGAGGACGGGGATGACGTTCTTGCGGAGGGAGCAGGCGAGGAGAAGCGGGTAGGCAGAGAGGTCATCGGTGGAGAGGCCGAGGCGGAGGAGGAAGTCGAGCCGCTCCTGGAGCACCTCGAGCGAGGAGGGGAGCTCGACGGCCTCGAGCTCGCCCGCCGGGTCAGATACACCAGCGGAGCGGAGGAAGTCCAGCGCGAGCACGCGAGAGACTAGCCGCTCCTTCCGTCCCTGAACCACGCCCCACGTCACCGATGGCATCTCGTACTCCGGCGGCGCAGCCGGCTTCGAGGAGAAAGTCGCCAGGGGGAGGAGGTGGCGCCCATCAGCCTCCGCGGCAGGGCCGAGTCTCCGAAGCGCGCGAGCGAAGGGCAGCATGTCTGCGGTTCGCCGGACAACGGCGGCGGAGGCAGAGGGGCTGGAGATGGAGAGCGGCGGGGGTTTGGCGTGGGGTGATTTGTAAACATTTGATTCAAAATAGGGTCTTAATTGCATAAGTTCAGAACAGAATTGGGCTGCACGGATTTAGCCGGCCGTCGCCGGTGATCACCGGCCGGGCTTTTTGTGGCCGGCTGAAGATTTGCGTCTGCTGGGCCTTTTTCTCTTGTACCCTGCTGCGGCTCTCACAATTTGTTCTCACCAGCTTTTTTTTAAAAAAAATTATGATTGTAGATAGTCTTAAAAAAATTACAAAACTAGAACTCTCTATCGATATTTAAAATGTCGATATATTTATGTTGACTTGAAATATTGATAAGGAAAAAATATCGACAGAGTCATTTCAAATGTTGATATAGATCTAGTTTTATAATTTTTTGACTGTGCTAGCCAGAATTATAATTTTTTAAAAATAAGTATTATTTCTAAATAAATCTCCATTAGCCACTACAATTTGCAACCAGTTTCCATAGTTTCTTTTCAGTATTAGATCTCTCAAAATGTGTCACTTTTAGGTGTTTTAGGTGGCAGTTTTTTGGTAGCAATAACTACTTTTGGAATCTCTAATTCCTTAAATTATTTAGATTTTTCTTCAAAATTATAAAATTTAATAGTTACGTAGTCTAAAAATAAAATTAATGTTTAGAATCAACTCATCAATATTTTTCCGTGACTACAATTATTTTATACTCTCCAACTCCTTATACAAATTATTCAGATTTTAAAGTTTTCTTTAAAATTGTAAATTTAATAGTTATATAATTAAAAAACGAATATTAATAATATTTAGAACCTAACCAACTTGTCAAGATTCAGAATCTTAAGCCCGGACAGTCCTTAGAGTCAAGTAGCAGCAAATGCAGCTAACTTCCTCAAACTTCAACCTCTGACGAGCACGAGCACGATAATATTATTAAGGATCTATTTGAATCTAAGGGGCTAATGCAAAGTGATAAATCAGTGACTAAATTTTAGCCACTCCTTGTTTGGATCCCATGACTAAAATATGGGATAAAAACTTTATTGGTATGGATACATGCATGGTGAAGGTAGATATGGTGAAGGTAGATATGAGAAAGGGGGTATTTTAGCCTCTTTTAGTTCTTTCTTGGGGGCTAATGAAACTAAAAAAAATTAGTTCTTTTTAGTTTTTGGTGTTCGGATCTTTAGCATCTAAAATGATTAAATTTTAGTCATTTTGTATTAGCCCCTTGGATCCAAATAACCCATAAGATGCATAATCTCTTGTGATTCTCTTTTTTTTTTTTGAACCAGAGAAATCCAGTAGGATTTCCCCCATTTCCATTAAAGAAATGAAAAAGCAGGTCTCTTACAACGCAACAAAACAGAGAGATACCAGCAGGGTTTTTCTCGCAACGCCCCATAGCGCTACCTACTTATTACAAGCACAAAACATCCAGAAACATCCAACACACAGGAAACTTCCCTAATGATCCACAAACATAGACAATTCATCAAGTCAGCAAAAAACCACCAAAACCAACGACATGTGGCGATCAGAGGCTCAGGAGAGGTCTTCCCAAGCACCACCCATTTCTCTTTGCAAAGACATCAGACACCACCCGTTCTAGCAGACGTACTCCCGCTATTAGCCTTCTTGCTTTTTCCTCCGATTTCTGTAAAACAGACCATGTTGAAATCCAAAAACAGCACGAAGTAACCAATTCCATCGGATCAGTAATTCTTTTACTACTAAAACAAGATTCATTCCTGAACTTCCACAAAGACCAGAAAAGGGCCGCAATACCAACTCCAGCTAGTTGTTTGTCATTTTTCCTCAGCTTTCTGAACCACAAGTTCCACAGATGTTGAATATCATTGAAGGGACCAATATCAAAGCATACTTTAATCAATCTCCACATAAATTTGGCAACCACACAGTCAAAAAACAAATGTTGTATAGTCTCCGCATAACAACAGAATTGGCATTGCACTGAGTCCCCTTTCCATCCTCTTTTTTTCAGATTATCTTTTGTTAAAATCTTCCCCTTTTTTGTTAACCACAAGAAGATCTTGACTTTTAAAGGTATTTTCAAATCCCACACATCATCAGCACATTTCACAATATTCTGTAGTTTCAGTGCAGTATAGAAGGACTTAACACTAAACACCCCTTTCTTTGACAGCACCCAAATGCATTTATCTCTATTATCATTCAGAGTAAAAGATCTACCAAATTCTTTCACTTTTCTCCAATCTCTCAGCTTATTACCACACAAAGCCCTTCTAAAAATCACATTGTTCATATTATCCCCTAAAGCACTCGCCACAGAGATATACTTAGAAGAAGTGACCCCATATAACTCAGGATACTTATCTGCCAAAGAAAACATTCCAATCCATTTGTCTTCCCAAAAGAGAGTCCCCTTCCCATTACCCACTTTTTTAACACAAAATTGGAGAAACTGGTGTTTCACTTTATTTAAAGCACTCCAGAATTGAGAGTCTCCAGGTTTGGCCTTGGCATAAGAGAGAGGTCTGCTCTTGAGGTACTTCCCCCTTATGATTTCTTGCCATAATCCCTCCTCATTCTCAAGATTCCACAGCCACTTTCCTAGCAGAGCCACATTCATAATCTCCAGATCCAAAACCCCCAAACCACCAGCTTCTTTAGGCATACAAATCATAGCCCAATTGATCAGATGGTACTTCTTGATCCCTAAATCTTCTTGCCACAAAAATCTGGCTCTAAAGAAGTCAAATTTTTTTCTAACCCCTTTTGGGAGGATATAGAAAGAAAGCATGTACAAAGGAACACTACTCAGGCAAGCATTCAACAAAATAAGTCTCCCTCCAATATCCAGCAGCTTGCCCTTCCAACAGCCCATTTTTTTTCAATCTTATCTTCACAATCTTTCCAGTCCTTATTTAGGATCTTAGTTTTTTTGATAGGCAAACCTAAGTACTTAAGGGGGAAATCCCCCCTTTTGCATGTGAAAATTTGGCAAAACTTCTCATTTACTTCTTCAGTTATGCCCACACCAAAAACTTCACTTTTGTGAAAATTTATTTTCAGTCCAGACATCTGCTCAAAGAGGCAGAGAATGAATTTCAAATTTTTCCCATTATCTATCCCATCATGCAGCAGAAAAATAGTATCATCTGCATATTGCAAAATAGGAATATCTTCAGAGGCCAGATCCCCTCCTAGCCCCTTAAGGAAACCCACTTGAACAGCCTTATCCACTAGGTAAGACAGAGCATCAGCCGCCAAGTCAAAGAGTAGAGGTGAGAGAGGATCCCCCTGCCTTAATCCTCTGTGAGTCTTAAAATAAGGGCCAACTTGTTCATTAACTTTAATATTAACCTTTCCCCCCATAACAATCCTCATCATCCAATCATTCCACTTGCTAGGAAAACCCTTAGCTTCTAGCATTTGGAAGAGGAAAGACCAATTAATTTTGTCATAGGCCTTTTCAAAGTCTATTTTCAAAAGAATACCAGATTTTTTCTTTGCATGCAAGGTGTTTAAAATCTCATGCAAAATGACCACACCATCCAAAATGTATCTCTTTTTAATAAAGGCAGTCTGATTTTTTGAAATCAAATACCCAATCACTTTTTCCAGCCTATGCATTAAAATTTTGGTCATAATTTTGAAACTAACATTTAACAGGCATATAGGTCTAAAATTCTTAATTTGATCAGCCTTCTCACATTTAGGAATCAAAGTGACCATTCCACAATTCAATCTATCCACATCATCACTTCCATTATAAAAGTCCTCAATAATTGCCATCAGATCATTTTTAATAATGTCCCAAAAGTTTTTATAAAATTCAATGGGAAAGCCATCAGGACCAGGTGATTTGTTGCTTTCCATGCTGAAAACAACTTTCTTAATTTCAATTTCAGTGAAAGGTTTGGTTAATTCTATTTTATCTTCATCTTTCAACTGCACCATACAAACCTCAGATAGTTTAATATTGCTCCTTTCACTTTCTCCAAATAGTTCTTTATAGAAATCAGTAACATGTCTCATCATTTGGTTTTGCTCAGTTATAATGTCATCCTTCCATTTTAAATATGCAATCACATTTTTTTTCCTCCTACCATTTGCTTTTGTGTGAAAATACTTAGTATTACCATGACCCTCCAACAAATCCTTCTCCTTACTTCTTTGTAACCATTTGAAATAATCCTCTCTCATCAGATTTTCCAATTTAACTTCTAGATTCTTCCTATTTATTCTTTCCAACCAGTTCATTCCCCTTAATTCACATTTTTTGTCTAACTCTTCTATATCTCTCAGAATATCTACTTTGGCCTTTTTGTAAAAACCTTCCCAATTCACATTCCATCCTTTTAGTGTTTTCCTCAAGTTCATAAGCTTATTTTGCCACCTATCCATATTAGTTCTACCTCTGTAATTTTTTCCCCACACCTTCAAGACAACCTCTTTCAAATCTGGTCTCAGTAACCAACTGTTTTCAAAGTAGAACAGGGGGATTTTTTAACAGCAACACAAGTGTCAATAAGAATAGGAGAGTGGTCAGAGAAAATTCTTTCCAAAATTGTAGCTTTAGCTAAAGGAAACAGCTTATCCCAATCCATATTCATGATATATCTGTCCAATTTTTCAAGAATTGGATCCACTTGTCCATTACTCCAGGTATAAAGACCACCCCCCATCTCTAATTCCTTCAGATTATTATGTTCAATAATTGCATTGAATATAAAACTCCATTTATTACAACCACCAGGCCTATTTTTATCCTTAGCTCTTCTTAAAATGTTGAAATCACCTCCAAACAAAGTAGGCCCCACACAATTACTACAGATTTGGGAGAATTCAATAAGAAAATCTTCTTTTAAAAAATTTTGAGCAGCACCATAAACAATAACCAGATTCCATTCTTCATGATCAAGTTTATTAGCAAGTCTAACCCTAATATGGTAATCACCCTCATCATGATCCAATAAGCTCAAGGTATTATTGTTTATCCCTACCAGGATACCTCCAGATCTGCCATGAGGAAGGGTCCAAATCCATTGAAAATCCCTCCCAGCACTCAGGGATCTGAGTAGACAAGGAGGAAAATCTTTCTTCATTGTTTCTTGTATCCCAATAAAGTCAATTTTATGATGTTTACATACATCATTTAAATGCTTGATTTTTACAGGGTTCCCTAAGCCCCTTATATTCCAAATCAAACCTTTCATGATTTCCGTTCTTTTTTTTTGTTCTTCTTACCACATTCTTTTTTTGGATTGACCTTAGTTATACTAAGGTTTCCTTTGAATTTTTTCCTTTGACATTGTTTTTTAATTTGAATTTTGGACAAAATATCTTCTGTCTTATCCAAGTCTGAGGAAGACTCTTCTGAATCAACCTCAACTAATAAATTTTTATGATCATGACTCACACATCCCTCTTTAGTTTCCATCACCTCAATATTATCATATGTTTTCTTTTCAGTGAGATAAAGAGCAATCCTGGCTTGTTCTAGATTTTTAATCAGCTCCAGATTTTGATCAATCTGTTCAATAGAACACCCCAGAGACACCCCTAAAACACTAGCCATTTGATGTAAAGAAGTGTTATTGTCATGAATAAAGGAGGGTATATCAGTACCTTTGTCCACAAAGGAGTTTTGAGCTTCTTTCCTTGAGGTGGCCATTTCCAACACTGATTTATCCTCTTTCATTTTAAGTCTTGTGCATCTTCTTCTATCCTCCTCATCTGGTTCCTTATCTTGCACTGGTTCAATCACACCCACTCTAGCTGCAAAATCCACCGACTCTTGAGACTCAACATACTCTTCACTATCTGTGATTTGTATTTTGCCAGTCCCCTCTCCAGAATTCATCTCCATCCAGGCAGTATTTTCATCCCCATCCTGACAAATGCCCCCATCACTCACTTTCCCCACATCCTCCATTGGGTCCTTCACTCCAACTCTGTCACCTTCTTCATCAATCATATTCTGGGGTTCTTTTTGCTGTTCAGCCAATTCATCTATTTGTAACTTTTCAGCTAGCTCCTCATCATTCATAGTCGCCATCTCAAAATTTTTTTCATTGACAATGGGGATGGATCTTGCAGGGTGCACAGTCTCCATACAGATATTATCCCCATTCCCTCCTTTCCCATACACCATTTTCCCCAGGTTTCTTTTCTTAGCATACACAGTGTCTTGAGATACTGCACCACCACCTACATCACTAATGTCCAGCACCCTTTTTCCTTTCTCTTTCCCTTGGAACCATCCCACCTCCACCACCTCATCCAGTTCATAGGTCACATTATATAACAGCAGATTGGGAGTAGTAAGCACCAAAGACAATGGTAAGGCAAAAGTATCTAACATCCCAACTTTAATTCTGATAACATCTTTCATTCTGACAGTCTCCATATCAATATCCAACACTACTCCAACATTAGACCCCACCTCACAAATAGCATGGTAATTTTTCATAGAGTCAGGAAGACCCTTAACCCTAATCCAGATTACATGTAATTTCCCAGCAGCCAGGGCTTCTTGAGTCCAAGGCCTCACTTTTATCCTTACATTGGTCCCCTTGAGGGTAAATTCCTCAAAGTTTGAAATCTCTTCCAATCTCAGCTTATTGGGGAATCTCACTTGAAAAGATTTGTTATCCATAAATTTTGCCCTCCAAACCCAATTCCATTTAAATTGATTAGAGAAACCCTCCTCCATTTGTTTTTCAGATAAAGTTTTCCCTTCTTCAACAGAAACAATGGCTAGGGGATTAACATGTTCCTTGTTGGACACATCTCTAGCATTTTGAATTAAGAGACACCCCAGACCCTCAGCAGCATTACCCACAGTTTTAGCCACAGGCTTCGGTTGTTTCTCCAGAAAACAATCAGCTGTCTTATGAGAGTATTTTCCACAGATCACACAATAAACGACCACTTTGCAATCTTTACTAATATGTCCCCCAGTTTTACATTTGTTGCAGAAAATTTTCACACACCCAACTGGTTTATTCTCTTCACCAGTCCCAGATTTAACCTCTACAGAAACTTCAGAAGACATATTCCCTTTTCCCTCCGAACCGTCTGCATCTGAGCCTCTATTCCCCTCATTATCCCAGTTAGACATGGGGGTAGGAACATCACCTTGCAAATTCATTACCTCTTTCCCAGATTCCACCATTTGTCTAGCATCCACCACCGGAGTAGGTTGTTGCACAGGGCGGAAGTTACCTTGAGGAACTCCTCTTCCCCCCGCCCTCCAAGTATTGGAAGCGCGTTGAGGAGGGCGAGGCCTCCACGGTCTATTCCCCCACTCCGCCATGGAGTTGGCAGCGAGAACCTGAGAGAAGGTTCGCTCCCCAACCAGAAAACTCTTCGGGTGTTCTCCCCCAACCCCAAGCCTCGGCCAATCTGCTGCCCAATCCCCCTTCACCGACACGCGAAGATGGGCAAACTTTGAGGAAATGTGTGGAAGAACCAGAGGTGAGTCACCAACCAGAAGGGGTCCGCCGCTAGGGTTTGCAACCTCTGGGGGTGGACGAAAACCCTCAGCCCCTGGCGTGGATTGATCAAGACCGAGAAATTTTTGTCCCCGCTGTCGGTCCCCAGGCCTCCGGAACAAATTTCCCGTGCTATAGGCAAGCCCATCTGTGAAGGCCTCACCCATCAAATTTGCCGGGAGCCCACAGACCACCCCTGCCCGGCCGCTATTCGAGTTCGTGAGGCGGCGCTCAACGTGCGCCACCGTGGACCGTCCTTCGCAGCCCACAATTGGTGCACAGGGATCGGGTTTCGGCCCAGATGAAAACGAACCTCCATCCTTACGCGCCGCTGCATCCATTTTTGATTTCAAACCCCCCATCGCGTGTGAAGTTCTCGACCATGGATTTGCCGAAGTCGCAGAAGAAGCGCCGGCTGTCGGTGCTGTAGGCCTGTACCAGCGGCTTGGTGGCAGCGACGCCGGGGTCGGAGCTGGAGACGAGGCCCTGGTCGGAGGAGAGGAGGCCGACCGCCTCTTGTCCTGTATTATGCCCTTCCTGCGAAATGTTTGCTGCTCTGAATCTTCGATTGCGTGAGCACGACGAGATCCGGTCGCGCGCGGGTTGTCGTCGCGGTAGATCTTGCAGAAGATGGATCCGGGAGGAAGACGACCGGGGAATGGCGGAACGGAGAGAGAGCGGAGGCCGGAGGGAGATGGTCAGGAGTTCGCCCCCTTATAATCTCTTGTGATTCTCGTATTACATCTTCACCAACTTTCAAACAAAATTGAGACTACACTCTCTATTATTAAAAAAACAAAAATATAACCTTGCTTGTCCCCGGTCGGCTAGGCAGCGCCGCCGGCGCCGGGGAAGAAGCTCCGTGGAGGCCACGCGGCGGGTTTCCCGGGCAATTCGATTCGCCATCCCGCCGCTGCAATCGACGCTTGCGAGCGCCTGATCGGTCGGTGGCTGCCCACTGCGCTGCGCTGGCGCGCTGCCAAGAGCAACGGCCGGCCGCTTCCCTTGACGTTGACGTCGCGGGCAAAAAACCACGAGTTTTTTTCTTGCTGACAAGTTGTTGTCACGAGCTCGATCCACCATCAGGACCTAACTCATAACACACAGCGTCCACTTCATCTTCAATTTCAACTTCTCTTTGCTCCTCCGTCACATGAATATTTTATTTTGGAATAAATTTGATAAATTAGTTAGAGTAAGATATAATCTTTTATCTTGTTAGTAACAAAGTAATATTTTAAAACACTCCACTTAATTATTTATATAAGTTGTTTTAGTCTTCTTAGCTATGAATGTCAACGGGTTTCTCTATCAGAAATACCTCCCCATCTTCATCTTCATCTTCATCTTCGGGGACTTATTTTCTCCATCGCATATTTTCTCCTCATAATAACAACGAAATATTAAAATAATAAAACTATTTGATCCTCAAATGAAGGAACGATAATAAATAGAAATGATTTTTTTGACAAAATTAAAGAACAAGAAAGAAAGCTTATTTTTTATAGTTAGAGTGGTAGCTAAAGGAGAGGGAAAGCAGGAGACTTATGAGAGATTGCGTGTGATGAAGTAGTCCTATGTGTGATCTAGCTGGAGGATTTATCTGTAAATGCAGCCAAGCACGGCTACTCCTTTGCCAATCCAACACGCAAGAAATTCCTTTTACGCTCGTTATATATTGTAAGATTTTAAAGTCAAAAAGAAGGCACTTTTTGGAAACACAGTTTTTGGAAACTACGGTATTTCAAAAACTACACTATAGTATGTCCATAACAATACCACAGTTTATAATACCACAGTTTTGAAAAAAGTGCTTCATACCAAATTTTTTAATATTATAGATTAAGTACAGTATTTATAATACTACAGTTTACTTTACAGAGATTTTAGATAGAGTTACCAAATACCTTTCAGTATATAATACTGTAGTATTGCTCAATACTACAGTATTGCTCCAAAACTACAAAAAACCGTGTTCCCAAACATAACCTAATTTTATAGAAAAAGATACCAACAACTGCATTATTAAATTGTGCTCTTTTATGGTGCACATAATAACTTGCTATTTGTAGACTACATGCTTTGTATATTTTTTCTTTTTCTTGATTGATCTCTTTTTTTAAAAAAAAATGGTAGGAGCAAAATCTAGCTATCAAATCTCTTTCAAAACAAAGCAACTAATTAATATATATTAATAATTAAAATTTTAAAATATATAAAAATATAATAATTATAGATGATCTATTACTTTCTAGATGCAATGTTGCCATTTTGGTTGTGACCATTCGATCAATTTAAATAGATATTCCATACCTATTTGGGTTTACCAAGTTTTTTTAATAAATACACTATATATATATAATATATCTTAATATAATATTTATTAAAAAATATAAATATTAATATATATTTGTTTTAGTCTTAATAAAGATATATAATTTTGACTAAAAATTAAAATAAATTATAATATAATACGAAAAGGCAAATCGTGACTTGGCACCCACTTAAATAGTTATCTAGACAACAAAAAAAATCATTGCTTGATACAATCATGTTTTTTTGAGATAAATGCTTGGTAGGATCATGTTTTTTGAGAGAAATGCTTGATATGATCATGTTTTTTTTGAGAGAAATGCTTGATATGGTCATGTTTTTTTTGAGAGAAATGCTTGATATGATCATGTTTTTTTGAGAGAAATGCTTGATGTGATCATGTTAGCTGGCTAGTTTAAGTTTATCCGGTCGCAATGTCCTTTCCACGTCGGTAATTAAGATCGTCTTCTATCACGAGGACTAGCATCCAAAGCACGACGCAGCTGAGCTAGGCAAGTAGGCAAGCAAGCACGGAAACCGACGTGCATGTGAAACTCCAAGCTCCAACACTCTCGCGTCCTTTTCCGTCGCCTTCTTCCACCTCCACCTCCAGCTCCAGTCTCCCTGCTCATCTTCTCCTTTTCTACTAACTACAGGGGGTTGGATGTTGCGGCCATTTGGTCGGCCGACGAATTCGGTTCGGTTCTCCAACCTTTTTGTAAATTTGGATCGTTAAAAAAAATACAAACTAAAATGGTCTGAAAAAAAGCTTCAGTTAATTCATTTCGGTTTTTATCGTAACCAAACTACACAACAGTTTCGACATTGATGGGCATGGGTCCGCCACGAAGTTCTTTCGTCCAAATCCAAACATTTTAAATATGTGTTTGGTTAGGCTATGTATTTTAAAAAATTTCATAAATTATGAGATGCGAAAAAACAACAAAGTTATTTGATGCGATTCCATATAAAAGAAGAAAACGACCTCTTTTACGTAACTCAATTAAAAAATAATAATAATCTCTGGTGCACTAATAACATATCGACTCTTATAAACTATTAATGTGAAATATGAGGATATACATTTTTTACATTATAATGATAAAAACTATTATAGTTAGAAAAACTAGTTTATCCGAGATGTGAGTTAGCTGACACCAAATCTCGTCAGAACTTCAACAAGATTACTAACAAAATGGGTGATCTTCTAAAAAATTCTCGTTCAAATCTCGACATACCATGACCTTCAAACAAGATCTGATCTATGTGGCCAATTTAAAAAAAACTAGTTTATCAATTTTTTAATTCAGTTTTTAGATTTCTAGGCAAGCAAGAAAAACTAAACGACATATATCCATTGAGCGTTTTGTGATAGAACAGTCATCACAAAGTCACAATACAAACTTTTCAACCAAAAGATTTGGCTCGCCTAGCGGCTATAAACCGACACCTGTTTGGCTGTTTACACGGCACTCGTCGTGAGCCTGCGCGCAGCGTCATCGCCGACTTCAATTTGTTTGCGTCCTCGCCGTCTCCACTTCCACCCAGGCTCGCGGGACAGGAGGCCCTCGGCTCCGTCCTCCCCTCTCCTCGTCGGCGTCGGCGTCGCCGTCGCCATCGCCATCTACCACCGTGGCTGCCGCCGTGGCCAAATCGCGCAGTTCTTCCTCCGCCACTACTATTACCACCCCTACTGGAGAAGCCGCTACTCCTATCAATCTACCATCCCCCCGCGCGCGCGCGCCACCTCCTCGATCCGCGCGCGGAACCGGAAGCTAGCGCACACCTTCTCGACGTCCCCGCGGCGTACAACTGCGTCGTCTCCATTCCGCCGCGATCCGAGGTACGCGACTGCTCCGTCACCAGTCTAGATGGATTTTTTGGAGTGTTTTTTTTGGGGGGGGGGGGGGGGGGGGGGATTCGCGGCGCGGCGGCGCTCGGGTTTGCGCCGAGATTTTCCGCGGGTAGGAGACGATCGAGACGACGTACGCCCTGAAAATCGCGGGGGGTTTCCGTCTAGCTAGTGAGGCGGATTGCTGCCGCTGGTGAGGTGGTGGCGGTGGTGCGAACGAGTCTCCGGCCCGGCGCCGTCCACGGGCATTTGCTCGCGGCGTGACATCTGACGGCGCTTACGAGTTACGACTTACGAGTCAGCTTGCAGTTAGAAAAACGCTGTAAACAAAAGCCTGAACAAGTGTGAGGCCGCTATAGCGGAAGCCTGTGAGTCTGTGTGGCGAGGTAGCTTTTAGCGGTCCTACTCCAACGTACTACTACAGACTACTGGGAGTACTACTGGCGTGAGTGATGCGGCTGCATGGGTGTCACGAGAGCCTGCACGGCAGCGTCGGGCCCTGGCCCGGGGGTGCTGGAGATTCAATGCAGAATCAATGGTTCGTTTGTGTCAATCATGTTGGAAAGGTAGTGCTACGAGTACTGTTTTTTTTCCTTAGAGTCCTTGATTGCGACCTTTGATTCCTTTATTGGCATCCGAGTTACCGAGTATCAGACTGGACCATGGGGTGTTGGGTTCGTGTGAGCCATCACCTGTGGGCTATGGACAAAGAAATGTTTAGTTCCTCTTTCTGGTTAGATTATTATCTTTTTGTTATTTGCTACTTGGCACGGTAGAAAGCAACATGAGTCAACAAACAGGAGTTCGAAGTGACAGGAGCTCATTTACTTGTCATTTCTCTATTTTTAAGAAATAATAAAAGGGTCACTACGGTACATGTATCTTAGGTTCCTAAGGAGGTAATACTTCAAATTAATTTTAACATTTGATTTAGTACATCATCTTATTTAAATCTGATCCATTAGATTAAAAACAATAAATGATCCATAATTATTTAATTGTACCTTAAAATTCTCCTAGTAAACGAACTATTTTTCTTCATATATAGATGGACATTGAATGAATTTCAAATTAAATGCCTGGAAAATAAACCATCGAACAACCGTTGCAGTCTTAACTTACGTTCTTCCGCTCATCACGTTTGTGTGAAATAAAATTGTAACTTTAAACATGGGGATATTTCCATACTCTGATTGCCAAGCGCATTTCATTTTTCAGGAACTGTAGATAACAAGTTCTCAACCGTGGCACCTTCATTGGATTTCTCTATGGCCTCTGTAAGAAATGAAGTATGTTGCTTGATCCTATTAGACATCAAACCTTGCAGTTTAATTCGTTCACATTATGATTATATTTATTCAATTTTCGCTCGCAGAACAATGACATGTTACTGGGCAATGGAGTTGTTGGGATTCTTGCCGAGACTGTTAATATGTGGGAGAGGAGAGCACCATTAACTCCATCCCATTGTGCTCGTCTCTTGCTTGGAGGAGGCAAGAGAAGAACTGGAGTAAATCGGATTATCGTGCAGCCAAGTACAAAGAGGATCCATCATGATGCTCAGTATGAGGATGCTGGGTGTGAGATTTCAGAAGATCTGTCCGATTGTGGTCTTATTATAGGCATCAAACAACCTAAGGTTATATTACCTTTGAATTTACTCTAACCAACTCTGCTCTGTAGTCAGTACCAGCCTCACAGTTATAAATTTATCTGAGGTGTGTTCCTTTATGCAGCTGGAGATGATTCTTCCAGATAGAGCATATGGATTCTTTTCACACACCCACAAGGCCCAGAAAGAAAATATGCCACTACTAGATAAGGTAGGGGCTAGCTGCCGTATGCTTTCAATTAATGTGCACAAGCATTCCCATGGAAGTACTAAATTTATAGGTCGTATTCTCAGATCCTTGAAGAAAGAGTATCCTTGTTTGATTATGAGCTAATTGTTGGAGATGATGGGAAAAGGTTGCTAGCATTTGGGAAATTTGCTGGGATAGCTGGATTGATAGACTTCTTACACGGTCTTGGGCAGCGTAAGAACACTGACCATAATTTCTTAGTCCGTGTACTGATGTGATATTATTATGCTTGTGCCAACCAGATTTGCTATCTGCAGTTAGGTACAAGTTTTTCATCATAAGCCCCATTTGGTCTTGACAAGTAATTGTTTACACAGAAGCAGATTGCTATAAAGGTTGTATTTGGTTGTGGATTATTCAAGCAGCCCACTTTTTTTCTTAAATTTCAGGGTATTTGGGCCTTGGATACTCGACCCCATTTCTCTCTCTGGGGCAATCTCATATGTATCCTTCACTTGCCGCCGCCAAGTCTGCAGTCATTGCCATTGGTGAAGAGATAGCAACATTTGGACTTCCATCTGGAATTTGTCCAATAATATTTGTATTCACAGGAACTGGAAATGGTAATTCTGCTGTCAACACCATTTGTTCATTGTGGTGCTAGAGTCAAAAGTTCTTTGTTACTTGAAACTTCGTAATTTTACACACTTGGGGGGGGGGGGGGGGGGCAACATTTCTATGATAATACTTTTGGTGTTGTAGATTTGTAGTTGGTTTGATCATAACAAATGTCCCTTCATATATATAACTTCATGCCCATCAGTTTCTCAGGGTGCGCAAGAGATATTCAAGTTATTACCTCATACCTTCATTGATGCTGAGATGCTTCCAGAGCTTTCTGCGGTATTACTTCTTCTCTGGCAGAAGTTCTAAATTAACTAATTATGCAACCTGTTTTTTTGTGAGATCCTCTTTTGATCTGTTTGAAATGTATATGATATCTGCCACCCCTTCCTGTATGCAGAATGATAGTATGCAACTATGCATCTAGTTTCACTCTGTTAAAACAATCCTACTCAATAAAAGTATGCTTTACATATTTGGTTTTATTTTTAAACACAAGCATAAATTCTTAAGATACCTCATGCTTTTTTTTAAAAAAAAATTGCAGGTACAGTCAACCAAGAGAGTATTCCAACTGTATGGCTGTGTTGTCTCTTCTAGAGACATGGTCACTCCCAATGATCCCAACACACGTTTCAACAAAGTAATGCTCATTTCTTATATTTTAGAAACATAAGCTGAATTATAGTCTGTAAACAAATACTCAGATAATAACATTACTATATATGTTTTCTGTTAGTCTACAGAAGAAGACATATCTTATTATGTCCTAATGTAATCCCTTTGTATCATAATACTGGTCATTATTTCTTAATGCCATCAATAATTTTACTAATTTGACACACTGTTTGAATGTTATGCTATCTATTTTTCATCACATTGATTAAATCTTTGCTTTTCTTAACAAAATTTTGTTAAATGTTACATGTATTTTTTTCATCCTCGTTAAATATCTCATTAGCATTTGCTTACTATCTAACTGTGTCACTGTAATATCCAATTGATATCATTTGCAGGCTGATTATTATGCTCATCCAGAACATTACAGGCCTGTTTTTCATGAAAGGATTGCTCCATATGCATCTGTCATTGGTATGATCTAATACCGATTGCTTTCATTTGATAACATTCTCTTGTGTTTATCTATATTTAGTATGTGAGGCCAAACGGAAATGGATATGGTTTTTGTATAATCTCTAAGACAATTCTCAAACATACCTGTGCCTTCGTCTAGACATTTTTACATTTGGAAGGAACAATTACAGTATTGTCTATCCAGTTTATGACCCTTGTTTTATGTCTAGCATAAAACAGTTCGGGAGTAAAACTAAAACTGATGTTGGCCTTGTTAAAATTGCGAATCTAATGAGGTGGTGTTTGCAGTATGTTATGTGTATAGCCTGGATCTCACAATGAATTATGGCAGGGATTGATACAAAACTGATATTTGTTGCAAGAATTTGCAAGGTTTAGTCATATAGACATTTGCTAATGTGTATATCTGGGTTCCACAGTGAACTGCATGTATTGGGAGAGGAGGTTTCCACGATTATTGAGCATCGATCAGTTCCAACAACTGATGAAGAATGGTTGTCCTTTGGTTGGTATTTCTGATATAACTTGTGATATTGGAGGTTCTATAGAATTTGTGAATAAGAGCACTTCAATAGAGAGTCCTTTCTTCCGGTAATGTACCCCCATTTTCGACTGCATATAATTTACAGTTCCATGACAAGTGGTCACAGCATCTTAAGCTGTGTTGACATTACCGATATATTTTTGCTGTAATTAACTTTGGATATTCACTGTGGATGCATAGCTTGTTTGCCAATCCTCTGATCACTTTCCTAGTGATTTTAGATCAGTACCACTATATATGGTGGATGCTAAACTCAAGAGTGCCCTAAAGATATTCGATGAATGTTTCTTTATAATTAGTAATTCTATGTTTTTTCAGTAGTTACAGATTTTGACAAATTACTGATACACATGTCTAGGTATGATCCTTCTACTAATTCATGCCATGATAATATGGAAGGCAGTGGTGTGATCTGCTTAGCTGTTGACATTCTCCCTACAGAATTTTCTAAAGAGGTGAGTTTTTTTCTGAAAGAAACTAAACAGGTTAGTTCTTTTAAGCATCAACTTTTTTTCGTTGACTGTATCCCACTGAACTTAACCTTGTAGGCATCCCAACATTTTGGAGACATATTATCTAAATTTGTTGTTAGCTTGGCCTCAGCTAAAGGACTGTTGGAGCTTCCTTTGCACTTGAGAAAAGCTTGCATTGCACATGCTGGCGGACTCACTTCTCTCTATGAATATATTCCTCGGATGAGAAAGACTCTCATGTAAGCTTAAAAATCCAAATATTATGTTTATTCCCTGATACGTGAGAAGGATAGAATGAGCTAAATAGTTATTCTTGTTAAAAAATATATTTTCACACAGAAAAGGAGATCCTCCAGTTGTTCATGTCTTATACTTCAATCCTAACATAGTAAATAGAGCACTGCAGATTCAATTATTAAGAAGGAATTTAGTGGCCAGTGGCGGATCCAGATGAAAATTCTAGGGGTAGGGGGCCTAGTGGCATAACAGATTCAAGCATGTTTTACTTGCCCTAACGTTCTTCTGTTTTGTTTGTGTGCAGAGAGTTGCCACCAGCTCCAACAAATCCATTGCCCGAAAAGAAGTACAGCACCCTGGTTAGACTATTTTTCTAGTAGTATTACAGTACATTTGTGGTTTGTGTTACTATTATTGGATTTATGCAATTAGGGACTGAATTGTTTCTCTAAAAGATTGTTGGTTAATAAAACAGGTGTCTCTCAGCGGTCACCTCTTTGATAAGTTCCTTATAAATGAAGCTTTGGATATTATTGAAACAGCCGGAGGTTCTTTTCACCTGGTTAGATGTGATGTTGGACAAAGCATTGATGATACGTCATACTCAGAGCTTGAAGTAAGAAATCATATTTATTTTCGATGCACAATTATTTAAGATGAAAAATCAATATTACATGGTGTCTCTAGCTTGGAACTTAACTGTTTCCATTTTTAGAACAATCGATCTCTTGCTAACATGCATCAAAAGAACAATTTGTGTTAATGCCAAGAAAGCTAAATGATTTGACAACTAAAATGGTTTTATATTTTTATGAATCTTACTGGCAGGCAGTAGCCAACATTTTCATATAGTAAAGCTATGTCTTTACCATGAGGGAAAATACGGGTTTCATTGTAAACTGGTAATATTGCACGGTAACCCTTGATGTACTTATATTTTGGATTCACTACTGAATTTAAAAGGTTAAATTATAGAAAAGAATAAAGTGATACAATATAGGCAAGTGGAAGAAGTTGGTGCTCCTGGCTTTCCTGGTCCACTACCACGGTTCCACACATCCCTATCACCTCTGCAGAAAGCAGAGGTAGTACGACAGTGCAAAACAGTCAGATACAACACTTACGATATTCTTCATGCAATCATTGAAGAGAGGTGTAGTTGTGTTCAATCTCCGTTCCTCTTTCTTAGCACACCTCACTCTTCCTGCTTTCTACTCGAAGGCCTCCAACTGATTGGGGATCTTGATTACGATCACTGAGTTTGTTCTTTTCCCTTCACTATTGTTGTTGTTCTTCTTCTGAACTCTGTTTTTTCTTCAGTTTTGCGTATGGCCGTTTATTTTTTCAAAAGGAAGTATGACTGTTTTTGGAGCTCGAGTTTTGCAAAAGGAAGGATCACTGTTTTTGTAGCTAGAATTTTGCAAAAGTATCACTGTTTTTGGTGCTTGTATTTCTAACTCCAAGCATTTTTTTAAATTTGACGATCCTACCATTGATTTTCAAAATTATTTCTTCTGTGTGAATTATAATTTCCAAGATGTTCCAAAATTCTACTTTGGAAGACATTTTACCAACTTATTGTAATTTGATTCTTCTTATTGAATAAAAAAGTTACTCGCCCTTATATTGCATTACAATTACATTGACATGATGTAAATTTAATACTAAGGCTAGATCTGACACTATAATGACAGTCAGATCGCACAAGACAAACTGATTCTCTGTCTTATACTCTTATCACGTTCCCAGAGATTTTTGTTTTGAAGCTGGGGGGAGAGACAGCCCCCCAGAGATTTTTTTTTGTTTGGGTACATCTTCACTAATCCATGCCACTTTTATTTGTACTTCCCATGATACCCATGTTCTTTAAATTGTCTTAGTATGCATATTACTGGCCTTATCTTCCTTGTAATACATTAAGTCAAAACATTGTAGTACAACATTTATTTGTTTTGTTTTTGAAACATATGGTGACTGTCCTTTTGTAGGTCGGAGCAGATGATACTGCTACATTGGATAAGATTATTGATTCCTTGACTTCTCTAGCTGCACTTCATGGAGATCCTAATGCCAGGAGAGACATTGAATTATCTCTAAAGATTGGAAAAGTCAACGAATGTGGAACTGATGACAACATGGCTGAAGGAGGATCGATGGTTTTAATTCTTGGAGCTGGAAGAGTTTGTCGGCCAGCTGCTGAGTTTCTGACATCTTATTCAAACTTCATTAGCAGCAATGATAATAATCGAGACACCGACCAGATTCATGTTATTGTGGCGTCCCTGTACAAAAAAGACGCAGAAGAGGTGATTCTTGCCACACAACACATTCCTGGACTAAGCATATTTCTGTCTCTTCAGTTGCTTGCATGACTTGATATTAATGCATTCTGTGTACATAAAATAAGCGATGGCAATATCAGAATGTTATCATTTTGGTCAAGCTGTGTAAGATAATTTTAGAAAATTACAATACTTTTTCTCATATCTTTCTTTATATGCAGACAATTGATGGGATAAAAAACGCAACAGCTGCTCAAGTTGATGTTGCTGATACTAAAAATCTTTCCAATCTCGTTTCACAGGTAACATTAATTGTAATATTAAACTGTCATCTTACAATGCATATAATAAGCTACTGAGTTATAGGGAAAACAATAGTACCTTAACTTTACTTTTCTTTCCCTTTTATTTTTGGCTTTTCTACAATTATATTTTTACTTGGAGTTACTTTTTTGAACCAATTCCATTCACAATTACGGAGACAGACGCCTTTGCAGTTCAGGGTGCAGTTTTTGCCTTTTTGTTGATAAGATGTTTTAATGTTTACACCTAAATTTGCTAAATGCACAAACTTGCCAGCAGATCAAGAATTTAATGATGACCCTCCTCTTGCAGGCTGAAGTAGTAGTTAGCTTGCTGCCTGCCAGTTTTCATGCTGCCATTGCAAGAGTATGCATAGAGGTAGTGTTCTACTTGCCTGATTTTCGTTGATGTATAAGATCTCTGAGGTTTTATGGGAAGCCTCAAACCACCATTAGTGCGATACTCAATGAATGATTTCTTCGCCCGACTTAAGTCATATTCCTTTATGACAGCTGAAGAAGCACTTGGTCACTGCAAGCTATGTCGATGAACCCATGTCAAAGTTGGACCAAGCTGCAGAAGGTGCTGGTGTAACTATTATTTGTGAAATGGGCCTGGATCCTGGCATAGGTACTTTCTTAGTTCCTTCATGTAATGGTCAACCATGCACATTCAGATGGACATACTTCATCTGCATGTCGTACAAATGTTCATGAAATTATTAGGGAATGCGGCATAGCTAAACATTATCACTGCAATGGGGAAGACATTCTTTTATTACAGTAAATTTCCTTGTTGGAACAAGTTGTAAATATATTTACTGCATGCAGATCATATGATGTCAATGAAGATGATTGACGAAGCACATGCTCGAAAGGGGAAAATAAAGTCATTTACATCTTTTTGTGGTGGACTTCCATCTCCAGCTTCCGCAAATAATCCACTCGCCTATAAGTTTAGGTAAATTATGAGGTTTCCACATCTGAAAGAATACTACTATGTTGGATGCAACAAATTTTACTAGACACAGTCATGGTTGTTTTTCCCTTTTTGTAGTTGGAGTCCAGCCGGTGCCATACGCGCAGGGAGAAATCCTGCTGTCTACAAAATTCTTGGAGAGATCATCCATGTAGATGGTAATATTTTTAAATTCACATCATCTGGCCAGGGAAAAATGATGCCTACTCCCTCTGATTCCTTAAATTCTTGACAGATTCTCACATACCAAGAAGCAATTAATTAGTGTGCATATTTTCTGTTTTTCCCATATTAAATATGGTTGTCTTATATTTGTAGTTAATGAGTGATATCTTAATCACCAAAATGTCAATAATTTATTCAAAGATTCTAATCCTAGAAAGTCAAGAAAAATGGAAAAATAGAACCAGAGGGAGTAGTTGATAGCCTGTCTTACTGACAAAATCACACTTTTCCAAAACTAATATATACTTAATCTACATATAACTTTCTGTCTACAAGTGGTGGGCGTATGAAACAGTCTAACCATCATTTTTACGAGATGGAATCAAGTTAGATTGTCAAACTGCTGAAACAATTTTCCCATAATTTCGACAGGTGATAAACTATATGAATCAGCAAAGAGGCTCAGACTACCAGAACTTCCAGCTTTTGCTCTGGAACACTTGCCAAATCGGAATTCCTTGATGTATGGAGACCTGTATGGGATCTCCGAAGAAGCATCTACTGTATACAGGGCTACTCTTCGTTATGAAGGCAAGTGTTGATGCACCCTTTTGACTGATATATTCACTTTCCCTGCAAGTCTCATTTGTGTACAGTTTTGTTGCATTCGCACAGGATTTAGTGAGATAATGGCTACCTTTGCGAAACTTGGTTTTTTTTATGTTGCAAATCATCCACTGTTGCAACAAACTACTCGCCCTACATACAGGGATTTTATTATTGAGCTCTTTAATGCTCAGAATTTATCCACAACTGCCATAAAGGGAAGTAGTGAAGTCTTTGGAGGACAAGAAGCTGAACTGATTTCCAGACTCTTGAGTTTTGGGCATTGCAAGGAAAAGGAAATAGCTGTTAAAACAGTCAAAACAATCAAGTTAGTTTCTGAACCCTGTGCTTTCTTGACATTACCCGTCACATTTTTTCTCTTCTAGAAATTGTCGTGTAGATCAGAGAAGTGTTTTTTTTAATGTAAACTAGTAGGAGAGGCTCCTACCGAGGTTTGTAATATATATAAAAAATAGAGGGGGGTTCAAATACAATAGAACACGGAAGAGGGGATGGGGTGAGAGTACAAGGGGGGACTAGCATAATCCTATTACAGAGACGTGAGCTAGGCAAGAATGGAAGATCGTTCTTCAACCGAGCAACGAATAGCCTGAGAAACTAAAGTTAGCTTGAAGGAGAGCCATCCGGCGATACTTGCTTGCTTGGAGCGAAAGATACCGTCGTTGCGACTGATCCATATTTCCCAGGCACCAACCACAATGAGCTCCATAAAAAAAGGCCACGGAAAGTTCACGCGGGAATCAGTAATTGTTTGGATTGGAGAAGTTCCAGTGCTCCACCGAATCCCAATCAGATCCCAGCAAGCCGAGCTAAAATCACAAATAAAGAACAAGTGATGACAAGATTCAGGCCGCTGATCATGACAAAGAGAGCAAAAAACGCTGCTTCCAACCGGGAGGAGAGTTTTTTTAGCCAGAAGTTCAGCGGTGTTCAGCCTATCATGAAGGAGCCAGAAGAAAAACTTAAGCCTGTTAGAGCAGCGGCATCGCCAAAGCCAGCTGAAAACAGGTGGGGGGTTCAAATGTTGAAAAGTGGAGGCATAAAGTCGGCGAGGGGCAAACGTTCCTGGACCCCAAATGAAAGACCAGGAGTCACTGAGCTTAGAATTTAGGTTTAGCAAGTCAATGGCTGAGAGAAGCTGGTTGAGTTCCAGAACTGCCTCAGGAGAGAGAGGGAGGAAGAAAAGATTATCAAGCCGAAAGTTGGAACAAAAGTTTTGGATTGAGATTTTCTTGTTCTTAGCAAAGAAAAATAGTCTGGGAAGGGAGCTGTGCAGGGGCTGATCAGACCAAATGTCAAACCCGAGGGAGACCGATGCACCACTGGATGGTAGAGGTCGGGAGATGCCCCTGAAAAGAGGGAGAAGGTTTAGGATTCCCCTCCACCAGGCAGAGCCTTTCTTAGGGGCAAGGTGAGGTGGGGAGGCAGAAGTGCAGTAGTGGGACCAGATCAAATGAACCCAGGGAGTGTCAAACGTATTGTAGAACTTGTCCAAGTGCTTCATCATAAGAGCATTATTCTGTGCCGCCAGGTTGATGACTCCCAACCCACCGTGTGACTTTGGATGGCAAATAGTTGACCAACGGACGAGAGGGGCAGAACCATGCAAACGGTTTCTCCAAAGGCAGCGACGACGAGCAGTGTCAATGATCCGGATGACTTTTGCTGGAATTCTGTACATGCACATGGTGTAAGTGGGCATAGCTGAAAGAACTGAGTTAACAATTTGGAGCTTTCCTGCCGGGGAAAGCCAGAGAGTTGTTGCCGCCAAACGACGCTCAATTCGCGAGATTAGGGAGAAGTCCCGAACTCTTGGACGGGTGATGCCAAGAGGAAGCCCTAGGTAGGGTAAAGGAAGGGATCCAATCGTACAACCGAAAGTAGCTGCAAGAATTTCTGCTTCTGGGTCTTGAATATTCAGCGGTATCATGCAAGATTTGGAGAGATTAATCTTTAGGCCCGTGAAGCTGGCGTAAGAATTCAGTAGAGCTTTGAGACGGAAAATATTTTGTTGGGAAGCTTTAGCAAAGATGATGGTATCGTCCGTGTACTGAATGACTGGAAAATCGTCGGCAGAGTGACAGTTCGGGGCGGCCAACAGATTTTGAGAGCGAGCCATGTTGCAAATATATTGGAGAAGCTCCCCAGCCATAATAAAGAGCAGTGGAGAAAGCGGGTCACCCTGACGGACAACTCTTTTGCAATCAAAGAATTTGCCCGTTGTTCCGTTAATGAGAACTGCACAGTGGGCAGAGTTGAAGATGTTTTGAACCCACCGAACCCATTGGGGGGAAACCCAGGGAGGAGAGCATGAAATAAATCATCGAATGTTCCACTAGATCAAAAGCTTTCTCAAAGTCAAGTTTGAGGACGGTGGTCGGGCTCTTGGAACGGTGGCAAACATGCGTGAATTCCAAAGTCCAGGCAAGGCAGTCTTGGATCGACCTCCCTTTGATGAAGCCATATTGGTTGTGATGAATGATTTCCCGTAGCAAAGGTTGTAA
Organism: Zizania palustris; assembly: GCA_019279435.1. Lineage (NCBI taxonomy): Eukaryota > Viridiplantae > Streptophyta > Magnoliopsida > Poales > Poaceae > Zizania > Zizania palustris. The sequence goes on along the minus strand of JAAALK010000287.1, from coordinate 35,846,971 downwards.
CCTGTTAGCCATGAGCTTCGTGATAAGCTTGATCGCAAAATTAACCAGAGAAATTGGGCGGTAGTCTAAAATGCGTGAAGGCAAATCAATTTTTGGGATTAGAGTGATGAATGAATTATTGAGAGGCCTTAGGTCACATGTCCCATTGAAGAAATTGTCGCAAAGATGGTAGAAATCCTGTCTGATAATTGGCCAGCAGTTTTTATAGAATCTGCCATTGAAGCCATCGGGACCTGGGGCTTTGTCTTGCGGGCAAGCACGGATAAAGTCATCAATTTCAGAAGCTGAAATGGTATAAGGAGCTTGTCCGGGTTTTGAATTCGCCTCCAATGTAAGGGAAAGCCAAAGTCATTGCGTGTACCAATTGAGGAACCGAGTCGAGATAGAAAAGCATCCAGCACAGCATCAACTTTTTCCTCTTGAGTGAAGGCCTTATGCCCATTTTCCAAAGTGAGCGAGGAGATTGTATTACGGCGAGAACGATCCGTGGAGGCTGCATGAAAAAACTTTGTATTTTCATCCCCTAATTGTATCCATCTAGCTGTAAACTGTTGCTTCCAATAGGTTTGCTTGTCTAGGAGCAGTAGCTCCACTTGTAATTTAAGAATTCTTTTGAAATTCTGTTCCGGGGTGCTGAGAAGCCTGAACTCTTCAAAAGAATCCAGGGCACCAAGAATGGTATGACAAGCTTTAAGCTTGTTTTCAAGCCCTCCCACTTTCCTGCTCCATCTTCTGAGATTCTTTTGTAGGGTGGTAATCCTTGAGGCAATACATCTTGCCGGGTCCGTCAAGTTGGAGTGCCGGAGCCAGGTTGATTGTACAAATTCCGAAAATCCTGGCTTAGAAAGCCAATAGTTCTCAAATCTGAATAGTTGTGGTTTTAAGATAGAGGTGGCAATTTGGACAGCACAAGGAACGTGATCAGAAGTGAATCGATCTAAAGCCCTTAGAGAAGTGCCAGGGAAGGAGGTTGTCCAGTTGGTAGAGGTTAGACACCAGTCTAATTGAATTAAGAGTGGGTCGACCTGCATGTTGCTCCAGGTGAAGTTTCTGCCAGAGAGTGGTACCTCAAGGAGACCCTATGATCTGATGCAATCATTGAATCTGTGACAGTAAGTGTAACTTGTAGCTGGTTTGTTTCTGTTGTGCGGGAAGCGATACAAATTAAAGTCCCCTAGTATCATCCAATCCTATCTATCACTTGCTAAATCCAGATTCCGCAACCATTCAATGAAGAGAGATTTCCCATGCTCACGACAAGGGCCATAAACCGCAGTGAGATGCCATTGGTGGCCATTAGACAAGGCGGTAAAGGCGATGGTAACTTGAAAGGGGTCGCAGGAAACAACCACACCAGAGAAGCGGGACCCCATCCATCCAATAATAATACCACTCGAGGCTCCAGAGGCGAGGCAGTAGGCGAATTTGTCGAAGCATTTAGGGGCGAATTTACGCACGGTCGAGTGGTCCATAGCGGTGAGTTTTGTTTCCTGAAGGCAGTATATGGAGTAACCTTTACCCTGAAGAAGGGACCGAACCGCCGAGTGTTTTCTAGGTGAGTTCAGCCCACGAATATTCCAGCTTAAAATGCCCCAGCTAACGTGATTGACCATGGCAAAGATGCGCTAACGAGCAGAAGGGTCCCAAAAGCCAAGATATGGAACGCGGAGGATAAAGGAAATAGAGCATAACTAGCGGTAACCACGACATAATCAGTCTTACAGCAACAGCAGAGACCAAAGTGCAGTTCAGAGATCCAAACAAAAGACCACAAACGTCCAAAACGATAAGTGAGAGGGTGCAAAGAGTGGGTCACACAAATCCACAGAGTCCACAAAAGAAGACGCCAGGCGCGTCTACTCCAAGCACGGACAGAAGCTTCACTGTGATTGTTCCGCTACATGGGCATCTACTGGCACGTCCAAAGCTAGGACAAGTCGGGTGTCTGCCAAGTGGTCCCGCTGGAGCTCGTCCACCGAAACTTGGGCTGCAAGTAAACCACAATAGTGGGTTGCACTATGTTGTATCTGTTCAATAGAGAGGGGTGCATGAGCCATACCCGCCAAAGAAGCCTGAGCAAAGTCCTGAATATTTGGCTCAGCTGGCAGTTCTAGCCTTGAGGGGCCCGCAAGCGAAGGATCATGTATTGAAGAGTTAGAGCACTGTTTGCAAGCAAAAGAAACCCTAAAACCACCCTGCATGTTTCGGATTCTGGCACTCCGACGAAGTCCCAATGCAGAAACACTTACAACTGATGATTGATGTGCAGCAGAAACAGTCTGATCGGTGCGCCGCTTGTATACAATAGTAATCTAGGGCCGCAGGGACTTGTGGCTGGAGTCTGCTGGTGGTGAGTGAACTGCCTTCCCTCTAACAGAAGCTGTAGTGGAACCATTGGTAGGCTGGTTTGAAACCCCTGACATCTGAACACTCACTGCCTCTTGCGGATGGTTGACCTGTGGCGCCGTAGCTTGCTGGACAGGCCACCCTTCCCAGGCAGCATCGGCCTCAACTGGCTCATCGAGAATGTGATCCACATGGGGTTCTTCATCCTGTTCCACTTCTGCCGGGAAGGCTCCTTGAACCATTTGCTCATCAACCCACTGCTGGACCCATTTCGGCTCCCCAGAAAAGATTTCCCCATGGAGGCCCTGTTCGGTTGATAGGGATTTAATCCCCATGGGGATTCTATCCTGGGAGGGATTGAGTGGATCCCTCTCATGTCACTCAATCCCTCCCCTAGATTAATTCCCTTTGGAGATTAAATCCCTCCCATTAATTATGTGTTCTTTTGCCTATAATTAAATCCCTTTGAAGTTTACAATAATCATATTATATATATATATATGAATATGCATGTTACTCAAGCAGATGTTGTGCTGATCTTAGCCGATTACATTTTGACTGCATCTGAATCAAATACAACATAAACAAGTATGTAACACTAGTAAACTTTTATTCCTTCAAAAATTGAATTATGAGCACCATGTACATACATACATGATTCATAGTTTAATGCATGGAGGTTAAAACATGGGATGCCTGAGAAATCACAATCAGATATGTAGAAACGTGAAGCATCAAGTTTACTTACATGATGTGTGTTTAAGATAACAAGAACCAGAGGACATAGCTAGGCCAACACACCAGCACGCAACAAGTATGTAAGGCTTTGACTCAGGAAGCCTCATCACAATGAAAGAGTTCATCACCATGCTAAAATCGTAATACAGAACAAAGAAGACACAATCAAGCAGTAGTAATTACTAAACAAGTCAATCCCATTTCCAAGGAGAAGGAACATTATCCCTGAAATCCTGAATACAACAATCCATCTCATCGACAGTCCACGCACGGACGCAGCTCCAATAGCAGGGCAAAATCCGATCAGTACTATCCAAAAATACAAACTACTAGCGCAATATGATGTTTTCGCCCACTAATACAGCGTAATATACAGAAATTCAACCAACCATAATTCTCCTACCCAAGAGCTACCTCACGAAAAAACAAATCGAGCAGCATAAAAGCTAGGGTTCTAGGGCTTGGCCAAGGGAATGCTAGAGCACAACAAAAATCTATCATTCTGGAACAGGAGCCGCATCCTACAAGATTAAAATGAAAGAAAAGATTTTGAGAGTTAAGGTGGGATTGGTACCTCGCAGGGCGGCGGCTGTGAGAAAGATAAGTTGACTTTCCGACTGTATAGCTAGGCGGACATCGTCGACGTCGAGCTGGGCCTTGCCGGCGTGGTCTGCGTAAACTTGGGCATCCCCGAGAACGTCATCGACGTAGCAGTAGGCCAGATCGATGAACTGGTGCACGACGCGCGGCTCGTACTCCTTCTCGTGGAGCCCCAAGGAGCGCAGGAGCCCGCGAACCACCCGCACGTCGCGGGGCTCGTCCGCGGCGGCGGGGTAGGCGGAGGGGCAGGCGGGCACGGTGGCGGGGTAGGCAGGCGGGCGCGGCGGCGGGTCGGGCGATGCGGCGGGGCGGGCGGGGCGTGGAGGCAAGGTAGGGGCAGCGACAGGTAGGGCTGTTGGGGGAGGAATTTTCCTCTGGTGGGCTGGGGTGGGTAAATTCCCGACCCAGATGAGGGGAAAATTCCAACATTGGGCCGAGAATAAAGTCTTGAGTGGGCTAACCGAATACACTTTTTTTAATGGACTGGGTTTTTTTCCAGACTAGGATTTTCCCCGTGGATTGTGGCCCAATCCCGATTGTTCCCTGCTAAAACGAACAGGGCCGGAATGGGTGAGGATTCCCCCCATTCGGCGGTAAGTCATCTTCATCAAGAGGAAACCGGTCTACAAAATCGTTATTGAGGATGTAGACGGGAAAGGTCCAGGACCTTCCTTCCCCGTCCATGGAGTGGCAGGATTTAACGGTTAAGCTACGAGGAATGTCAATCGGGTTATCATAAAGGACCTTGAGCATAACCCGAGTCATGCTAGGGTCTTCTGAGTGCCAGTAAAGGAGTTTTCCAAAGGAGGCCACAACTTGCTCCAGAAAGGAAATTTCTTTAAAGTCTAATGGGTATGCCAAAAACATGATCTAGCCTATGCGAGCAGCAGGAGAGTTTCTATGATTCGGGGCCTCGTCATGCTTCACAAAGTTAATCATTCTTTCTCCTATCCAATAGGGAGCTGATGCAACTAAGCAATCCCGCTGGAAAATGCTACCCATCTTGAAAATGCCCACGCCAATAGGGTAAATGCTGAAGCGTTGCATGTGATATTGCAATACCTGAGTAATGTAGTGGTGGATGAGGGGCACAAGGTCATGCTGCTCTTGGGTAGACAGGTATGCGCCTGCAGTAGCGATTGCAACGTCCTCATTCCTCTTCACCACCTGCCCAGTCAAGGAAACAGTTCCCCGGCGTCGACGGAGTTGACCTCCGCCATTTGAGAGCACTCCCCCTCGAGCGATGAAGGGGAATGGGTCTACTGGAAAGTTGGCCATTGACGGAGTTGAGCGAGGCCAAGGGCTGGGGTTCTGCGGCGAGAAAGGGACTAAGGCGAGGGAATGGGTTTCACTAGGGGGAAACCGGAGAGGGGGGCAAGGAAATAGCAGGTGGATTAGGTTTCAGATTTGAATTTGAATTTGGAGAGAACCCAACGTCTGTGGAAGAACAAGGGAGCAAAGGAAAACTCACTGGGTCCTTTGAATTGAAGTGAAAGACCTGTGCTGCCTTAGCAAAGGAAACATGCTTGGGCCTTTTCAGAGCAGGACGTCGCCCAAAGGGGACGAGCGGGCGAGAAGCCGTGATCCGGCGAGGACGAACCGAGGACCAGCTTGCAGCTTCTTCACGCTGCCATTTTGCAAACTCAAGGGGCCAGTTCGCGCCACCATCGCGCCAGAGGAAGAAGTTAACATCAAAACAGGAAGAAGTGAAGCGCTTTAGTCTCGCAATAAACAGACCCAAGTTCTTGCAGGGGGAAATTTAACTATTTGCCACCCTCTTCGTTGCCACCTCTTCAAATGCCACCCTCTTCGTTGCAATTAATTTTTTGCCACTCTCTTCGTGAGCCAATTAATTTTTTGCCACTCGGTGTCCAGTCACTAGCCACGTCATCCGCCACGTCAAATTTTTGCCACCTCACGCCGCCACGTCACCTCTTCTTCCTCCTTTTCTCTCCCCACGCTCCGCGCCCACGGCCGCCGCCCGCACGCGCCGCCCGCCGCCGCGCCCACGGCCGCCGCGCCCACGGCCGCCGCCCCCACGGCCGCCGCGCCCGCGCCGCCGGGCCCGCGGCCGCCGCGCCCGCGCCGCCGTGCCCGCGCGCCGCCGCCCCCGCCCCTCCCGCCCGCCTCCGCGCCCGCGAGCCACCGCCCCTGCACCCGGTGGCGGCGGGGGCGGAGGCGTGCGGGCGCAGGGGCGGCGGCGCGCGGGCGCGGAGGCGGGGGCGCGGCGGCGCGCAGGCGCGGCGGCCACGGGCGCGGCGGCGCGGGCGCGGCGGCGCGTGGGGGCGACGGCCGCGGGCAGGGCGCAGGGGCGGCGGCTCGCGGGGGCGGAGGCGGGCGGGAGGGGCGGCGGCGGCGGCGCGCGGGCGCGGCGGCCGCGGGCACGGCGGCGCGTGGGGGCGGCGGCCGTGGGCGCGGCGGCGCGCGGGCGGGGGCGGCGGCCGTGGGCGCGGAGCGTGGGGCGGCGGCCGCGAGCGCGGCGGCGCGCGGGCGGAGCGCTTGCGGTGGCCGGCTTGGCTTGGGGAGAGAAAAGGAGGAGGAAGAAGAGGTGACGTGGCGGCGTGAGGTGGCAAAAAATTGACGTGGCGGATGACGTGGCTAGTGACTGGACACCGAGTGGCAAAAAATTAATTGGCTTACGAAGAGAGTGGCAAAAAATTAATTGCAACGAAGAGGGTGGCATTTGAAGAGGTGGCAACGAAGAGGGTGGCAAATAGTTAAATTTCCCTCTTGCAGGACAACGAGAATCTAAAATGTCTATCTTTGACAAAGCAAACATGAAAGCCCGCCAGGACACCTCCGAGACAAGCATGGATTGCCAATCCCACAGAGGCTTCGGTAAGGCGGAAGGTAAACCGGCGGAACACAGCAAGCAAGAAGAAAGATCCCGAAGGGGAAGACCGGGGGAAATGAACGGGGGAACCAAAACATCTCAACGTCTGGCGTTGGAACTCCAAACCCAGGGAGAAATCCCAAGACGAGACAAGTCGGGCTAGGTCAGGGTCACAGTCCAGCTCCGGCAATGCCAGGAAAGGACCCGCCATGAGATCGTAGCAAGCACTAACCTTAGAAGCTCAAGCGGAGCCATGGGCGGCGAAGGACGCAGGAGCGGTGTAGGGCGCAGGAGCGGTGGAGGGTGCAGGAGCCATCTGTGATCAGAGAAGTGTTGTCGTCTAGAATTATGTACTGAATCTCTCTGTGCCCAGAGTAGTGTAGAAATATATCAGAAACAAGTAGTATTATTGTTGAAACTTTGTTAGAATTTAGAACTGACAACACATTATCAATATTACACTGGCTAGGTTCTTGGGACTATATGAGGAGACAGAGATCCCTAAGAATTGTTCAAGTGCATTCGATGTGATTTGCCAGAGAATGGAACAGAGGTTGGCTTATGGCCACAATGAACAGGTGAGGCTTTATCGTATCAGTGTGTGTGTGTTTTACCACCAAAATTCGCAAGCTTCTTTTTCCATCAAGCTACGAAGAAGCAACTTTTAGAATCAATGAGCTTATATGTTTGACGCTTGACAGCTTCCATGCTTGACCATTACTGACAAACTAAATGCTTGCTTTGGTGATGTAATTCAGGACATGGTGCTGCTGCACCATGAGGTGGAGGTGGAATACCCCGATGGCCGACCCACCGAAAAGCATCAGGCAACCCTAATGGAGTTCGGAAAGCTTGAGAATGGCAGGTCCACCACTGCCATGGCTCTCACTGTCGGGATACCAGCAGCAATAGGAGCTCTGGTAGCTTGCTCTCTTGAATCACATTGCATTTGCAGCAGTTAACAAGAACAAAGGGGAAAACATGCAGTGTACTCATTTTACTACTCGCGTTTCATGTCGCAGCTCTTGCTCCAGAACAAGATCCAGCGGAGAGGAGTGATCAGGCCTCTGGAACCTGAAATCTACATTCCAGGTGAGTACAAATCAAAGCAGACACCAACGTCACCACCTGATGCTTACGCTTATCGAACCCAGCGACGGTGCTGATACATGTATGTGTTTGCTATTGTGAAGCGTTGGAGATCTTGGAGTCGTCAGGCATCAAGCTGGCGGAGCGAGTGGAGACCTGAGGATTCCTAGCCACTGTAGCAGGATAACTTCAGTGTGTGTATATATACTTCCGTGAATAAATGATGTCATTGCCGTAAACAATGCATCCTCTCTATAGAGAGATCAGAGGTGTATGCCCGTATCGACAAAGCACTGAATCAGCTCTAATGAAAAGGTGAAGAACCAAATCAGATAGTTAAGTTTGAGTTGTTGGTACCAGTAGATGATGACGGCCTGTATGGCTGTATGTTTGCGACAGCCCACCTGAGCGCATTGTCGAGCTTGTCCATGCAATCCATCTCCATCGGTATGTTTGCAGCAGCTCTACTGAACGCATTTGGAATGAAGTCTATGTTTTTTTCACTCTGCCGACAGTTGAAGCGTCGACGGGGATAATCTCCCCTGTGAAATTTGTTTTTGGTATAGCTTCGAAGAATAAATTTGTTTGATTGGTTATACTATTCAAAACTAGGATGGATTGATTCAGATTTTTAAAATATCTTCTCTAGATGTTAAATTATTTCGTGCAATAAAAACAACCAAATGACGCTTTGTTCAGTTTCTATTAGCTATGTTATTTATTTATGATTAGTTAAGATTAGTGGTTATCAAATATTAAATATTTTTAGCTAAAAATAATTATATATTATTAATCATAACTAATTATTATCACATATCATATCTACGTGTATCAATTTATCTTAAACTATCTCATCATGAATCAATCCATCTAGCATCATTCCATACCGTCCAACTTCGTTCGCCAAACCATTAGATACCACGGAAACCTAATTATTATACAATCAAAATAATATACAAACAAAATTCTCGCTTCACTTTGTTTCGTTTTCTTTCATTTTTTTAAAAAAAAATCGATCGTATACCAGAATTGAAATTTCAAAAAAAAAGATTATTTTTTTAAAAAAATCGAGGTAGTTGATGCTGGCCACAGACATTCGGTCCATAATAACCTAGGTCGGAACGGTATTTCGGCGTATGTGCGGTGGATCCTGAAAGTGTGGGTTTTACAACAGAATGAGCGACCAGCTAATTATACAGGTTCTCTAACTTCCATAAATTCGTTGCGCAAGGTCATCGTAATACCCTGACAACCCTGAGAGAGGAGCACAAGATGATTTGGTCGCCACAAAGATCCATAGCTGAGAAAAAACGATAATCTTTGCAGAGACAATCATACGATACGGGCAATAGTCGCACAAAGAATGGGAGCCCCGCCGCTTAGTTGTACACCATGTATTTTGGAGTCGCGCTAAACTTCTGATAGCCCTTTATAACCTTGTTCACCGCGTCCAGAAAGTCTTTCTCGGTCACCGTTTTCCGTCGGGCGCGAATGGCATACATGCCAGCTTCCGTGCAGACACTCCTTATATCAGCTCCTGTGACAAGCACGAGTCCGTGAGGATCAGATGGCCTAGAACAAACAAATCTACAAGAAACCACCAAGAACGAAGTTTCAAAGTACCAGTGGAGTTGGGGCAGAGGCGCGCCAGCAGCTCGAATCGGATGTCCCGCTCACAGTTCATGGTGCGTGTGTGGATCTTGAATATCTGGGTACGGCCCTCCAGGTCAGGTAAGCCAAATTCTACCTTCCTGTCCAAACGACCAGGACGCAGAAGGGCAGGATCCAAAGTGTCAGGCCTAGCAAAGTAGCAAAACAAGAAAATGAGGTCAGCTTCTCAGTTATATCCACGTGGCCAAGAAATTTTTGTCTGCAATAGTTCCTAAAGGTATGCGCATGTTTAACACATTGTTATGCTATGGCCTATTTGGATCTTTAAAGATTTAGAATCATAAGCTTCTTTAGATATTGGATGATTGGATCATATGAGAAAGCAGGAGAATGAAACAGATAAAATACCTATTTGTAGCCATAAGAACCTTGATATTTCCTCTGGCATCAAACCCATCAAGCTGGTTGACAATTTCCAACATGGTACGTTGAACCTCATTATCACCCCCAACCCCATCATCAAAGCGAGCACCTCCAATAGCATCAACCTCATCAAAGAAGACAATGCATGCTTTCTTTGAGCGGGCCATCTACACCAATTGAACATTTCTTTTCAGAAATATGCTGGCCAAACAGAACATTCAAGTGCAGAAAACTGGATGGGTTATTGTGAAATTTAAATTTTAACAGTGTCACACATACCTGAAATAATTCTCGGACCATTCGGGCCCCTTCACCGACATATTTCTGAACTAACTCGCTGCCTATTACACGGATAAAACAAGCATCTGTACGATTGGCCACTGCTCTAGCAAGAAGTGTTTTGCCAGTTCCAGGAGGGCCATAGCAAAGAACCCCCTTTGGAGGATCAATACCAAGCTTAACAAACTTTTCTGGGTGAAGCATGGGAAGCTCGACAACCTGTGAAGAAACAATAAGAAAACAGTAAATAGCACATAATAAGTTCAAAACTAGCTCATCTATAATGCATCAGTATTCAGGCTGGAAATATTTGCAAAAACATGGGTACAAACTGAAAAAGTTTGGCGCCCACACACACCTCACGCATCTTTTCAATCTGTTCCTTGCATCCACCAACATCATTATATGTCACATCAGGTTTTTCCTCTACAGTCATCATGGTAACACTTGGGTCAATTTTGGGTGGCAAAGGAATTTGAATCTGGTACTTGTTTCGATCAACACTGCATTAAACATGAAGTGATAGGATTTACGACTGTGAGTACAATGGTTCAACAGATTTAGAACAATAACATACAAACTCAGATATATGACATTGAAGGCATATGACTTGTCCAGAAAAGCATGCATGCATAAGATGTTTGTTACAGTTTAATCAGCTCTGTTGTCCCTATAGCTTACATATGGCAGTACGTGATTCATCTTATGCCACAGAAATGGTAGGAGCCTCTCCTACGGGGGTTTCTTTCAAAAAAAAATTAAGATTTGGTAGACACAAAGGAACAGGAAAATAATGAAATAGATCCACCAAAAAATTGTAAAAGTCAAAAGTACCCTGGATTCAAATAAGCACTGTTTTCCCACCTATGTCAAACATGTAAGATCCATTCAATTAGAAGTTTTTATTGCTTGCACGGCATCATATATCATATATGCTGTCAATACATTGATGCCATTACATTCAGAAACTACAAATATTATTGGGTTAATATCTTAGAGCTTGTTGTAAATGCATCTTGAGAAAGTGCAAACAACAGACAATGACATGAATTGCATAAGATAGAATTGAGGGAAAACTGTATGATACATCAAAGACAAAAATACAGCAGTGACCTACCCTACTCTCATCCCTTCCTCAATGTCAGTTGGAGAGACTTTATCACCTAGACCAACCACAAACTGCATGATCCAGAATAAAGCATAAGAAAGAGATCGGTGCAAAATTTCTAGGAAATATATGGTTTCAGTAAAATAAAATAAGAATGGCATACCTTCGCAATTTGTTTTACATTAATCACATATTTCGCATCATCAGTATTAGGGCTTATAATCTTAGTGCACCTAGCCACCTTCAAAGAGGAAAAAATATCTTATTAATAGAATAAATATAAAACTAAGGCAGGAAAATATAACTCATTAAGTAGCATGCATGACAGGCCCAAAACTATTGAAACGAGTGAAAAAATAGGTTAAGTAATATACTTGCAATGGTTGCTCTTCTTGCATCATCTGCTTATCTGACACAAGATCCCATTGGCTAGGTGGTGCCAGCCCAGTGTCAGACTCCTTAATCCCTGGGGTTTAATAAAAGAGTATATGGGTCAGGTAAACCAATTCAAAATTGTTACCCTCCTAGCATATAAATAAGTTGAATAACAGCAGCATAATATGGAAGATAATGTGATTTTCTGAACATGAGACAAGGTTGATATACAGTACACAGTAAAACGTTTACAGTAACAAAAATTGGAGATATATTGCACATTCAGTGGCCTATATAGATCGCCAGGATTGTGCTCTTGTCATCAACAAAACAAAGAAAAATGATTAACATGGCATTTTCCTAAGTTGGGGATTGAGTCTCAATGTGCTATCATATGAAAGTACACTGCTGAATGAAAAAAGGAATGTCTTAAAAAATTGAGCTACAACTCCAGTTCCAGCCAATAAACAGACAAATCCTTACGCACCACAAAGGTCGTTGATCTTCTTAGCCATCTCTTTGATTTCCTTCTCCACCTTCTTTATGCTGGTGGAGTATGGCCCAAGTCCCTGTGCAACAACAGCCAGCAAGCTAGAATCAGCAAACTTGGCCAGGAGAAACCACGCAGAAAAATCGAACAGAGTATTCTATCTCCCTCTGAAACCCAGCGGTCCACCCAGAACTCCAGAAGATGAGGCGAACGAGACAACAAGGCAACATTTCGTCTTCCCCTTCCGCGTCAAAACCCAAACCACGCGGCACAGAACGGATCAGCAGCAGCCTCCCGCTCTCCCCCCGAGGAAATCACAAGGACGGTAACGGCAACCTAGACCTACAAACGATGCACAGCTATCCCACCCCCAAACTGCCAAACAGCGGGAGGAATCAAAACCATAGGCATACCCCGACATCAAACTCAACCCAGCCCGAGCTACCAGATCACCAGAGAGCATACGCTCTCTAGATTCGAGATCAGGGAGGTATAGCGGAGGTCGCGGCACTCACATAGGTCTTCAGGAGCGCGATGTCGTCCTCGTCAAGCGGGCGAGGGTTCTTCTCGTTCATGATGTCATCCTCCGGCTCCGGCGCCATAGCTCCCACCGCTTCTGCTGCTGCGTCTTCTCCGGCGACGAGAGGCTGTGGCTTGGGACTCAGGTGACTTGGGATGCTTTGGTTTCCTTCGACTTTACAATATCGCGAGTTTTTTTTTGCGTTATTTTTTCGCCTTTTTCTTTCCTCCTCTGCAAGGATCCCTCTCCGCCGTCCGATGCTGATCGGACGGACTCCATTTTTGCCTGGGCCTGTCGGCCTCCACCTCCGAGCTGACTCTGTGTACTCGGCGAGGAAGAATAGAAAAAGTTCCCACGTTTCTAGTATTTATTTGGTTTAAATTAATAAATTAGCGTTGAGAATAAAAATAAAAGTGTACTCTGTTAATAAAAATATCGTATTATAAAGTAATAAATGTTAATAAAAATATAGTATTATAAAGTAATAAATGAAAACTACTTAAAGAAAATATTTTTTATTTATGAACCGAAAGAGGCAGGTAAAAAGGTAGAACCGACTACTGAAAAGATTATAGAGGGATAGATAATAGATACTAAAAAAAATTTTGTTTACAAACTGAAGTTAAGTAAAAAAAGGTAGAAATGATTTATTTTGAATGAAGTCTTATTAGTACAGAACTAAGAGCTTGTTTGGTTGGACTGTAGATTCTAAAAAAACTTTTGTGAGTTATAGTTGTGAACTGTGGAAAAATTGAGAAGCTTTTTGATTGAAATAGAACTCATGATGTTTGGTTACATTATTAATATACAACTTTGTATGTAAATTATTACAATTATAAAATTTTATAATGTTTATATTAAAATTATATATTTTTGAATTACACTAAAATGATAGATTTCATTAAAATTTCGTCTTTTCAAATTTTACATGAATCGGTATATTATAATAGCATAGCGTGTAATTTTCGTTCAAAATAGAAATGGGAAGCTGTGAAAATTCTTTAGTTTTCAATTTGTACTATAGAAAAACTGCAGCTTTTGAAAAAAAAACGATAGATCTTGAACCGGTTTGGTTTAAGCTGAACCACACAAAACGAGTGTAGCTTTCATCTTTATCCAAAAATTAAAGCTAATTTAATCCCCTCGTTGCATTATGTCAGCCAACCTCAAGAAAAGGGCACAGCAGCATTCGTCAGGTTGTTCAGGTAGTTCTGGACTTCTGGCTGATACGTGTCCATCTATGTTGTATTCGAAACTGCACTGACGATTGACGAAATGAGTTATATTGGGTTTTGCACAGCCCTGACAAAGTGGCAATTCGTATGTTATGTAGATTGGTTTTGGACAGCATGAACATCACAGAATAACTGTAAAAACACTGAACATGAGAAGGAACCTGGGATGAGGCTATGCAGTATGCCAAGCATGATTTGGAGTAACAGAAAAATTACAGCATATGAGCGCAACTATGATTGTAACATAAAAATTAGGGAGATCTGAGCAATTGTCACTAAAAAGTTTGTGCTATTTTATTATTTGCCAGTTGTTTGCATTATATTTCCCCGGTTTCTTATTGAGTTATAGATTGCAACTATGAGCGCTGGACAACACACTGACTTTAAGGGGGGATATATGGAGTAACATCTCAAAATTACATTCTAATCATATCTGGATTGAAATGAGTGTACTTTACTTATCTGGATTGAAATGAGTGTACTTTACTTAGGACATATTTATTTCAGCTTCTAGCAGCTAGAAATTCTCAGTAGCTAGCTAGTCTGAGTAGCTGGTGTTGGTGTTTCCAGCTTCTGGATCCTAGTTCATTTCTAGATTCTATAGTTACTGATTCTCATAATCTAAGTCCAGAATCTAAATTGTTTGTTTCCACATCAAATTTTAGAAATAGCTGCAGCTGCCAGAAACCAAAACAACAGGCCCGATTGATAAATTCAGAATGCAACATATGAGTGAACACATGATCATGCCGTAGGGACTGACAGTTAATGAAGTTCTCCCAACAGCCCTACACCATTTGTTCAGAGCCTTTTCAGTCGTTTTTTCTTTTGCAGTTTTTCTCTGCTCCTGGCATTCTGCAGAGAGTTGATATGCATTCTCCATGGTTATGTGGTCTCCCTTAGAGCTATCAAAATTCTTCCTATCTGCTCATGCCTAAACATAAAACAAGGTAAGGACAATCGTTAAATTTACAGTGGTGATTGGTGACATCTCAGATCTTTACCACTTGCGTGAATGAGAAAGAGTGTCAACACGTGCAACTTGAAACATTGTCAAAATTATGGGCAGGTCAAGCTTCAGCCTACCACTATTTTAAAATAGAATATCCGTACACACAATGCAAGACATGCAAAATTCAGGAAAAGCTTTTTTCAGCACCTCCTTTAAATGTTAACATCAAGAAAATAAGACTGATTCCATTACATCATAGAGAACACAAGTCCACAACAAAAATTCTTGATGTAATCATGTAACTATTGATGCTTTGAAGTACATTGGATGTAAATATTTCATAGAAGCTGTCCTGCAGTAGATTTGACACTAACTTACAGTCTTGGGGTGAAATATCCAGGTTTACAAGTTTTCAGTGACGAAGTTTGCTGTTTCAGAGTATTTTAGCTTTATGTAGATTTTTAATAGAGCAACTCCAACAGATGTAACTAGAAAAATATGGTGAATGTTAAATTCATTAGAGAACTACACATGTACATAAGACCTATGGAATAGCCCTGAACTCCCG
Source organism: Zizania palustris (assembly GCA_019279435.1). NCBI lineage: Eukaryota > Viridiplantae > Streptophyta > Magnoliopsida > Poales > Poaceae > Zizania > Zizania palustris. The sequence goes on along the minus strand of JAAALK010000287.1, from coordinate 35,831,804 downwards.
AAGCTAAGTCTGCGCTTACCTTGATGCTTCTTCTTCATAAAATAAAAACATATGATACCATAAATTCCAAGAGTGTTTTCAGCTGCAGGAACCATTTGATCTAAAGGGTGGTAGAATCCACTGGCTTATCAAACTAAATTTCCTGGCACACCACCTGTCCATCACAACAAGTGTAAAGTGAACAGTACAAGGATGTCAAAGGTTGGAAGGTATAGAAATTGTTTGAAGTGAACATGTGTAATAACGCACATAAATAATACTACACCCTTTTTTTAGTAAACAATAAGCTACCCACTCTATTTCCACTGGTATTCTAGAGATCTAGAGTGTGTACACTGTACAGTAATATTTGCCTGTGGTTCGAGACCAGGATGATAATTTCGGATTACAATCCTGTGGCAGGATTGTAAGCAATAGCTATTAACATCCCAGGATTATGTAATATTTAACACCAAGAATTGTTGCAGAAGTATCAGTGATATATGTTGCAGAAAAAACCTAAAAGAGATTAACTATGCCTCAGACGATCGTGCAAAAAACACCATGAACACCTGGCTTTTAAGGACGGCAAGTGGAGAGTAGACAAACAACTAGATAAATAAATTTATTATAGATGACAAAGAAGAACGGATGCGCATAAGCGCATTTCAAAGTTCAACCAAACAGCACAATACTTTGATGGAAGTGCAACAAGCAACGACGATAAGGCATGATAGACATATCAAAAGGCAGGCATATGCAGAAGCAGCAGAACTAAGCTAGTTCATTTCCTCATTGTAAGAACTTGGAGTGCTGAATTGTAGTATGTGAAGATAAAGGAAACTGAAAACAAGTACAACTAAAATAAACACTTGGGTGTGCCTCTACTCATATCTGGCACCAGAAATTACAAAAAAAAATATCCTAGTTTCTACCAATATGATATACTAGTGAAAAATAGTCATCCAAACTTAGCTAACCTTGCAGGTTTGAGATGGTGTCATGGTGCTGGCTTCAAAGCATCCATTTGCTTCCATATGGAGTGTAGAAAGGTGAGGTTGAGGCAATTGGCCATGCTCTCAATGGAGAGGGGGCCTATATTTATAGGGCAGCTGCTGCTGCTATATATGGCAGTAATTACATGGATATGAAATAAATCACAATCTCTAAACATGGCAGGTTTGATCCTAATTGACTGCCCTGCCCAAATATGCAAGATCACAATCTCTAAACATGGCAGGTCTGATCCTAATTGACTGCCCTGCCTAAATATGCAAGATACAATCTCCTATTGCCTAATACCCGCCCGCAGCCGAAGCAGGAGGCTTGCGGACGCACAGGCTGGTTCTGAATTCTGTAAATAGTGGTGTTGGGAGGCCCTTCGTCATGATGTCAGCAAACTGATGAGACGAAGGAACATGAAGCACCCGAACCTCGCCAAGGGCCACCTTGTCGCGCACAAAGTGAATGTCGATCTCGATGTGCTTCGTGCGCTTGTGGTGGACCGGATTGGCCGTCATGTATACGGCGCTGACGTTGTCGCAGAAGACAACAGTGGCAGATGGCAGCTGGAGGTGGAGCTCCTGAAGTAGCTGGCGAAGCCAACAGCACTCAGCCACAACGTGGGCCACAGCGCGGTACTCGGCCTCAGCACTAGAGCGGGACACCATGGTCTGGCGCTTGGAGGACCACGAGACCAGATTATCGCCGAGGTAGACGCAGTAGCCGGAGGTGGAGCGTCGAGAATCTGGGCAGCCGGCCCAGTCGGCATCGGAGTAGGCAGTCAGCGTCTGGATGGAGCCGCGCCCAATGTGAAGACCTGAGGAGAGTGTTCCCTTCACATAGCGCAGGATTCGCTTGATCAGCGCGCGATGAGGCTCCTGTGGGCCGTGCATAAAGAGACACACCTGTTGAACTGCATAAGCCAGATCAGGACGTGTCAAAGTCAGGTACTGAAGAGCCCCTGCTATGCTCCTGTATTCTGAGCTGTCCTTGTCTGACAGTTTGTTGCCTTCATGGGCGGAGAGTTTGGCCTGAGTGTCAACAGGGGTTGCCGTAGGATGACACTCAGCCATGCCTGCCCGTTGGAGGAGATCGATGGCGTACTGTCGCTGCGACAGGAACAGGCCGTCGGAGGTGCGGGTGACGGCGACACCGAGGAAGTGGTGGAGAGCACCCAAGTCGGTCATGGCGAACTCAGACTGGAGTCGGGCCATGAGTTGTTGCAGAAGAGTTGGAGTCGAGGCGGTGAGGATGATGTCATCGACGTAGAGCAGCAAGTAGGCGAGACTCGTCCCCTCGGTGAGAACAAAGAGGGATGTGTCAGAGGTGGAGGCGACGAAGCCGAGCTGTTGAAGGAAGGTCGCGAACCGCTGGTACCAAGCTCTCGGGGCCTGCTTCAGTCCGTACAGGGACTTTTGCAGGAGACAGACGTGATCTGCAGCGGCGGGGTCAACGAAACCCGGTGGCTGCTGGCAGTAGACTGTCTCGTTGAGGTGGCCATGAAGAAAGGCATTCTTCACATCCAGCTGATGGATCGGCCAGGCACGGGAGACGGCAATGCTGAGAACGGTCCGAATGGTGGCCTGTTTGACCACCGGACTAAAGGTCTCGTCGTAGTCAATGCCTTCTCGTTGAGAAAATCCGCGGACCACCCAGCGGGCCTTGTGACGAGCGAGGGACCCATTGGCATGGAATTTGTGCCGGAAAATCCACTTGCCTGTCACAACATTCGCGCCAGGAGGGCACGGAACAAGACGCCAGGTGTTGTTGTCGACGAGGGCCTGGTACTCATCCATCATCGCAGCCCGCCAGTTGGCATCGGCCAGAGCGCTGCGGTAGTTCGTCGGTAGAGGCGATGGTGAGGGCGAGGAGGTGGCGGCGAGCCCCTCGTAGCTCACACGTGGGAGGGCGCCGGTCCTGGTGCGCGTGAGCGGCGGAGATGGAGCTGCAGCTGTGGACGCAGCCTGAGGCGTCGGTGCGGCAGGCACAGCTGGTGGCGCAGGCACCGGCTGTGGTCGTCGACTGTAGGTCCGTGGAAACGGAACCACAGGAAGACCAGGCGGGGGTACGTGACCACACCCGCCCGGTGGTGGAGAAGCCGAACTGGGGCTGGGGGGCACATGGTTGCGTCCCCCAGGCAGGAGAAAAGCCGGGTCCGGCTCATCATCAGGGGGCGGCTGCACAGCGTCCAAGGTGGACGGGGCAACCGTGGTTGTCGAGGAGGAACCTCCACCTGTAGGAACAATAGAGCAAGGCACCGAAACCGAATCGTTGTCCAGAAGAAAATCCAGGGAGCGAGGGAATGGGATGACACCGGTGGTGGAAAAGGGAAAAACAGTCTCATCGAACACAACATGACGAGAAATAATGATGCTTTGAGTTGTCAGGTTGAGACACCTATAGCCCTTATGAGAGGAAGGATACCCAAGGAAAATGCAAGCCGCAGAGCGAGGTGCAAGCTTATGTGGGGAAGTGGCCTGTAGGTTTGGATAGCAGAGGCACCCAAAGACGCGAAGGTGGCTGTAGGTGGGTGGCTGTCCATGGAGGCGAGTGAAAGGAACCTCATGGGATATGGAGGAGGAAGGGCGCCTGTTGAGTAAGTAGCAGGCGGCAGCAAGAGACTCAGCCCAGTATGTGGGTGGCATTGAAGCGTGGAGCAGCATGGTGCGAATTGAGTTGTTGAGTGTGCGAATGGTGTGTTCTGCCTTGCCATTTTGAGGGGAAGTGTATGGGCAGGAGAGACGAAGAAGTGTTCCCCGAGCAGCGAGGAAGGTGGTGTTGGCTGTGTTGACAAATTCTCTGCCATTGTCGGTTTGGAAGCATTTTACAGGGAGGTTAAATTGGGTTTGTGCAAGGGCTGTGAGCTGAACTAAGTGTTGGTGGACCTCGGATTTGCGGTGGAGAGGAAAAACCCAACAATAGTGACTGTAATCATCCAGACAGACTAAATAGTATGAAAAACCAGAAATACTAGGGATGGGAGAGGTCCAAACATCACAGTGAATTAGTTCAAACGGTGCATAAGTACAAGACTGGGAGGTACTGAAGGGTAGACGCGTGTGCTTGCCTAACTGACATGAATGGCAGAGGGAGCGGTCTACTTTATTGTAGGAAACAGCATGAAGTTTATTTAGATGTTCTAAAGCAGCAGGTGCTGGATGGCCGAGACGCTGGTGCCACAGGGTCGACGAAACAGCCAGGAGAGCATGTGAGGAGGCGCCAGCGGTCGGAGGGATAGCAGGTATGGTGTAGAGATCGCCGGTACTATTGCAGCGATGAATCACTCGTCCCGTCTGGGTATCCTTAACAGAAAAACCAAGAGCATCAAATTCAAGAGAACAACGATTTTCACGGGTGAATTGACGAACGGATAAAAGATTATGAATGAGAGAAGGGGCGACAAGAATGTTATTAAGGGAGAAGTTTGCTGAGGTGGTGGGTAGGATGGAGTGACCTCTGGACGTGACCGGAATACTAGTGCCATTGCCTACTGTTATAGATGAGGTGGAGGGGGGAAGGCGCTGGAGGAGCATACCATCAGAGGTCGCCATGTGAGTTGAAGCGCCGGAGTCAACAACCCATGAGGGGCTGCCCTGGACAGCTAGGTGCTGCAAGGCAGCAATTAGGCCAGCCGAGTCCCATGTCGGTCCACCAGGCTGGACAGGGGCGAACGCTGTGTGCGCCTGAGGAGGGGCACCGAGCAGCCCCTGTTGGCGTGGGGGCTGCCATGGGTGGCTGCCAGGGGCGCCGGAACTGCCCTGGTCGCGCTCCCAGGGAGGTATGACGCGCTCACCGGGGTTGACACGTGCGCCAGTCCAAGGATCAAAACCCCAGGGCTGACGCTTGCTGTCGCGCCGGGTGTTGTTGCGCCTGTTGTCGCGTCGGCCACCGTTGCCGTGCTGCTGCTGGCGCGGCTGTTGCTGCTGGCGCGGCTGCTGCTGCTGGACTGCGGTCGGCAGGGCACCACTAGGGGCGCCGTTGAAGGTGGCGAGAAGGGCCGAAGCGGCGCGAACCTTGTCCTCGTTCTTGAGACGCAGCTCCTTGAGGAGGAGCTGATTCCTGGCAACAGCAAAGGTGAGAGGTTCCTGGGCGGCGATGTTGTCGGCGACAGATTGGTACTTCTCATTGAGGCCGCGGAGTAGGTTGAGGACGAGGTCGGGCTCGGTGATGGTTTGGTCGACGTCGCGAAGACTGTCGGCAGCCTCCTTCATGCGCACACAGTACTCGTCGATGGAGGAGTCGCCCTGGGTCATCGAGTGGAACTCGTGACTTAGGAAGACGGCGCGGGGTGCCTTGTTGGCTTGGTACAGGGCGGCGATTGCCGTCCAGAGCTGGCCGGCGGTCTGTTGGGCACCGGTCATAGCGAGGTTGAGGACGGAGTCGGAGACGGTGCCGAAGATCCAACTGCGGATGCAAAAGTCAGCCTGCACCCATGCGTCATTGGTGGGCGTAGGGGAGACGATGGCAAGGTGCTGGAGCAGCCCGAATTTGCCACACATGGCGTGGAAGGCTGTCGACTACTTGGTGTAGTTAGAGGGTCGCAGCTCGAGGGTCATGGGAATGTGGGTCTTCACGTTTACGAGAGCATATGGGCAAACGGCTGGGTTGATGGCGTCAGCCATGGCGGAGGTGGTGGAGGACTCTGAGGACATGCTGGCGCGGCTGTTGGGCGGCGCAACTAGGTTGGGGAAGGAAAGGGAGGGCCAAGATCAGATCGCTCTGATACCATGTAGAAAGGTGAGGTTGAGGCAATTGGTCATGCTCTCAATGGAGAGGGGGCCTATATTTATAGGGCAGCTGCTGCTGCTATATATGGCAGTAATTACATGGATAGGAAATAAATCACAATCTCTAAACATGGCAGGTTTGATCCTAATTGACTGCCCTGCCTAAATATGCAAGATACAATCTCCTATTGCCTAATATGGAGGATACAAATAGATAGGTACACCCAAACCCATAAAGATGCCACCAACAATTCCACAGACTTTTGAGTTATGATCACTGCCCAGTGCCCACTCTTCATATGAATCATGGGTATCACAAAACAGTAGCCTATAGGAATAAAATGTGGAATTGTGCTCGCAGGTAACAGTTTTTTAAGCCGATAGGAGTACTTTGGTGAAGGATTTTATTTATAGAGACAACTAAGTTTATCCTGAAAAGACAAGTTTAGTGTAAGATGATAGATTATACAGAACCATTAACAGCTACCATGGAATGGATCTACTTATCAGCTATAAACAGCAGGCATTGGAGTGCAGCCTTCCTTTTATCACACGGTGTTGTGTAGATTTACAATTTTATCTGCTAACCTGCAGCTGAAGCAACAAGGCATTATTAATACTGAACAAACAAATCCATTATCAGCATCGTTTCAGCAATATTAAATGCATAAATCTACACGATGGAATGTTGTAAAAGTAAGGCAGCACAAGCAGTGACTAACATGCATGGTTGTGTTGCTGGGAAAAATCGATATTCGATAGACTGAAATACAGTACAGGAAATTGCTAAACGCGCAAGAGAAGAAGAAATGTCCCTTCCCTGGGCGCCCCAACAATCTACACTACTCGACTAGAGAGAACAAAGTTGGTACTAGTCCATTCATGGATGGATTCGCGCGATTCGGCTCAGTTGTCATCTCCGTAGGCGAGGAATCGGTAGCGCTCCTCGTAGGGCCCGTCGAAGTGCAGGTCCGCATCGAACCATTTGGGATAGCGCACCAGATCGCCGGCAACGAAATGCATGAATTCCTCGCCGGTAGTGGCTTCGGCTGGGAGGACGCGGACCTCGCCGGAGACGATGTAGACGAGCTGGTCCACCTGCCAGTCCCAGGGCATGCGGCACCGGCCCCCCGTTCGCCAGGTCGACCACGTCTCCATCACCCGCAGTGCCTCCACCCGCGCCTGCGCCGCCGCCCCGCGCTCCACCCGCACCTTGTACACCTCCTCCAGCGGCCGGCGACCGACCACCGACACGCGCCCAGCTGCTGCCGCAGCTGCTGCCCCTCCTGTTGCTCGTGCTAACCCTCTAGGAGGCGCGCCGCACGACCTGCTCGTCGTGGGAAGGAGGAGGAGATGACATCCGGCAGTGGCGGCGGCGGCGCGACTCATGTTTGGCTGCGGTCTTCTTTGTCTCTGCTCTGAGTGCTCTGCCTCTGCCTGTGCGTCGAGCCCTCTTATCCACTTAGGTAGTTAGGTGCGCTTGGTTCGCGGAATATGTAGGGCAGCTGTTTGGTTGGAGGGGAAGGTGGATGAGATGACCACTGAGAAGAATATTCTTTTAATATGCTGGATGGAGAGATTAAGAAAAATTTTCTGGATGAGCTCATCCAATATTGGATGAGATGGCGTGTCGTCTCTTGATTAGTTATTACACATTTATTTTTTTGTTTATAAATATTCAAATGATTTTTACTCCCAAATTATTTATCCAAATTATGATCTAATTACATCATTGTATTGATTATAATTTAATCTATAAAATAAGATCTCATTTGATTATATTTTTGTTAAAAAATATATTTGATAAGTGAGTCCTACTAAATTTAACCTTATCTCATCCAAGTCGTATACATCTAACCAAACAAAAATTTATCTCATCCTATCCATCCAACCAAACACTTTAAATATATCATCTCATCCCTAAATCCATGGATGGGATCGTCCTATCCATTCTCACCCCCAATGGAAAATAAAAGAGACTTACTCCAATATTTTTAACATTTTTTTGCTCTTGAGCTATAAATTCTGATCTATTTCAGGTGAATAGATCAGGATTCTAGCTGGAATTTCTTATTTTCAAACAAGTCATTTGTCATTTTCCTTTTGATGTGGAGTTGTGTACTATATCAAATCTAATCTACATATATCTAACATACATAGTATTATAATATGTTCTTAAATGGAGAGCACGTGCTATTGATTAACTTCTTAAAATTGTATAGCCTCAAAGTCTCAAATCTACAACTAATTTAGAGTTGAGCTAGAAAATTATAATTATATTATTTCTATATATTTTCTTAATATATTAATTGACTTTAATTTAAAAAATCTATATTAATGTTTGGTTCAATACTAAAATCTTATTTATTTCAGTTTAGAATTATAATAATTTAGTTTTTTATAAGCCGAAACAAACCGTGCAAATTATTATGTCATCTTATTATAATTTAACATACGGATTATAATATTTCAATAAGCCAATTTAAACCGTGGCTTTGCAATCTTTTGATGTTATCATTTGTGTGTTAAATCAATCTTTAATTGCAAACAAAGGGGGAGGGAAAACAAACTCGGCAAAATGCGGAAGAATACAGAAATATATAGAGAGAGATCGTTTCATTTATCAAACTCCCCAAAATTAACCAACAAGATGAGTCATGATGAACCGATCGATCCTCTGCTGCGCTAGTCGATCTTGTAGAACTTGGACGGCACGATCCTGGCGGTGAAGTTGAAGTACTTGAGCACCTCCGCCCAGCGAGGGTTGTCCTTGAGCCGGTGCACGGCGATGGTGTCGGGCACGAGCTCGTGCGAGCACTTGTCCACCGGCACCGGCAGTGGGTAGTCGTACATGGCCGGCTTGGCGTTGAACCGGTTCCTCCCTTTCCCTCCCAGCCGCAGCCACTGCCCCGTCATCCTGTCCTCCGTCCCGACCGTCCGGTTGCGCGGCACGTCGGAGGTCGCCACCCACTCGACGAGGTCCCACGACAGCGCGTACCCCATGCCGGACATGTAGTCATGGAACGGGTCCATGCTGTCGCACGGGATGGTGGCGCCGTAGTACATGTCCTGCCGCGGCATCTGCCCCAGCGACTGCACCAGCCGCGGCAGCCGGAAGAAGATGTCGTCGTCGGCCTTCATCACGTAGTCGTAGGGGTCGTCGCGGTACAGCCGCGCTACCGAGGAGAAGAAGGTGTACGTCTTGCCGCCGTTGAGGTTCTCCACGCAGTCGTCGAGGATGATGACGTCGCCGTGGATGAGGATCTCGAGCGGGACGAGCACGCGTTGGTCGTTCTTGTACAGGCGGCAGAAGACGAACCGGACGTCGACGTGCGCGGTGAGGTCGCCGGCGGCGAGCTGGAGGCCGTACACCATCCGGAGGAGGTGCCGCCGCTCGTAGCTGTCGGCGCGGGTTAGCACGCCGATGAGGAGGCGGAAGTCGGGCTTCCGCGACGCGGCCGGCTCCCCGGCGCGGCGGCGCGGCGCCGCCGTGTAGGCCCCCCGCGGCGGGCTGCACGAGCTCATGAGCGCCTGCAGCTCGAACTCCTTGGGGTAAACGAAGAGGTAGATGAACCCCAGGAGCAGCAGGGGAAGCAAGACCAGAGCTTTGCTGGAGGCCGACAGCTTAGGGAAGCCGTGCTTCCTCGCCATGGCCGCATGGAGACCAAGCTGATCTCCATGCTTAGAGCCGTTCACGGGCTTGATCAAACCGCTCGGCGCCGGCGGCATCTCGAGCGACGTCGTTGCTGCAGAGGCTGCTTCTCGATCGATTCAAGAAGAAGGCCACACCTCCACGGTTGATCCCGAGCGCGCTCGAATTGGCATGCGTGCAAATGGCCAATGCACACAGGCGGGCCGCCGGTTCTTTTGCCAGCTCGAGAGGAAGTTCCATATGAGCGGGATGAGCCGGGAGGTGTGGAGGGAAGCTTGGGGTGTACGGTAATGGCCGCGCTTTGCGTGAAGCCGCGAGAAGGCGAGCCATCCGAGATCGGATCACCGGGAAACCTCGCGTCAACGTCTACAGGCTGCAACAACGCCGGCGTGTTGTATAACCCCTGCTTTGCCACGAAAAGTTTGCAAATAGTGTTTGGTTTAGTTTTTTTTAAAAAAAATCTACCTTTTAACCAGGGAATTTTTTAAAATAACGTTTTTAAAAAAATCAAATTTGTACGACCGTTTCAAAAAATTGCAGAGGTAGGATGCGGTCGGTACTTAAAGTGCCGACCAGAGGAGAAGTGCCGACCGGTGACTACTGGTGCCACGTCCGCTCCAATCGGCACTTCAAGTACCGACTCCTATCAGATTCTGCCACGTCAGCATCAGTCGGCACTTGAAGTACCGACTGGAGCTGACGTGGTGCAGTCGGTACCAGTCGGCACTTGAAGTGCCGCCTG